>JBCNJP010000010.1:20694780-20757086 GCA_039602395.1 Deinandra increscens subsp. villosa | reverse complement strand
ACAATGTATAGTGTGTTATTCGTCTTCTGTTCGCGCGTTGCAGCGGCACAACAAACTACAACGCGGTATTCGTCTTCTGTTCGCGTGTTATGGCGACACGACAATTTACATCGATGTATTCGTTTTTTTAGAACTCAAATAAATAACAACAAACACTCGAATTGAAATATATATTGGTCACAAACATAGTAATTTAAAACCAAATGAGTTGTAAGATAGAAGTCATCAACATAGTTTTAAGATATCAGTAATAACATAGTACTTTTTAAATCAAAATCCGAGAGTCAATGAATTCCACAGTAAGGAAGTCAATCCGTGTCGTACGCCATGCAATCAGTCATAACAGTGTTTTAAGTTGAATTCATCATGAACATAATAGTTTTGATGATTGTTTTGATGAGGTCACATTAAGAGATCATGACGGAATGTTGATCGTGATTTACCGGGTCTTTAAGAATAATGTTGGATAACTGGTCATAAACTTAGCAATTTAAAAATAAATATCATGAACTCAATGTCATCTTGTAAGGACTTGATTTTAATCAAAAAGTCCTCATTTTCTTTTAACTTCTCAACTTGACTCTCACTCACTTTCACCTTACTGACCAACTCAATGTTGTAAGCGCGATAGCGAGCTACAGCCTCAATACATTTATCAGAACATAAAGCAAGTTTTACCTCATCGGGGATGGTTTCACGTTGAAGTTATACAAGCTTCTTACTTGCCTCAGATTAAACTTCAGATGAGCTCACCTCAGTAACAGTTCTAGTGTCTTGAGCATTGTCTTCAGTCAGATCATCAATTCCAGCCATTAAACAGAAGTTAGTTAGAAAGAGAGGGTCAATTGTGTTAGACACGTCTATCTCTCCATCATTTGCCTTCACTACAAGAGCATAGTTGGTCCGGCTAGGAGAAGGATTCTGAGACGAGGAGGTCCAGTTGTAGTTTGAGTTTTCAAGTGATACCAAAACTTTATTGCTATCATCCGATCTTTGTAGTTGCTGAGTAGATGACGATACTCGTTGAGAGACATTTGAGCTGGTGCCTTGTGGCTTTTGGTATGACGAGCTGCCTTGTTTCTGATAATATTGGGTAACACCACCACCCTGCTTTTGATGAGTTTGGTTACTTCCACCAGAATTGGATTGCCCGTTCCACGTCCTCGGCTTAGAACATTCACGTGCAAAGTGCCCCATTTCTTGACAGTTGTAACATTGCACTTTTGACTTGTAAAAACCGATGTTGGTGTTTGATGGAGCTTGAAAAATCTTTCTTCCAGTCTTCTTGAAGAACTTTCGAGTTCGGGCAGCTATCATACCCATTTGCCATTTGATATCGATCTTTTCAAGATCATCAGCAGAAACTTGGTCAAGGTCTTCTTGACAGACGGTCATGGACTCAAGACTTCCGGACATCTGAGAATTCATGCAAGCTAGAAAAGCATTGCATAAGTCGGAATCCATGCTTGTGTTCGGTTGGGATGCAGGAGATGATTGCTGAATGAAGTAACCAGTTGGAGATTGTTGCACAAAAGTCACATTTGGAGTCTGACCGGTGACGGGAGCAATGACAGCTTCAGTTAGAGGAGCAGCTGGAACAGAAGTAGTGGAAGGTGGGATTTGACTTGCAGGAACAGAGAATTGGAACTCATCATCTAGGTCGGGAGCAATGAACGCAGCATTGGGAGCAGTTGAAGAACTCTTAACAGTCACAGCACCCATGAGAGACTTTCCGCTACGCTCAACGGCTCGAACTTCATACTCACGAACCTTGTCAATCATATCCATATAGTCGGCAGTAGAAAGATCATTACTGACGAGCAAGTAAGTCGCATGTGAAGCGAACTATTGAGGAAAGGAGTGAAGGACCTTCTTGATGATGGCACTATTTTCAGGTCGGATGTTCTTTGTCGTCATCTCAGTGATAATGCGGCAGAATCGATTGACATGAGTTTCAAACGATTCGCCTTGCTTATGACAGAACGTGTTGAATGCCAACTTGATCTTATCTAATCTTCTTTCCTTAGTTGCCGGGTTGCCTTCATATTTCTTTTCCAAGCCTTCCCAGATTTCATGAGCCGATGTGGCAGCACGAAATTGGTATTGCAACTCATCATTGATAGCCATCTTAATGCACCCAAGTGCACGCATGTCAGTTTTCAATTGAACCTTTTCTGCAGCATCCAACTTGTTTCTTGGTTTAGTAATCATCTTCTTAGGTGGAGGATCAGCACCAGTGGCAGCTGCAGCAGTGCCAGTAATGGTAGCCTCTTCAACTTCAAACACAGCAGGACCTTCGACTACAGAAGACAACAGGTCAAAGTCAACGAATTCCAAGTAAGATAGGAATTTCGCCTTCCAATCATCGAAGTCACTTGCCCCCATGAGTTTGGGAGGCCTATTGTTGCCTTGTGTGGCAGGAGTGAAGTGATCCGACATGTTGAAATGATCAACACTAGTCAATTTTGAGACAAAGTAAGCTAACGGGTCAAACGAGTTGAAATCGGTTCACTTGCTTGCAAAGTTGTAAAATGCTTAAAATCACCCAAATCACACAAGACAAACAATAAAAAACATCATTAGTCATTAGAAAGCAAGATTTCAGCAAAAAAAATTTGAAAAGTCAAATTTTCAGACTTAGCCAAAATTTGAACAGCTTTTCTTGAGCAAATTCAAACTCAAAAATCAATGTTGACAAAGTCAATGTTTAAGATCATCAATAGTTTCGAAATTCATGTAGGAATACTTTACTCAACTGACACAAACTCCAAAAATCACTCTATATGACCTAAATCGATGGAATAGTAACATTATGTGAAGAACACCAAAAATCACCACTTTTAGCCTCTAAAATCTTCAATACTTGATGTTTTTTAGAGAAATCAGTGCCAATAGTTTCGATTTTAGTAGTGTTAAACTCGTCATTCATCAATTTTAACATAGATTCAACAGAAAAACGAATTTGGAAAAAAAATTTCAAGTACAGACAACGTTAATACGCGAACTATTCATGGCCAAATCACAAAAATCCGACTATATAGCTTGAGATTTGCAGAAATCTGAGTATTGCATTGAGTTCCTTGAGTGATTTCTACCAAGAATCAGCCCAAACAACTAGCAAATCCATCCAAAATCGACAACTCATATGAGATTTTCTCCATTTTGAGAAAACCTTCAAAAATGAAGAACAATGCTCTGATACCAATTGTCAGGACCAGATTTGAGCTCATTGTTCTCATCTGATTCATCACACAAGTGCGGAAATCATGTGTGATGGTTGATTCTGGATGAATCTGCATCAATGCTCACCCATTGATGATTCCTAAAGCCCAAGAACACACACTAACACCAAGAACACACACACAAAAGCTCTCTGTAGAAAATACACCTTGAAGCATACCCAATAGGGTTTTCCAATTGGTATTTATACTACCTGATAGCTTGGGACAAAAATAATGTTTGACACAATACAATCATTACCTAGTAATCAGCAAAATATTCCACCAGGACGACAAGTTCGCTAAGAGTTAAATCAAGTTCGCTAGCACTTAATAAGTTCGCTAACAAGTACGCTAGGTAACAACACGTCCGCTAACAAGTACGCTAAGCATTATCAAGTTCGCTAACAAGTACGCTAAGCAATAACAAGTCCCCTAACATGAACAAGTACGCTAACAAGTTCGTTAAGAACAAGACAAGTACGCTAGGAACAAGATCAAGACTGCTAAGTAAACAAGTTCGCTAGGAATAAACAAGTCCGCTAAGACAAGCAATCAAATAAGTACGCTAAGAGTAAAACAAGTCCGCTAGGTACATAAGTCACAAGTACGCTAAGAAGCATAACAAGTATGCTAACACATAAACAAAGTTTACCAAGTACATATCCAAAGTCAATTACAAAACAAAGTATCAATTACAAGGTAAGACAACAAAAGGTTTGTGTTGCTAACAAATAGGTTCTAACAGAACCTTCAACCACCACTACTCCTACCTCACATACCAAACCAACTGATGTTCAACCTGGTCCCTCTTCTCCCTCGTCAAAGGGAAAAGCACCTGCTGATCAAGAATCAGAAGATGATTTTGATGAGGAGAAAAAGAAGAAAAAAGGAGGATGATGCATGCCAAGAAAAAGAAGGATCTGAAGCAAAGGAGAAAGGCTCCACCCAGAAAGAACAAGATTGTTGGGTGGACAGCAAATGAAGCAAACTTTGACTTCACCTTCAATCTTGAGAATAACACAACCTTAGTAGTGAATGCTCAAAAAGCTTCCAGAATGCTCTCTGCACTTCAAATGACTGACATTTATGTGAAGTTGAGAGAGATTCTAAGCCTAACAAGGGCAGAGCACCTGCTAAGATTATGTATTGAGCCTCCAATGAATGAATGTGGAATGCTTTTCAAATCTCAAGGTGATACTGACAATGAAGAGGAAGAGCTTATCAGTGATATAAAATTTATCATTTGGGAAGAAGAAGAGAAGTTTTTTTATGTTCATCAAGCTGATGGTACCTTCACCGTTCATGAATCCATCTTTGTTTAAGAAGAATAGAATGAAAGAGATATGGAAACACTTAAGCATGTGAAGGTGACCAAGACAAACATGAATGTGCTATCTCAAGATATGAATGCAGGCATCAAATCCTTGGACAAGTAGGTCAAGGAGAAGATTTTTGGTACAAGTCAATTTTGGACTTAACTTTGAAGATGGAAAATAAATTTGACAGCATCAGCTTACGGGGAGATTGTAAAGAATATCGCTTTAAGGATTTCTCAAGTTCAAGCCAATTTTGAAGTGTTCTGACTGAAGTTGAAGATCGAGCGGAAGTCTCAAGTTCAAGCAGAACAGGCAGTTCAACCGGAAGAAGAAATTTTGTCATATAGCGAATATTCCGGGTGAACTCGATTATCCACCAGATAATGAGTTCAACCGGACTTTTCCTGAGAAGTCTTTTCAGTCTTCCAATCCTGCAAAAGCTTCTTGGTTGCTTCCAAATCTATCAAAGCCGCTCTCCCAAAGTAGAATGATGCTGATCACACGCAAGATAAGCCATCTGTCAAAGTTTATTCTTTTGGTAGTTGTATTTGACTTTCTTTTTGTTTAACGGTTTAGGTTAAATCGTTTGAGATCAATGGTTGTCATTGATCTCATCAGCACTATATATAGAGTAGTTAGCTCTTAGTTTTAGACACAGTTTTCGATCAACTTGTAATAGTGTAAACTTTAGTTAATGCAAATAGTGCCGAGTATTTTTTACTTTCCTGTTACTATCCTTATGCAATCAAACACTTACATTACACAAAAGAACTAAAATACGCTTAAGTAAAGTGAAATATAACTTCATTCCGCAACGTTATATTTACAAGTAGAGGGTTTCTTGTTAAGTTAAAGACTAATTAACACCGATCCTACACTTAGTTAGTTTGCGTTTAGTATGTTGTGTTATGGTTTGAGTAATTTAGAAGCAGGTGGATGGCTAGCTCTACAGCTAACTGGACCGGGAGGTCAAAACAATATGGCGTGGTAATCATTCCATGGGTAAAATGTCCCAATTTTATGGGAAACTTTGCCAATAAATTTTCTCACCCTTTACTTTTCTTTTACTTCATCCTCAATCTGAATGCATGTGACACATTGAGGACAATATGCAATTTGAGTGTGGGGACGGGAACAATTTGGGTATATTCGGGATAAAACTCCAATCATTGCTTCGTCTAATTCAAGCCTTACACAAAATTTCTTTGGAAACTGGCTTCTGTACTGCCTAAAAATTTTCTAAAATTTGTTGTTTTTAAAAGAGATGTGTCTAAAAGTTTTTCCTCCTCTCACTTATCAAATTAAAATTCCATTAATTTTGTAAAAACCTCAAAATGTTGAAGTGAGTTTTTATTTACAAGATGAAGCCAAATTTATTTAATTATGAACTTACACTTTTCCTTTTCCCTTTTCAGTAAGAATTTGAGCCCTTTATAGCCTGATCAACTATAAATCATGCTTTTTTAGAGAAACCAGGTAAATGCGATAGAGGTAGAACTTGACACGGTAATACGTCCCGAGACGGACAAAATTAGAAGCCACATATTTAAAGGATTGAGGCAACTATGATTTCTCTTCTTCTCACCCCATTCTCTATCCAAAAATACCCCCCCCCCCCTACTAAGCCCCTTTGAGCCTAAACCCTTTCGTTTCTTAACCCCCAATTTATTTGCATAATAAACCCCCTCTACAAATCACCCAAACCCCCCCTAAACCTTTTTCTTTTTAAACCCCTTTAGTTTAGTAAATAAACGGCTCTTTAAAAAGGTTTTTAAAAGCAAAAATTTTCACTATTTTCTTACTATTAATAACAAGGCATAAAGTTGATGACCCTAGACTTTATACCTGTTGTCTATGAAAAACAAATGGTCATATAAAAGGGAAAAACCCCTTAGAAGCTAAAAAACTTATGCCTCTAGAAGATTCAATTAGAAAATAGTGAAAGACTCCAAAGTTTTGAAAACAAATAAAAAGACCGTTTTATTTACGCTTTTACCCCTTTTCAAATAAAACACTCCTACCCTTTAATCCTAAGCCTACCCTTTAAGACCTCATGATAAACTTGTGACTTCTGGTGAGATCGGTGGAGGTTCGATCCCGTGTCAAGCATATGCTCTTTACTTCATCTTACCTTGCTACGAGTATTCACCCCCAAAAATCTCTAACCAGAGTGACGAGTGACCACTTGTGAGCTATGTAAGTAAATATTTAAATAAATTTCTAGGTAGGCTTGTCATAAATAAATTACTTCAAACCTAAAAGATTAAAATAAGTTGATGGAATAAAAATACGAAAAATGGAGGAGGTACAACTTTTAACGGCACAAGTCTTGACAAAGCAAAAGAATGGAAATTAGGGATATGTCTGAGCCCACATATTATGAATTTTTCTTGAGGACAAGCAAAGGTTTGAGTGTGGGGATATTTGATAAACACTAAATTATACATATTTTTATTATCAATTTACTCACTTATCGGGAATAAACCTAACTACTAACATCAAAACAAGTCGTTTTTGTTTTCTTTTTAATTTTTCAGGTTTTCTAAGGCCAAAATACCAAAAGAAGCATAATCTTGCAGCAAATTGAAGAAAATGCTAACTTTGGGAAAAAACAGCCTTAGCACGGCCCATGCCCAGCCCGGCACGCCCCGTCTCTGACCCGAATACTCAGAATCTTCGCCTGATTCGGCACAACCCCGTGCTTCTGATGACACACCATAGCCTCCTGACACGGCACAGACTATGCCCAACTTAACACATCTCGTGCCTTTATGACAAAATATTTGGAGATCAAGCTTCTGACATGGCACGGCCTGTTCCCAATTCAACACTGCTCGTGCCTCTGACGAAGGAAGATTTGCGGATCAAAGTCACTGACATAACACGGCCCGTGCCATGTAGGGCACGACCCATGCTTCTCCAGACTTTTATCCTATAAAAGCCACCCTCCACCACGTTTCAATTTGCTCAATTCTTTCCTCTCTTCTCCCACCTTTAGATTAGTCGAGCCACTTGGAGTTTTTGATTCTTTATGTATGTCGGAGTCTGTAAGAACTATACAGGATTAGTAAATGAAAGCATTTAGTCTATGAAATTCTTCGTTTACTACCTGGCACATCTTTAATCTAATCAGCAATGATTAGTTCAACTCTTACACTTGATTGGAGGTAACCAACTTTTAATGAGTTTTCGAGTTATCTTTATAACGTTGTTTTGAGGTGTGTCTAATGACTTTATGAAAACCCTTTTTATTGAAAGTTTATTATTGATTTTATTAACCAAACGTGCTCTTCGTATCACAGGCCATTTGGGGAGTTGAAATCCCAAAGGCCGAACTTGTGACACCCGGTTGGGGGACGATGCATGATCCGAAAGGTGACTTGCGCCCTATGCTACATGATACGATAGAAGTCCTTATGTCTATGTAAGCAAACTTGGCTGACCACGCAGGTGCGGGCTGAAATTATTTGGTTGGGAATGAGGGTTGGTAATATTTTGTCACTTCACGGAAGCCGAGATGGTACGTTTTTGTGAACTTGACTCTGGTTACGTCGGACGTACATATTCGGAGAGCTAGGTGCGAATGAAATGGACCAGAATCCCTTAAAAAGGTCATTTTCATAATAAAATAATCCGGCACGCAGGGTTGTTCCCCTGCTGGTTCATGACGGCGTGTTGAGTACGGTAAGTTGCCGGTTTGAGGGGCCCCATAGGTAAGTGGAATTATACCACTTTGTTTGTTTATCAGTGGCACCTTCCCACGGCGTTCGTACTCCTCGTAGGAGGTTGATCATGGAGATGGTGAATCAGCCTAAGATTTTCGAAAGGTGACTGGTCTTCTGCTGATAAATAATCTTTAAGTAAAGTCATAAAGCAACAACTTGATTTCAAGTTAATGGTATATTTCTCCAATCAATATTGACACTGACTATTTAAATCTCAAAACCCATTTTATTTATCACTCTCTCTCTCTCTCTCTCGATATATATATATATATATATATATATATATATATATATATATAGGGTTAGGTTCAAATGAGAACTTTTTGTTTTGAGAACTTTTGAGAACTAAATCTCAACCACATATTTCAGGGGGGACCACTACAATTCATGGGAGGGGGGATACATGTAAATAAACTTGTGGCTCAAATTAGTTCTTTTTAGTTCTCAAAACAAATTGGTTCTCAAATGATCCTCTCCCTATATATATATATATATATTACTAACTTATTTTCTAAAAACCAAAAGACAGAGCTTGGTTAAGCGTTAACAAGGGTTGAGTATTTGGAGCTCTCATTTTCCATTGTGTCCTGATCGAACCTGGTTCAACTTACCACTGCTATACTGCCCATGATGGATGCACTTGCCCATGTAATGTAATGAAATGGTAGTTGTCATGTAAATCGGGTATTATAGATTTAAAAGCTTAAAGTTGCTACAAAGGTTAAATAAAACTGCCATATTTTAAGTACACCTCGGCACACGTTACTAATAGATCCATTCGAGATAGAAATAGTAATATGTCAGAAGCCGCCAAGACTTTCCAAGTCCGTAACGCCATTAGGTTGACTAAGAACATGTCAAGTCCTTTTGGAATCCTAATCAGTAGCAGACATGAAAGGAAGTAATGAACAAATTAACTTAGGCATCGGTACAATCATTACCGATTAGGCCTAGTGGAAAAGGAATTTGCAGCAATAGTGTTTACACTCAAAGAATGCAAATGAAGCTGTGCACAGGATGTCCAAACTAGTTATCTTAAGTAAGTAATGAATAGTCATAAATTATGCTGATTTTGTTGTGGTTAGAATAGTAATATCGTCCTACACCAAACTAGTAATAGTACACCACTAGATGTATCAAGGGTGTGGTGGATACACCCCCGGTACATCCTATATATTTACACCAGAGGTACAACTAGAAGTGGCACTAGGATTAGCCCCGTGTAGGTAGGTATTACGGGCCATTGTGGAAAACAAATCAGTAGCATTCATGAATATATATCACTTACTAATGAACAAGTGAGGGACTGTTAATGTCCAGGAGTTAAGTTCAAATCTTGTAGCATGCGGATAAATGTTTAACGTACGTAGAAGGTTAAAGCCGAGTAGCAAAAGCTTCTCGATAAGTTTCAACCTTGAGAAATTTCAAAACATATCCCGGTGAAGTTTATAATCAAGCTACCCTATATGTAGCTAAGAGTTATGACACCACCTAGATAATATGAGATTGATTAAAGGAAAAGTTCCTTTATTTTGAGAGATGTATTCTCCCAAAACGTCACTAGATCGTTCGTTATAAAATTCTTTCCTAAAAGAATTAGTATATGTTATAGAAATACGATCCACATTCTAAAGTGGAATGAAATTCCGTGGATAGAATAGATGAAGTATTACCTTATAGGTAATAGGGATGAATGGTAGATTGTCATAGAAAGTTTGTTGCGATGTTAACATCGTAGCCTAGGAACCAGGGAGCTTGTATGATAAGGATGCATTAGATGCATGAGAAAAAGTCCTGGTTTAATCCTGGAAAGAAAGGTGAAAAGGTAAAGATTTAATTGTGAGTTAATTCACAGTTTGAGCAGGGTTCGAGGACGAAACCTTATTTGAGGGGGTAGAACTGTAACACCCCAAAATTTTATGATTTAAGTTATATAGGTGTGCTATATGTGTTAAGTAGCTAAAACGTACATTGATATGGTTTATGTGTTGATAAATGGGTAAAGGGTGACGATTTGCAATTGCTATACGTGTTTATGTTATAGATACATATGATATATGTTTTAGATAGCCAAACGTGATGAAACGTATAAAAAATATATGTTTACCCGTTAACGGGTAATGAATTGATAAAAGGTAAGGTTATATGAATAATACACGTGTTGATTGATGAAATGAAATAAATACGTTTTTTATAACAAGGATACTTGATATACATGATATCAAAATGAAATACGTGTTTAGCAGTTGATATGATAGAAATAAATGATAACCGGAGGAAACTAGATTTACACGATTGTATTATGTTAGGTATATGTGTAAGTATATACATATCTATTACTATATATAATACATATTGATCATGGGGGGTAATTTGGTCATAAAAAATGCTTAATTTGTAAGACGCGTACAAGGGTTAATGCAATGTGTACAAGTGTTTCAAGCTTCACATTTAAACATTACTTCATCATTTACAAACACAAAGCATGAGGGTATTTTCATCTCACAACCATCCGACCCCTTCAGCTCTCGATGACCACCCCTTCTCCTCTCGATTACCGCATCTCCGTCAATGTCTTTCTCCTTGATTGGGCAATCTCCTGCCTATTCCTTCGATTACCACATTTTAGGGCATCTCCAGCTTCTTCTAATGATCATGCCTACTTACTGGTACTGCTATTCAATTAATTAGGCCTCTATGTCCTACTCGATTCAATGAAGGAGATTCAAATTGAAACGCAGAGCTCCCTTCATATTCTTCCTATCGCCGCTCATAAATTCTACTTCGGCTTACCGTCTTCATCACATCAGATCCACAATCTCAACCCTAAACAACTTGAAACGATCCGATTTGGTGTTTTCTGCTTCGTGTTTGCAAGTTCCTGATTCACCGATCATTCCGATAAGACTCTTTTTCAACTTTAATCCGATATGTTGTTTGATGATCTGATTTACATCGTACTCTTTATCGATTTGATGAGTTTCATTTCAATTTCATGCACAACGCTGTAGTATGTGTTTTGTTTAATTTTGTTGCAATTCGATAATGTACTGATGCTTACCGATTTGAGATGCTATCAATGTTTGAAGTTAAAGAAGGCATCCTGTGACGGATTTATGAAGAACAATTTTAATCAGGGTTTGAGGTACAATTCATTGATTATTTGATTAGTTTTAAAAAAGATTAATCTCTAACGACTCTATAATTCATTGTTTATTTTTTTAAAACCCTTTGTTCGTGGTCACAAATTCTCTTCAATCATTCCTGAAATCTGTTTTTGATTATCTTCGAGAAACAGGAATGGCATCCCTTGGATTAGGCACATGCATGGCTCATGGTTTCAATCCTAACAATCCTTCGTATAAAGTTTTGATCAATCATTTTGTGTTTATCTAAAAATTAACTAATCTTGATTGTTTTCATCAGATATAAAGAGGTGAATGTTCAATCAGATATATTTGGTTCTCCATAAGCCTTCATTGTTCACATACTTAAAAGTAGTCTCTAAACTTCTCTCAAGTGTATATATGCTTCTGTTTTGCATATATCAAAGTGTTTTATCTAATATATTTTGTTTTCCTTATCCCTCATTCATTGTTCCAATGTAATAATTTATGTCTCTAAACCCAATATGTTTTAAATTTAAACAATAGGCTTGCTGATTATCAGTTCTTTAGGCTTTTTTTGATTGTTTGCTTTCTAGTTTTGACATTCTGGATTTAAAGTCATCTATTTTTGTTTGCTAATTTTTGTCTTTGTTTTGCATACTTCTTTGTTACCATGTGTTGTTTCATTTGCTTTAAATCGCCTCTCATTGCTCATTCACATTTCATGTTGGTTAGTTTATATATTTAATCTAAGAATTTTATATGAGTTGGCAAATACCGTAAAGTGGCTCTATGTTTTCATAGTGAATTTGTTTCTTATAAATTGATTTAGTTAGTCTTATTTTGTTATACATGACTCTTGTGGCTGGTTGTTTTCTTGAGGTATAAAACCCAACTAATGGAGCAGTCTGATATCAAATTTTACTATTTCTAAAATGGGCAAATTATTTGAATTGAACATGATACAAAGAACCTAACTAAATACGAACCATGCATCTATTGTTCTCTAAATCATTTAATCAATATTATAAAATAAAAGAGGTTAATAAAAACAATCTTAAACTAATTTTTCTGACCTTGAGTGAAAATAAATTTATTTTACACAAAATAGAAGTGAGACAATCTGATGCCTTTTTATGCAATAATTCATTCTTGAACCAAGTATATACAGTTAATTGAATTACATTAGCATTAATTCCAATCTTTAATGATGCCTTTTAATGTTTTGAATCAGAAAAGAAGGGCCCACTTAACTTTAGAACTACCTTCAAAGCAGGGTGCCTTGTCTTCTCGCATAGAAACTAACATGGCAACATCAGCAGGTTACATGATTAATGTCTCTAACTACTTTTTTGTAATTATATAGGTACATCAAACAATAATACATTTCAACATGGTTGTGGATTAACAATGCGGTTAGCAAAGGTTTTATGCATAAACTTTTGAAATCAATGAAAGGTACTTTCAGCTCTTAATAGGTAAAGTAGGACAACACAGAAATGATTCTGTGATATGTTTGAAGTTGAACAATTTGATAGCTCTTTGGTAATTCTTCACAAATATCTGTAGATGGTTTCTATTTTGCAATTTAGAATTTCATAAGCATTTTACCAAAACTTTTGTTTATTTTGCTATCTATTTGCTGCAAATTTTCAAGAGTGTGATTAGTGATAATGTGGTGCGTGTTGAGTTGAGTATGTAAGTGAGTAAAGGCCTGGTAAGTGGTCCATGGTCGTTTTTTTGCTCGAATCCGAATGCCACAATCATGTTTCATGTTACTATAAAAACAATTATATAACTAATAACAGTCTGATGCAAATAGGAATGGTATGCTAATGTAAACTTACAATGAATTTACCTATCCATGTGCTACACTTAGTTTTCATCTCTTATTTCTTCTATTTACTTCATATAACTATTTTTCTTACTATGTTTTTGATGTGACATATGAGCATGTGTTCAGTTATTCCAAGTAGACAAGAAACTATTTCATATTCTATCGGCTCTTTAAAAAACCACTTATGACTCTGGTCTACCGTTACTTTTTCAATTAACTTGAAAAGTAACTAAACAAGATTAAATTAACTTTTGTTGAACATGTTTTACGAGTACTGATTTTCAATTAACTATAGATGATTGATGCCTTAATAAACCACTTATGACCCATGCCTTCATTTTCAAATTCAAGGTTACCTACATAGTAGACAGGTCCCATTTTCAGCTTCTTTCATTACTCGATAAAGAAATACATGACCAGAATATGCTAACATATTATGATTATATTGAAACTATGGAAGGGAAATAGTTACTATTATAGAAACCATAAATAGTTGCATTTTGGCAAGCATATTTTGTAGTGGCCAAACTTTGTTCAGGTACAAACCATAACAAGAACTAATTAAGGATGTTAAGGGTGAATTATTTATGCTCAAGGGTACTAATGGGTTTATATTGTACTGTTGGTTTGTTTATTTTATTTATCCAGGTGACATGGTGGTGATTGATAGTTGGTTTATGGATATTATACATGTTGACTTTCTAAAAGTCAATAGAATCAAAAGTGGGATATTTCATAAGGCATTATGTTCTATTAGGGTTGATGATGGTCTAAATGATTATCATGGGTTTTGTTGATGTCGAGTAAACCACTTGCCATGAAGTTAATGTGGACCTGTACTTTGTGCATTGAGTGAGAAGTTCTAAGAATGCAAGTTATACAAAAAAGTGAGAAGTTCTAAGAATGCAAGTTATATAAAAAAGTGCAAGGAGCTCAGAGTCATTTAAGTTTTAAAAGGCGAGCCACAACTGATGTCAAATCTAGTGAATTTTATAATTTCAAAAAATAAACATGTTATCAAATTTTAAATACTTAAATGTTTGGTCCCGAATCGTAATCATCCCTATTGATATGTGAATACATGGTTTGGTTTAAAAATATGAATTTTCATCCGTTAAATTGTTTTTTTTTTTGTTTTACTAACTTTTTGGTTTCGTTTTGTAGGTTTTTTTCTTATTGGAGTGTTTTCAAAGTGTTCTTATGTAATCATATTATGCTATCAAAATATGGATTTCCATTCATTAATTGATTTTTTTACTGATTTTGAATTTTACTATGTAGTTTTTATGATTTGCTCTTCTTTTCATTTGGTTCACTTGGTTTTTTCCTATTTCATTGGTCCTTAGGTTTGCAGATGGCGTTATCTTCATGGTATGAGCTTTGTTTGCCTTCATTTTTGGATGGTGTATGTCATATGTGTGTTTCATCGTGCGTGTGCTAAACATCTCATATGCAGTTGGTTACGATTTGTATCTTTTCTTAAAATTTTACATTTTGTCATTTTACAAGTTTTCAGATTTTGTTTTTGTTCTGATCAAAATAAAGGAGACTAAATTTATACTAGGGGAGTAGAGTTGCAGAAACAGACTGAAGCCCAAGCACAATCCGTGAAAACCTGCTCAAGCCTGGAAGTGCTGAACAGACCCATAATCCTCCCTCAAAACAATTGTTCCGGGATCTTCTTTTTTAGACTATTTAGGCACATGTGTTTTTGGGCCTTGGCGAAATCATTTAAATACTTAGGTGGCATATGTATACATTAATCCTAATATTTAAAATGCTTTTAGGTTATGATGTCACCGCCGTCACATCACATGGGTTGCACCCTATCTCATAAGTATTGTAAATTTCCATTGGTCCCGAACGCACATGTACCACATTATAAATTGTCGTCGAGCAGTACCGCACAAACAGAAACGAATATCGCATTATAAATTGTCGTCGCTGCTGAACGCGCGGACATAAGATAAATAACACACTATAAACCATCGCCCATCGCAACGCGCGGGTACCCCACTAGTATATATATATTCTAATGGCTTAAATACATGTGAAATATTCATTTGATGAATATATACGTGGGAATACGTGTTAGAATAGTTAAACATGTGAGAAATAAATAAGAACGTATCCTTACGTTAAACGGATTGTTAAATATGAATAAATACGTAACGTATACGAGTATTAAACGTATTTATATTTATTATACACGTCCCGAGGCTTAGAAAGTATTATAAATACATCCTACCAAGAATTGGGACATAAAATGATAAGTATGTAAAGTTTGAGGGGTTAAAACGTAAGTTAATAAAAAGTATATATATTATATACTGTAAGGAAGAATTTTTCATGAAGAAATGATGTTGATCGGCTATACATGTTATCTAGGAAGAATAGAAGGCCCGAGATAAGTTACCTCAGAAGAATAGACTACCCGAGATAACTTATAGTTATCTCAGAAGGTCATTTTACCTCGGAAAGTCATTTTACCTCGGAAGGTCATTTTACCTCGGAAAGTCATTTTACCTCGGAAGGTCATTTTACCTCGGAAGGTCATTTTACCTCGGAAGCCTATTATACCTCGGGTGCACAGTTTTATCTCGGACAGTGGATACGCCTGAGATAACTCAAGTTACCTCGGTAAGGCGAGTTATCTCGGACATCAACTTGACCTGCTCCACTTGTCTCTGACATATCTGACCCAGTTACCCACCATTCTCCTGACATGAAGCTGACATAATTATCTTCTAGACTAGTTTATTATTTGTAGATACATGATATGTGCATCATGTGAAGTATCGAGCCAGGACAAGACGGAGTACAAGACATATTCATAGGCTGTCGGCCGAACATGGTCCGAACCTGTGGTTCGGATCAGACGAACTCCAGGTTCGCCTAAGGTTCGGTCGGTTGCTATAAATAGTGGGTTTGTCTTTGTATTCGAAAAAAAAGAGAGTCTGAGCGAGTGTTAAGTGTGTGTTTGTGAAGGTGTCTCTCTGAGTCTGTATTCTGAGTGTTAGACTGATTGTAATTGTTCTTTGATCAATAAAACAATCGGTTAATTACGTTTCTTGTCCGAATTAGCTAGATCAAGTAGATGATTCGATGCTTACGTAATTTCAAGTGGTATCAGAGCTATCTAGTTCATTCTACTGATCTATGGGTGCTTTTTTGGAAGTTTTGGAGAGTGTTTTCGCAAGTGTTTGATCTTTTTAGTCGAATATTTCGTGAAGATTTCATTCCTAAATCATTTCTGGTCATTTTTCATGATCATCGGTTGAAAATCTCGTCAAATTCTGTCCAAATTCGAGACTTTTGAATCGAGTATGTTTATGTTCGGACTAACAGTTGTCTGAACCTGAAGTTCGGCTTGATAACCGCTCCGAACTTAGAGTTCGTCTAACGTTCAGATTTGATTTTTGTTCGGCCAGGGTTCGGTGAGCATTCGGTCAGGTTCGTCATTTCCAAAGTTTGAGTTCGTCCATAGTTCGTTCAAGGTTCGGAAGTTCACTTAAGGTTCGGATATTATTCTGGTTTGGTCATAGTTCGTTCAAGGTTCGGAAAGTTTTGGTTTTGCTAAAGATTCGGAGAGAGTTCGGCAAAGGTTCGGATAAGGTTCGGATCACATATAGAAGTTCGGATAAGGTTCGGATCACATATAGAAGTTCGGATAAGGTTCGGACATTCAGATTTCATTTTTCAAGATGTCGGAATTTCAAGCTTTCACCGCCATGCAAAACGCTATGCAAACAATGTTGAATTTTGACAACGAAATGGGAACAAGTCAGAAAGTTCCCAAGTTGTTGAAGTTAGAAGATTACCAAAATTGGAAGCAACGATTTTCGGCTTACATAAGTACGAATGATATCGATTTGTGGATTCCAATCTAGAAACTTTATCAACATCTAACCGATCAAAGAGATTTTAAAGAAGTTCATTCCTTTGATATTGCTGAAAGAAAATCATACGAGCTTGAACAAAAAGCTTTTGGTTATCTTACGATGGCATTACCTACTGAGTTGTTACATCAATTTAGTACTTGCAAAAAATCAAAATAATTATGGATGCTTTATCAGCAAGATGTGAGGGGAATGATCAATATAAGAAAAGTTGGAAGAAGGTGTTGAGTAAAGAATTTGATCATTTTTATCATTACGAGAATGAAAACATTATGGCTCTTGTTTCAAGGTTGTCACATCTTATAAGTGAAATGAAGATTGTGGGGATTGAAAAGACTGATGAAGAGTTAAAAGAAAAGATTATGGAGGCTTTACTAGAAAAATGGGAAAATTATGTGTTGCTACTTACACATGATAAAGAATTTTCCACATTGAAATTTCATGATCTAACTGGTAAACTTCATGCTCGAGAGATGGAAATGATGAATTCCAACAAATCTAAGGCAAATTTGCAAAATCCAGAGTTGTATCATGGTGAAAATGTTGCTAGTTTGACTGCTAAAACTAAGCCAAATCTGAGTTATGCACCACCTACTGCTTTCGATGGGAATATTGTAGGTCCGAAAATCAACCAATCACGATATCTTAATCAAAAACGAGTGCGGAATCCTCGTATGTGATTGATTCAAGAAGAATGTAGAAGAAAGAGACTCAATCTATAAGAAAGATCGACTCTTGAATGCAAAATACTACAATCTTGAAGCAAATGGAATCTGATCGTAAACTCAAAGTAAGAGTGAAAATCGTAAATGTAATCTCCAAAAGCTTGTCATAATCATAAACAAGAGAGGTCTTTATACTACCTCTTACAAACCCTAGGGCTAATCATAAACACTATAGGCCGAGTCATAAACACATATAATCGGCCCACATGGCCTAAAACATAAACTAACTAAGCCCAGAAGCCCATTAACTACAAAGCCCAAAACTAATGTTCATGCCTCTAATATATAGCCCAACAATCTTCCCCTAGGAATGAACCATTAGACCACCTATGGCAGCTGTAGATCAAATCTGAAAGTGTTCTGCACATTGTTTGACCACCATCCATTTGCCACGATCCGATTAGCCGTTCCATGGAAAATCCCTACCCTTACAGCATTTTCCGTATCAGTCTCATCACCGAGAATAGGTTGGGAGGCTAGGAGCTTGATGTCTTTTTCACCAAATCTCAGCAGATCGACCGGATCGTAGAAACGAAATTGCCTCATTCTTTTGTAGAGAACCACCACCTCGTGAGTCGTTGGATCATAAAACCAACAGTCAAAGCTTTTGACTAAGGTACCGTCTTCGATCTCATCCAACATATTGATCACTCTTGTGCGTTTGGTGGGTTGTCTCCTTGCTTCACCTATCGACTCACCAGTTACTGGGTCAGTTCCAGTCTCGACCCATCTTACTTGCTTCAGCTCAAAGTTTGCAAAATTATTTTCCAGCTGGCTCATCAGATTGTTTCGAATAAGATCTCCTTCGGTGTTGTTCCATCTGTTGATGTATGGAGCTCTAAGCAGACTTCTAATCTCAGGCTCAGTCCATGAATGAAATTGGGCACGTGTTCTATAGTACTCTACTGGACTGTAGCCGTCACGGATCACAGCAAACAGCTTCTTCTCTGTGTCATAGTGCCAGCACAGAATAGTTTCACGACTCCCCCTTTTGTCTATAGAACTTTCACCAACATCAAGGGTGTATTGAGTGGGGGCTGGTCCTTGAAAGAATTCCTTAAACCAGTTGTCGTGACCTTCTGGTGCTTTGGAGATGACCCTTCCACTTCGGGCATAGTTAGACATATCGATAGTGTCATCTCCATCATCCACATTTACTGCTTCTGTACCTTGCACACCCTGAGATGAACTTTGACCAGGGGCACCTGAAGTATTTGACTCCACAACATTTTTCAAATCACCAAACTTCTTCTTCAGGTCCATCAAGGTCTCATACAGATACTTCATTCTATTCTTGTCAGCCACCTCATTGTCTTTTAACCTTCTGTTTCTGCCTGGAGTGCTTTTATCTCAGTCTCCCTAATTCTGTTCTGAGACATCAGAAAGTTTATGTGTGGGTCTTCACTTATCCTCATCTCAATTGGTAGCTCAGCAGCTTGAAGTGGGCGGAAACTTGGAATAACAGTTGGCGGCAAGCTTGTTCCACTAGAGACACTTATTCTGACAGGGCTAGGTACAACAACAGTGTTATCAACCTCCAGAGGTTGCCTTTCCTCATGAACAGGGCTGCGTTCATTCAGAGGAGGGCTTTCAGTCTAAACCTGGGCAGGTTGATCTTCAACATTTGGAACTGTTGATTCTTCTTGAGCAGTTTGACTTTGAGAACTAGACTCAGTTGGATGGACCATTAACAGACTTGAGCTAGTCTTTGTGAACTTGAATCAGATACTTCTTGGATCTGTCTTCTTCCTGGGAGATGGTTCACGGAAGGGGACATGCTCTTCAAGCATCTCATTCACATTGAACTGAATATCCAATCCTTGAGGGATGGAGTCACCACTAGAAGATGAGTTCAGGACATCTCTTGATCTTTTCAGATTGATTGGTTCCAAGTCTCCATAGATATCATCATCCATATTCCCTTGATTAGCAAAGATGTCGTCCATCACATTTTCTTCATCTGAAGGTATCACCACATCTTCTTTTTGCACATTTACAGCCGGAGTTGCTGTTATATCTTGATCTTCAGCAACAGATGCATTTACAGTTGGCACATCGGCTTCAGGTTCAGATTCTTCAACATCTTGTTCCCTTGCCACTTCGGGAAATGCACCCCTCTTGACCCATTCAAGCCTTCCTTGAAAACTATTTTTACCCTTTCTGTCTTGGGTCTGTAGTCCAAACACTCCACAATCCATCACCTTAATATCTAGTTTTTCCACCCTCTCTTCAATCATGGGATATTTCTTCATGACCACCATTTGAACGAATCTTGGTGTCATCAGGAACTGTTCTCGGGCGCTCAGGTCAGCATTGCCTATCCAATCCAACAACATCATCTTGGAGAAATTGAATTTCCAGTCCAAGGCCAATGCGACAAATGCTGTTCCATGCAGTTTGTTGAGCTGATCAAAGCTAGTTCTCTTTCCCATAAATGATTTTTGCATGTAGTGAGCCAGACACCTCCAGTAGTGCGGCAACAACTTCTTGAAGATGGGAGGGAACTTTCCTTCATATCCCAGAGATTGAGCACCCGCTAGAACAACTTCCTTCGGATACTCAATCGGATCAGCAGCACTATCAATGATGTTCAGCCCTTTTCTGATGTCATCCTCCTGAATCACTATCTCCCTGTTCTGGATTGTTGCAGTGATTGTCATTTTATCTGCATAAGCTCTAGCAGATCCCCAGAACTCCCTTACAAGCTCCTCATCAATCAGCACACTTGATCTCAGGGCATGGTTTATCTTGCAGATATTCATCCCGGCCACCAGTGAATAAAATAATTACATATGCTTCTCTGCTGGGTCTTCAAGATACGCCGGGATGCAGTGATCACTTTCAAACTTTATCTCTTCGTCAAACATGTCGTCTGCCATCTGAGAAGGACAAGACACATGTATCAGACTTGTTCGTTAAAATGCAATTAAGTTTATTAACCCTTGTCAAAGTTCAATTGAAAATCAAATTTTACTTTTGAAGTTCAAAAAATTTCAATTTAAACTTTTAGGGAAAATTATTGATATGAGCACACAAAATTCACAAACACCATTAATTTTAACTTAATTTTAATGAGATTCCAAAAAATATTAGGTGTTTCTGATTTTAAATCACATTTAAGTGTGTTTACGATTCATCAAATCAGTGTACGATCCAAATATGAGTTTACGATTCCCAATTTGGGTTTACGATCAGACAAGTGGGTTCACGATCGGATAGAAAAACGGTTCGGCATAAGCCCAGTCGTAATCTAACAGCCCAATCGTAAACAGTTAGGCCCGATCGTAAACGTCATCGGAAACATGGATCGTAAACATCGATCGTAAACGAGGATCGTGAACTCCAAACGTCATCTTCTTCATCGAGATTATCGTAAACGCCACATCCGCCATAGCCAAACCTGCAAAAACTTCGTAATCACGTTAAAACCTCAAATAATCACAAGTATATAACCAACACTACCCTTAAAGTATCTTAGCCACAAAATCGACTTCAAATCTCTCTAAATCGACTTGAACACAGTAAAAAGAGAAGAAAATCACGAGTTAGGGCTCAAATCGCAAAGCCCGTGAATAAACTGACAAATCCTTGTGAAAACAGTTGTTTGAAGAGGGTTTCTTGGTCGGAAACGGATTGCGAGGGTGTTGGTGAGGTCGGATAGCACAGTGGACGGCTGGAGGTGGGTCGGAGGTGGTTTTCCGGTGAATGAGGACGGTGGTTAGGGTTTTGGCTAGAGGGATCGTAAACGTCGAGAGATCGGAAATGCCGATCGGAAATGGGTGAGGGGGTATTATATACCTTTTTCAAATTTTCAATTAAGCCCCCTCCAACTTTCAAAAACATTTTAAAAACACCCAAACCTCTATTTAAATGTTAATTCTCATGAAAAAGTGTTAACTTTGAAAAACTTGAGAATTTACGAAGCTTCCCCTCTATAAATCAAATAAAACATAATTACAGGAATTAAACTTGAGCTCAGACCAGAACGTGTCTGATATTTTCACAAAACCACTACCTCGCCCCAATTTTGAAATGTGTGTCGAAGGCCTAAGGATGATTGCCTTCGAGGAATGATCTGATCAAACTTTCTTGTAAATATTTTTTTTAAATTAAAAAAAATGTGTTTATCTTTCAAAAGCCTCATAAAAACAGGGGAAGAAATATTGTTGTTTTAGAAAAGCTAAAAAAAATATCTGTTTGAGGTTTTTATGTTGTCTTTTGTTTGCCTTGAGTTGGTAGGAAGTGATATAAATTTCCAAGACGATCGGAGACTGACACGTGTAAGGCAGAAGTGAAAGACGTCTCAAAGATGATGTTCGGTAAGTTAAATAAAAAACAATGATCATCCATGTAAATGCAGTAAACTTAAATACTATGTATGTTTAGTTTTTCATCCTAGTTTACATACTTTAAAAGACTGAGTCCCAGCAAAAACGGGTTGAGAGTGGTATTCACCTAGTATTCACTCTCTCACACGCCATGTTTCTGCTGTTATGACAACAACACAGAAAAATGAAAAGAAAAAGAAAAATGAAAAGAAAAAGCAAAAAAAAAAAATGATGATAAAAATAAATAAATTATTTTGTTTGGTCTTCTTTGCGTGCTTATGCGGCCGACCTGATCACCAACTGATAATCAAGAAAATAAGGGTTTGTCATGACGGTGTTGCATGGTTCCTCAAGTTGGGGGTTTGTGAATCTTCAATAAACTCTGAGGTTGGGTAGGTTTTGCTATGAACAATTGGGTGTGGGGACAGTTAAACATGACGGTAATTATGTACCACAATTAAGCACGTAAAATGTTTTAACTGGATGTGAGTTTATATGGTTTCAAAATTTTTTTTTAACAATCGTTTAGAGCGTCGAGTAACGGAAGCTAAAAAGGGTTCCTTAGTTAAAGATGTGTCTGGTTTGATCCATGATTTTACATCAGCTTCGAGGCAAGTAAATTTTAATTCCTGTAATTATGTTTTATTTGATTTATAGTTTAGTTTATCTTTCAAGTCTTTAAATGTTTAAAATTTATCTTTTTAAATATTATTTTATGATCATGATCAGATACTCGGGGTTTATATCACTTCCTACCAACTCAAGGCAAACAAAAGACAACATAAAAACCTCAAACAGATATTTTTTTTAGCTTTTCTGAAACAACAATATTTCTTCCCCTGTTTTTATGAGGCTTTTGAAAGATAAACACATTTTTTTTAATTTAAAAAAAATATTTACAAGAAAGTTTGATCAGATCATTCCTCGAAGGCAATCATCCTTAGGCCTTCGACACACATTTCAAAATTGGGGCGAGGTAGTGGTTTTGTGAAAATATCAGACACGTTCTGGTCTGAGCTCACCTTTTGGAGCTGAATTAACTCCCGATCATAACAATCACGGATAAAGTGTACCTTGATGTCTATGTGCTTTGTTTTTTAGTGATGAACGGGGTTTTTCACAATCTCTAGAGCAGCAGCATTATCACAATAGATAGGAGTGTTAACGAATTCCATACCATAATCAGTGAGCTGATTTTGTATCCATACTACCTGTGAGCATCCAGCGGATGCTGCCACATACTCAGCTTCTACAGTTGACTTCGAGACGGTATGCTGCTTTTTGCTCTGCCAAGAAATGAGTCGATCTCCCAGATACTGACATCCACCAGTTGTTGACTTCCGGTCAAGATCACTGCCTCCATAATCACTGTCAGTATATGCAAACAATTGGAAATCAGTGTTCTTTGGGTACCAAATCCAAGCCTAGGCCTACCCTTTAGATACCTAAAAATACGTTTAATAGCAATTAAATGTGAAAGGTTAGGATTAGCCTGATAGCGGGCACACAGACACACTGCATGCATAATATCCGGCCTGCTTGCTGTCAAGTACATAAGTGATCCAATCATCGAGCGATACATGAATTCACTCACTGGCTCCCCATCTACATCTGCTGTCAGTAGAGGTCTGGATGCCATGGGAGTTGAGATTGGCTTGGAGTCTTGCATCTTGAATTTTTCTAGAATCTCATTCACATATTTTGCTTGGTGAATAAGAATCCCAAATTCATCCTGTTTTACTTGCAAGGCTAGGAAGAAGCTCATCTCTCCGTGATCGCTCATTTCAAATTTCTTTCTCATTATCTCTTTAAATTCGGTGCATAATTCTTCGTTTGTTGACCCGTAGATGATGTCATCTACATAAACCTGCACCATGATGATGTCATCCTTCACCCTTTTCCTAAACAGCGTCTGATCAACCACTCCTCTTGAGTATCCATTCTCCACCAGATGAGTTGATAGTGTCTCGTACCACGTGCGAGGAGCTTGATGTAGTCCATACAAAGCCTTATCCAGAAGATACACATGATCTGGATACTCCTCGTCTATAAACCCAGGTGGTTGAGTCACATACACTTCCTCATTCATTTCTGCATATAAAAATGCTGTCTTAACATCCATCTGGCGAACTGTGAAGTTTAGAAATGATGCCACTGCTAGAAATATCCGGATAGCCTCCAATCTTACCACGGGTGCATACACCTCATCATAGTCAATCCATGAATTTGTCTGTGGCCCTGAACAATCAACCGTGCCTTGTTTCTGACAATTATACCCGTGTCATCCTTCTTGTTCTTGTATAGCCAACATGTGGGTATAACCTTCTTGTCCTCTGGCCTTTCCACTAGACGCCACACTCCCAGCTTAGATAACTGATTAAGTTTATTGTGCATGGCCTCTATCCAACTTGGATCTCTGAGAGCAACCATCACATTAGGAGGCTCAATCTGGGATATGAAGCACGAATACATGCAAAAATTAATGTCTCCCGTGCGGCTTCTAGTGGTGACACCTGCTGAAACTGGCCCAAGTATATTGCTAATTGGATGGTCTTTGTTGATCCTTGATACTTGAACATCTGGCATAGAAACAGAAATAGGCAGGTTAGAATTAACCATATTATCATTCATACCTTGGTTTGGAGAAACTTCTGAATCAACATCTTTAGTTCCCGAAGATCCTGGAGCATCTGCATTTACATTTGTGGGAACTGCATCTGGTGCTTTCTCACCAACTTTCTCAGCATGAGGTCTTGATTCAGATGATTGTGCAATAATGTCTTCTTCTTCACCCAAATGATGGAAAACATTTGAAAAGTTGAACCCTTCAAACAACGACCCATAGTCAAAAATCCAATCCGGTCCACTCCCAGCATCTGTAGGATTGTCTTCAAGCCAGTCTACATTATATGCCTCAATGATGACTTTGGTGGTTTTGTTGTAGACACGATACGCACTATTTGCAGAATAACCCACAAAATAACACTCATCAGCCTTAGCTTCGAATTTCCCAACATCGGACTGAATCAGAACCGTGCAAGGACACCCGAATGTCTTGAAATAACCCACCGTTGACTTCTCTTTATAGACAATCTCATATGGAGTCTTCTCATGACGCTTGTTTAAAAGAACACGATTCTGCACGTAACAAGTCGTATTGACCGCTTCAGCTCAAAAGAAGATTAGCAATTTAGCTTCACACATCATTGTCCTTGCTGCTTCAATGAGTGTCCTGTTTCTTCTCTCAGCGACTCCATTCTGTTGTGGAGTGTAGGGCGCACTGAACTGTCTTTCTATTCCCTTCTCTCCACAGAACATATTTAACTCATCATTTTTGAATTCTGTTCTGTTGTCCGTTCTGATAGCCTTGACCTTTTCGTTCAGCTGATTCTCTATAAGCGTGACAAACTGTTTCACTAAGATCGGAGTTTCATACTTGTTTGATAAGAAGAAGACCCAAGTGAATCGTGAGTAGTCATCCACAATCACGAGACAGTAAGAGAATTTGCTGATGCTTTGTACTTGCATTGGCCCAAATAAATCCATGTGAAGAAGTTGCAACACGGATGACATTGAATTTGCTATCTTCGGACGGTACGGCAACTTGTGCTGCTTCCCCTTCGCACAAGCCACACATTTTTCCACAGTAGAGAAATCTTTGATAGGCAGCTTTCTAACATGTTCTCCCTTTGCAAGCTTGGTCAAATTCTTCATGTTAGCATGCCCCAGACGCCTATGCCACAAAAGAGCTAAGTTCTCATTTTGTTTGGATATGAGACAGGCTTCTTCTGAAGTTGGAGGTTGACCCATGTTAAGCTGATAAGAGTTTGCTCTTCTCGGAGTAGGCATCAAGATGCACTCTTCTGGAATCTTCACACCAGGCTTGAGAATAATGCACTCCTTGCAGTTGAACAACACAGAATAGTCTCTATCACAAATCTGAGAGACACTCAGCAGACTGTGTGACAGCTCCTCCACATAATGTACGTCAGAGAATGATAAATTACCACTTCTCACCACTCCTTTCTTGCTTATTCTTCCACCCACACCACCTGCAAATGAAACTCCTCCCCCATTGAAGTCTTCCACATCTTCCAAAAGGGATAAGTCTCCGGTCATATGTCGGGAGCAACCGCTATCAACGTACCAGACGCCTATGCCACAAAAGATCTAAGTTCTCATTTTGTTTGGATATGAGACAGGCTTCTTCTGAAGTTGGAGGTTGACCCATGTTAAGCTGATAAGAGTTTGATCTTCTCGGAGTACGCATCAAGATGCACTCTTCTGGAATCTTCACACCAGGCTTGAGAATAATGCACTCCTTGCGGTTGAACAACACAGAATAGTCTCTATCACAAATCTGAGAGACACTCAGCAGACTGTGTGACAGCTCCTCCACATAATGTACGTCAGAGAATGATAAATTACCACTTCTCACCACTCCTTACTTGCTTATTCTTCCACCCACACCACCTGCAAATGATACTCCTCCCCCATTGAAGTCTTCCATATCTTCCAAAAGGGATAAGTCTCCGGTCATATATCGGGAGCAACCGCTATCAACGTACCAGAGATTGTTGATAGATCTTATTGGCTGTCCCTACACAAATCAGAGATTATTGAGATTTAGGTACCCAGGCCATAACAGATCTGGGCACACCTTTGGAGTCAATGTAATTAACTAATTGGAGGGTCATTTCTGGCTTTTCAGGTACATTCACATTTTGAATGTTGATTTTTGGTTTCCAGGTGGTGTCTTTCTGTGGTTTAAACACATTTGATGAGTTCTTGACTGACTCAGGTTTCTTTTGCGGAGATGTGGACTTTTTACCAGATGGGTTTTTAACAGGTGTCCACTCAAGTTTCAGTTTTGTGTAAACCAGTTGTTTTGTTTGAGTGACATCTTTTTGTTTTAAAACCTGTTGCTCAACTTTTGCTTTGCCATTAGGTTTATTAACTCTTTTGAGTTTAGCCATTTGTTTCTCAACAAATTCTGGTTCTATCTTATCATTTCTTTTATAAACTCCTTTTGATGCATAAGTTGGTTTTGGAGTTTTGGCCACATTCCATTTTTCAACAACAGGCTTTGTCACAGGTGCCTTTGTGTTTGAAACCTTAGACTGTTGAGTCTTCATTGGTTCCAAGCACTGCTTCCCCTTAAAGAAAGCTTGTTGCTTCTGCTTTTGCTTTTCTCCTGTCATCATTTTCTCCAACATACTAGTCCGTGGGTTTTGCGGATAGTATGGTTGAAATGGTCTATTCACACAATTAGCAGCAAAGTGTCATGGTTTTCCACATTGAAAACAGTTCATGAGTCTAGGCCCATTGACATGACTACAGAGGTATGAACGTCTTGGGTAAGACGACTTCCACTCTGGCTTATCATCCCATTTGTGTATAACATGTTTTGTATCTTTTTCCGGTTGTGTAATTAAACAAAATTGCTCTGACTTAGTCTTGTTTGTTCTATTGAAAGCCGACACAACCTGGGGATAAGCTACAAAGTCTTTGGGCTTAGTCTCATGACCTACTTTAGTGTTAGGCACACGAATTTTAAAACCATCAACTTTTTCATTGGAATTAGAAAGATGTTTTGACAACACAGATACAACTACTTGTTTTGACTTGGACGTATTAAGTTCTGACACAGATGCCAGAACATCGTCCTTGGGTAAATTAAGACTAGAACTACTAGACACATGACATTCATTGACTGTCAAACATTCAGCATCCTCCCCAGACACATCTTCAATACCTACTTCATCTGCACATGAAACAAAGCCATCAGCATGTTCAACACTATTGTTTAATGATTCATGCCATTGTTTCATTCTGATTACCCAACCCATAGATCATATGTTTCTTATTTTCAAATTCCTGATCAGTCATAGGTGTCACTCCTACTAGAACACTATCTAACGGAGGTCCTATCTCATGTGTTCCTGCTTCAGACCGATCAACCTGATCCTCCTCTAAGATTATTCCTATTATATCTCTAGTTCTATCCTGAGGAACATCATTCTTGCTTTTGTCTGAGAAGCTAATTCCTATTCCACCTTTGTCTTTACCTATTCTAACCTCAGTTATGCAGGTGTTCAAAGACTTACTAGCCTCTAACATTCTTTTGCTTCTCATGTGATTCATATCAAGTTTTACCTGCCACTCATTGTTCTTTTGCTTAAGTTCATCTAGCTGCTTACCAAGCTCAGCTATTTCTAACTTAGCGTTGTCATACGGAAGAGCTTTCTCAGTTGCCATTTTTTGATATTTCACTATGTCTAATTTTTTAGCTTTTACCTTTTCCTCATTCTTCTGCCATCTACCCTTAAAGGAACTCCTCTCGCATTTTATCTCAAACAATTCTAACTGATAATTTTTACAGATTTGTCTAAGTCCAGGAATTATACGAGCACAAGTGGGATCAGGACATACCTTGTCGTTATCAATCTCAGCAGCAAAGGCTTCCTTGTCATCCACCGGAGTTTCTTCAGGTTTCTCATCAGTCACAACAAATGCATGCTCTTCCTCTTCATCCCTTTCCATAGCAGCAACCATTGCATGTGACAGGCTGAATTC
The DNA here is from genome assembly GCA_039602395.1 of Deinandra increscens subsp. villosa. NCBI lineage: Eukaryota > Viridiplantae > Streptophyta > Magnoliopsida > Asterales > Asteraceae > Deinandra > Deinandra increscens. Next base: position 20,728,352 of record JBCNJP010000010.1, on the reverse strand, counting down.
TTTTAACTGAGGTGTCCAATCATATCCACCTCCTTCCTGCACAATCAAAGCACTTGACTCATCCTTTCCCTTGCCATCAGCTGCTTTCCTTTCTTCTGTTCTTTCTCCCTTCGGCTTAGTGCACTCTCTTGCGAAATGCCTGTACTCGTCACAGTTGTAGCACCTCAGCTTGCTCTTGTCAAACCCCATCCTGATTTTATCTTGGTCCTTCCACACATTTCTTCCAGTCTTTGCCATGAACTTCTTTGCTCTGAAAACAGCCATTGCCATCTGCCAAGAGACATCCAAAATCTCTACATCTTCTAGATTTATCTGATTCAGCTCACCTGACAGCATCTCAGTTGGCACTAAAGTTCCTGCCATGAGAGCATGATAGCTGTTCATAAACCCCATTCCGAGGGCAAAGTTAGGATCATTCGTAGCATCAGGGTTGACACCTCCACTTGAACTTGCATGAGGTTGTGCCACAAACGCAGTTGACTTTGTGACAGAGCTTGGTCCACTTCCAGGTGACTTTCCATCTTGCTTAGAATCCACTTCTTCTGACAACAGGGCTTGGTTCAATTTTCCCGCCAAACTAAGGGAGCTTATATGATTCAATTCTCTCTGCTTGTCATCAATAAGCTTTGACTTCAATTTGTTGATCATTTCATTAAGAGATAGCGCACTCAGCTTGTTGTTGTCCTTAATGATGGAGATGTTGGTATTCCAGGATTTGGGCAGACTATTCAGCAGTTTCAGATTCTTGTCTTCCAGATCCGGTTCAACACCATAGCTTGACATTTCGGCCATCAGAGACACGAACCTTTGCACCTGTGCTTCGAAGGATTCACCTTGAATGTGGTTGAACAGATTGAATTTCTGCTTCAGCATTTGCTTGCGGCTTGCCTTAATGTCTGGATTTCCCTCATAAGCCACAATCAAAGCATTCCAGAGTTGTTTATGTCACACCCCCAAAATACCACTAACGGAGTTTATACCGTTAAGGGGCGCGACTAGACCAGGATCCACAACCATAGTTACAAATACTAAACGAATCAGGGTTAGTTCAAACACAAATTATAAATCAGAGTCTTAAATACACGCAGCGGAATAAAATATTGTCTTAGCACTAACCACGTGCTTTACATAAACATTGTTTTAAAATTCCCAAGTTTAGTTTAAACAGGAATAAATATCTTCTCGTGCCATGCCAACCTCCAGCGGATACTCCTTAGCGATCTGCAAAAGTTTAAACCACGCAAGTGTCAACCTAACGGTTGGTGAGTTCACAGTGGGCTTGTCATGCATTGGCCCGGTCTCATAATCATAAATCGTGTCAAGGTATACTTACAAGTTATTTATTTGTGAAAAGCAATGCTCGTAATTAAATCTCAGTTTATAAATGGTTTGTCCGTGACCTACGTCATCGGGTATGTACTAGTTCCGTAAAGTTAAAGGACTCAACCGATATCGCGGGTAGCTAATCCGTTGTTCCATGCTCTAAGGAAGTTTGTACCAAAGCTGACTTATTTTGTGGGGGCCGAGCCATCCCGTACGGTGCGGACCTACGTCATCGCGGTTTTTGCCTCCCCCGTGTCCTCCCCGGGACCACGGTCAAATAGGCTGATATTGTTCCTCCGTGCACTCCCCGTGCCACGGGGCGGAGTTTGTCAAACTCCAGTAGATCTACCCAGCATCCCCTCGCTTTACAATTAATGGCACAATTTTAGTTGAGGACTTTTAAGTTATAAGGCATCCTTAGAAAACATGTGATATCATATGGTTCAGACTTTAACCTACACTAGCCATATTAAAACGTTTTCAGTTTTGTTTCAGAAATCGCAGTTTTGGTAATTCGCAAGTGCTTCCCATAAAGCACTTCAGGTTCATCAAGTGGGTGCCGAGCACTCCAGGTTCTCAAGTTTATCAGGGAGGTGCCTAGCACTCTCGAGTTTGTCAGCATTGTTTTACTTTTAGTTATTCGGTGTGACCCAAACGGGTTCACGGTAATCGGGTTAGTGACACTCACCTTTGGTTGCACTGCTACACTTCAAGTAATCCAAATTATTGTTTGTTTAACGAAGACCTATGAACACGTTTAGGTCTTAAGTATTAGTTTGTGTCTAATTTTGCTTAACGTCACTATGGCCCATAACATAGCACGTTGCAACTATGACTCGACATACCGACACACGACACCAATGGTTGATCATAAACAAGGGGTTCATATAAATCAGTTATTAAGCATGTTTCATCATGGCATAATCATGCAAGTCATGGCATAACACTTAAGCAAATTTCACAAGTTTGGTTTTTAGGTCAGGTCTTAGTTTCGCTAGCATAGTTTCGCTAGGCAGTTTCGCTGGGTGCACGGACAGCACTTTCGCTAGGCAATGCCCGGTGACACAGTTTCGCTAGGCTAGTTTCGCTCGAAACTGCTGACGCAGTTTCGCTAGCCTAGTTTCGCAGGGAAACTGGTTTGAACTTTCGTTCGGGTATTTCGCTCGGTAGTTTCGTTCGAGCTGGTCTGGTTAGTTTCGCTAGCGACACTATAGTTTCGCTCGACAGTGTCGCTGAATGAACAAGTAAATTCGCTGGATAATTTCGCCCAGAGAACACACAGTTTCGCTGGTCGCGAAAAACATACGGATTTGCCTAAAAATCAACCTAACAGCTTCTGATCTTACATGCAATCCATTATTTGGCATACATAGGCATTTACCAACATAAATCAGCAAGCTTTAACACCTTAAACATGCATTTTGTCATCAAATCACCCAAAATACATATAAAACCCTAAAATGGCTAAAATAGCATAAATCTCTAACATGGTTGGATTTTAAACATAAAGTTGCTAACTTTATGATAGATCTAGCATTCCTAAGTATTATCTCAGAAGAATACAAGTTTTCATGAAGGTTTGATCATGCTTTAAGAAGAAAACACATAGAAAGGCATAAAACATAGTTTTGGGACTCACGGTTGGTTCTTGGATCGATAGATGAGATGAGGTGAGGGTCTTGAGGCTGAGGTCTCGGTCCCTTGATGGTATCCTCGGCTGACCAGATTCCAGAGAAGTGTGTGTGTGTGTTTGTTGTGAAATGAGGCAAATGAGGCTACTAGGGTTTATTAAGTTTATTTATATCAGAGGCTAGTTTCGCTGGCAGTTTCGCTGGCTGGCGAAACTAGCTCTGATCTCGGGTACATTGATCAGTCTAGCCAGCTACCGGGCGAATCTGTAGTTTCGCTCGGTAGTTTCGCTGACTACCAAATTTAGGCAATTTTCACATAATCAAGTATTTACAATTAATCATGCTATTCACAATAATAAGTCATGTATTTAAATCACATTGCACATAAAGACAATCAATGATGAACACATAACACATATGGACGGGTTCGGTGATCAACCAAAGGTCGTGGACGTATTCGGCCTAGTTAAGCATTAGTTACTTAAGTTAACACTTATAACGTAACTAACGGATTTGTCTAACGGAAGTTAACCTTGAAATTCTCGGGTGTCACATCATTCCCCTGAAATTGGAATTTTCGTCCCGAAAATTATTCTTGTGTCGTAGCGTTCGCAGCATCAGCTGTCGTCGTTGCTATCGTCGCTGGGGAAAGAAAGCAAAAGTTTTTAGGGTTGTCACATCCTCCTTCCGTTAAGGAATTTTGGTCCCCAAAATTAAATCATACCTTGAGTTTCCGTGGACGTTTGCTCGAACAGGTGAGGATACTTTTTCTTCATCTGATCCTCACGTTCCCAAGTATATTCAGGTCCACGCCTTGAGTTCCATCGCACCTTGACGATCAGAATCTTGCTACGTTTGAGGGCTTTCTCCTCGCGTCCCATGATTTCTACCGGTTGCTCGATAAATCTCAAATGTTCGTCGATTTCCAATTCCTCCAGAGGAATTATTTCGATGTCTTCAGCCAGACATTTCTTTAGATTGGAAACGTGAAACACGTTGTGAACTCCATCGAGTTCAGCAGGGAGTTGCAATCGATAGGCCACCGGGCCTACTTCCCCAATAATTTCAAACGGACCGATGTAGCGAGGATTTAACTTTCCACGCTTCCTGAAGCGTATCACTCCCTTCCAGGGAGATACCTTCAACAATACTTTGTCACCCACCTCAAACTTTAGAGGTTTTCGACGTTTGTCGGCGTAACTCTTTTGTCTGTCACGTGCTGCGGCTATTCGTTTTCTGATTTGTATAATCCGTTCTGTGGTATCATGAATAATTTCCGGCCCAGTGAGTCCTTTCTCACCCGTTTCAGCCCAACACACGGGCGATCTGCATTTTCTGCCATAAAGGGCTTCAAAAGGCGCAGCACCGATACTTGAATGATAACTGTTGTTGTAGGAGAACTCCACCAACGGAAGGTGAGCTTCCCAGTCTTTACCAAAGTCGAGAACGCAAGCTCGGAGCATATCTTCTAGAGTCTGAATCGTTCGTTCCGTCTGACCGTCAGTCTGCGGGTGATAAGCTGTACTCATGTCTAGTCTGGTTCCCAATGCTTCTTGCATTGATTGCCATAACCGGGAAGTGAATCGAGGATCTCGATCAGAAATGATAGTCTTAGGCACTCCATGCCGTGCCACAATTCGGTCAATGTACAGTTTCGTTAACTTGTCCATATTATCAGTTTCCTTCATCGGGATAAAGTGTGCAGATTTGGTTAACCGATCAATGATAACCCAAATCGCATCTGGTCGATTCGATCGATGAGGTAATCCCGTTACAAAATCCATGGAGATATCCTCCTATTTCCATTCTGGGATCTTTGGTTGCTGTAATAAACCAGCGGGCTTTTGGTACTCGACCTTAATCCTTGAACATGTTAAACACTTAGCCACATATCGCGCTATGTCGGCCTTCATGTTCGGCCACCAATAGAGATTCTTCAAGTCTTGGTACATTTTATCCGACCCAGGGTGTACCGAATACCTTGACTTGTGAGCCTCGTCCATCACGAGCTCACGGAGATTTCCAAGTAGAGGAACCCAAATCCTGTCATTATAATACCTGATTCCATCAGCCTTAACCTCAGAGTGACCATCTATACCACGCAGTGCTTCAGCTGCGAAGTTTTCTTCTTTCAGAGCTTCTTGTTGGGCATCGCGAATTCGATCCGGCAATCCCGTGTGAATAGTAAGTTGCAGCGCTCGTACCCTTCGAGGCTTTTCATACTCTTTCAGACTTAAAGCATCAGCCACAACGTTGGCTTTTCCAGGATGATACTTAATCGCTAAGTCATAATCATTTAATAACTCGATCCATCTTCGTTGTCGCATGTTGAGATCCTTTTGTTCGAAGATGTGTTGTAAGCTCTTGTGGTCAGTAAATATTGTGCACTTTGTTCCATAGAGGTAATGTCTCCAAATCTTAAGTGCATGGACAACGGCTCCTAATTCCAAATCATGAGTCGTGTAGTTCTTTTCAGTATCCTTTAGTTGCCTGGACCCGTAGGCAATTACCTTGTCTCGTTGCATCAACACACAACCAATTCCTTGAATCGATGCATCGCAGTAAACCACAAAGTCGTTAATTCCATCGGGTAACGCGAGAATTGGAGCTGAACATAGCATGTCTTTAAGCGTTTGGAACGCGTGTTCTTCTTTTTCACCCCATCTATATTGCACTCCTTTGTGCGTTAAAGCTGTTAAGGGTTGAGCTATTTGTGAGAAACCCTTGATGAATCTTCGATAATATCCGGCAAGTCCCAAAAATTGTCGGATTTCAGTCGGCGCTCTTGGGGTAGACCAATTCTTGATAGCCTCTACTTTAGCAGGGTCGACATGAATCCCATTCTTATCGACAATGTGTCCAAGAAACTGGACTTCGCGAATCCAAAAATCGCACTTTGAAAACTTGGCATAAAGCTGTTCCTTGCGGAGCAATTCCAATATAAGTCGCAGATGCTCCTCGTGTTCTTCCTTTGACTTGGAGTAGATCAAAATATCGTCGATGAAGACTATTACAAACTTATCGAGGTACGGCTTGCACACTCGATTCATCAGGTCCATAAACACAGCAGGTGCATTGGTTAGCCCAAACGGCATAACCAGGAACTCGTAGTGTCCATACCGAGTTCTAAAAGCAGTCTTAGGAACATCCTCCTCACGAACACGAAGTTGGTGATAACCAGACCGTAGATCGATCTTTGAGTAGTAGCTTGAACCTTGCAGTTGGTCAAAAAGATCGTCGATTCGAGGAAGTGGATATCGATTCTTGATAGTAACTTTGTTGAGCTCACGGTAGTCGATACACATTCGGAATGTTCCATCCTTCTTCTTAACGAATAATACCGGTGCTCCCCATGGAGACGAACTGGGACGAATAAAACCCTTGTCGAGTAGCTCTTGAAGTTGTGAGGAGAGTTCGTTGAGTTCACTTACAGCCAATCGGTAAGGTGCGCGTGCGATCGGAGCGGCACCTGGAGCTAAATCAATCCCGAACTCAACTTGTCGAAAAGGAGGCAAACCAGGCAGATCTTCAGGAAATACATCTTGGAAGTCGCAGACTATCGGGTAGTCGTTGATTCTGCGCTCGGGAAGTGTCGAATCGGTGACGTTTGCAAGAATAGCGAAGTGACCTTTACGAAGGCACTTTTGGGCTTTGAGAAACGAAATAACACCAGTTACTGTTCCACCTTTCTCGCCTTGAACTGTTAGCACTTTACCGTCTTTGTGTGGAATACGAACCACTTTTTCTTTACATAAGATTTCAGCCCGATTCTCAGATAACCAATCCATTCCTACTATAACGTCAAAACTACCAATCGGGAAAGGCATAAGATCAATTCCTATCGTACGGCCAGCTAGTTCTAACTTACAGTCCTTAACTATCTGAGTCGTATCATGAAGTTTACCATTAGCTAGCTCTACCACATATTTAGCGTCTAAGGCAACAGGTCTAGCATTAATCAGTTTAGCAAATTTTGTAGAAATAAAACTTTTCTCAGCACCAGAATCAAATAATACAGTAGCAAAGAAACCGTTCAAAATAAATTTACCATTAATCACGTTGGCATCATTGCGGGCTTCACCTTGACCCATGACAAAAGCTCGGCCTCTACCATTTCCTCCATTTCCGTTTCCACCATTACCATTCCCGTTACCATTACCTCCGCCATTACCATTCCCACCGTTGTTCCCCTGGTTACCGTTCCCTTGTCTTCTCAGCTGAGGGCAGTCTCTTTTAATGTGACCTTGAGCACCACACTCAAAGCAGCCACGGGCTCCCCCATTGTTGTTGTTCTGGTTCTGACCGTTGTTGTTCCCATTGCCCCGATTGTTCCCATAGTGGTTGTTGTTCCTTCTGGGGCGGTTTTGTTGCTCGGGTAGAATTGCCCAACAATCTTTTGCTTCGTGGCCTCCCTTGCCACACCTTTCGTAGTTCAGATTCTTCCTACAAACACCAGCATGATGCTTCCCACATTTGTTACACAGAGGCAGGTTACCCCTGTAGTTGCCTTGACCATTGCCACCCTGGCGGTAGTTGCCATTGTTATTCCCGGACCTCTTGCTTTGACCTTGGGAGTTATAAGACCTCCCAGTGCTGTTTCCAACACTCTGAACATTCATTGAGTTCTCAGGAGCTTCATCATCAGCTTTTCTCTTGCCGCTAAGGGCAGTCTTCTCAGTGGCCTTTGCAGGAAGTGTACCCTTCTCAACCTCCTGATCAGTGAGTTTGTGAGCCAAACGAATGGCTTGTTGCACGGTCGCAGGGTTGCTGGCAGTCACCAATCCTTTGATTTGAGGCGCGAGGCCTTCCAGATAACGCTCGATGCGTTTGAACTCGGCATCGACCATTGTGGGGCACAAGACCTCATACTCATGATATCGTGCAGTGTACTGTTCGACTTCAGACCCAATCATCTTCAGATTCAAGAATTCGCCTTCTAGCTTCTTTACTTGGTCACGGGGACAGTACTCCTCCATAATCAGATCCTTAAATGCTGCCCACTGCATGTTATTAGCCGCGTCTAGCCCAACCATCTGAATTTCCGCGTTCCACCAGGAGAGTGCAGCTCCTTCGAAGGTACCAGTAGCAAACTTCACCTTGCTTTCAGCTGGGCAGTTACACATGGAGAAAACCTTTTCAGACTTCTCAATCCACCTAAGGAGTCCTACAGCTCCTTCTTCGCCGGAAAACGTCATCGGCTTGCAGTCCATGAAGGACTTGAACGTGCAGTGGTGGTGGTTTCCTGATGCATAAATAGTTTGGGTTTTAAAATTTAAACAGGTCAAGATATAATCGCTTTGTGCCTTAACCGGCATAATAGTTACCCTGTGCGGCATACGCAGCTTGGACGGCTGCCACCGCGGCTTGCACATGTTCATTAATCATTGCTTGCAGCTGTGCAGGCGTCATGTTTATGTTGCCTCTTCCGTTTCCTCTTCCAGACATCTTGCTGAACAGTTAAAGTAGCCAATGTTCAGTCACAGTTATATTTTATACATATCCCATAATATGTATGTTAGCCAGTTCCCGTTATCCCTCTATTAGTCCAGAAAAATTTTGTGCATGATCGAGGCGTCGTCGGAGTACGTCGTGAGTGCTATCGTCGAAGGTCGGCTTCCCATAAAGTCACCGTCGGCGTAGTCGTCGTAGTAGAAATCAGGACGTAGCGTGTAGCGTCGTTTCGTTGTCGATTTCCCCAGAGTAGTCTGCGTATTCGCGTTCGCATTTCGTATTCGTGTGAAAATTTCCTAAGGTTTTTCCGTTAGACTACTTAGACACAGTCTATATATATACTTTTATATATATATATACATATATCTGTACGTACTAAGCTTTTACTTACACAGCAGAGCGAGTATCCCAGGTTGGCACGTAAAAATTTTGTCTTTGGGAATTTGTTTATTCGTTTTGTAACCAAGGTTTTCAAGTTGCAGTTTCCAAATCGTTTTCAAAAATGATTCCAGTTCTCTGCAACTTATGGCTCTGATACCAATCTGTCACACCCCCAAAATACCACTAACGGAGTTTATACCGTTAAGGGGCGCGACTAGACCAGGATCAACAACCATAGTTACAAATACTAAACGAATCAGGGTTAGTTCAAACACAAATTATAAATCAGAGTCTTAAATACACGCAGCGGAATAAAATATTGTCTTAGCACTAACCACGTGCTTTACATAAACATTGTTTTAAAATTCCCAAGTTTAGTTTAAACAGGAATAAATATCTTCTCGTGCCATGCCAACCTCCAGCGGATACTCCTTAGCGATCTGCAAAAGTTTAAACCACGCAAGTGTCAACCTAACGGTTGGTGAGTTCACAGTGGGCTTGTCATGCATTGGCCCGGTCTCATAATCATAAATCGTGTCAAGGTATACTTACAAGTTATTTATTTGTGAAAAGCAATGCTCGTAATTAAATCTCAGTTTATAAATGGTTTGTCCGTGACCTACGTCATCGGGTATGTACTAGTTCCGTAAAGTTAAAGGACTCAACCGATATCGCAGGTAGCTAATCCGTTGTTCCATGCTCTAAGGAAGTTTGTACCAAAGCTAACTTATTTTGTGGGGGCCGAGCCATCCCGTACGGTGCGGACCTACGTCATCGCGGTTTTTGCCTCCCCCGTGTCCTCCCCGGGACCACGGTCAAATAGGCTGATATTGTTCCTCCGTGCACTCCCCGTGCCACGGGGCGGAGTTTGTCAAACTCCAGTAGATCTACCCAACATCCCCTCGCTTTACAATTAATGGCACAATTTTAGTTGAGGAATTTTAAGTTATAAGGCATCCTTAGAAAACATGTGATATCATATGGTTCAGACTTTAACCTACACTAGCCATATTAAAAAGTTTTCAGTTTTGTTTCAGAAATCGCAGTTTTGGTAATTCGCAAGTGCTTCCCATAAAGCACTTCAGGTTCATCAAGTGGGTGCCGAGCACTCCAGGTTCTCAAGTTTATCAGGGAGGTGCCTAGCACTCTCGAGTTTGTCAGCATTGTTTTACTTTTAGTTATTCGGTGTGACCCAAACGGGTTCACGGTAATCGGGTTAGTGACACTCACCTTTGGTTGCACTGCTACACTTCAAGTAATCCAAATTATTGTTTGTTTAACGAAGACCTATGAACACGTTTAGGTCTTAAGTATTAGTTTGTGTCTAATTTTGCTTAACGTCACTATGGCCCATAACATAGCACGTTGCAACTATGTCTCGACATACCGACACACGACACCAATGGTTGATCATAAACAAGGGGTTCATATAAATCAGTTATCAAGCATGTTTCATCATGGCATAATCATGCAAGTCATGGCATAACAGCTTCTGATCTTACATGCAATCCATTATTTGGCATACATAGGCATTTACCAACATAAATCAGCAAGCTTTAACACCTTAAACATGCATTTTGTCATCAAATCACCCAAAATACATATAAAACCCTAAAATGGCTAAAATAGCATAAATCTCTAACATGGTTGGATTTTAAACATAAAGTTGCTAACTTTATGATAGATCTAGCATTCCTAAGTATTATCTCAGAAGCATACAAGTTTTCATGAAGGTTTGATCATGCTTTAAGAAGAAAACACATAGAAAGGCATAAAACATAGTTTTGGGACTCACGGTTGGTTCTTGGATCGATAGATGAGATGAGGTGAGGGTCTTGAGGCTGAGGTCTCGGTCCCTTGATGGTATCCTCGGCTGACCAGATTCCAGAGAAGTGTGTGTGTGTGTTTGTTGTGAAATGAGGCAAATGAGGCTACTAGGGTTTATTAAGTTTATTTATATCAGAGGCTAGTTTCGCTGGCTGGCGAAACTGGCTCTGATCTCGGGTACATTGATCAGTCTAGCCAGCTACCGGGCGAATCTGTAGTTTCGCTCGGTAGTTTCGCTGACTACCAAATTTAGGCAATTTTCACATAATCAAGTATTTACAATTAATCATGCTATTCACAATAATAAGTCATGTATATAAATCACATTGCACATAAAGACAATCAATGATGAACACATAACACATATGGACGGGTTCGGTGATCAACCAAAGGTCGTGGACGTATTCGGCCTAGTTAAGCATTAGTTACTTAAGTTAACACTTATAACGTAACTAACGGATTTGTCTAACGGAAGTTAACCTTGAAATTCTCGGGTGTCACAGCTTAGCAGTCTTGCAGTGCTTAAATCCTTGTGCAATGTCTAGTGTAAGTGCCATAGTCATAATAGCAAATGCCCTCTCTGCTTTGTTGCATCTTTCCCAATCATCATCATCATATTCGTCTTCTGTTTTAGCTTTACCTGCATTGGTTCCTTCTGGATGTGTAGGTGTGTGTGGCCCATGAATTACCGCCCTCCAGAGTCTGAGATCAACACTCTTCAAGTGGTTTTCAAACCTATATTTCCATTCCAGAAAGTTATCCATCGATGTTAGTCTAGGTGGACGAGTGATGGATCCAATCTCAAAATCCAACTTCTGATACATACTCGGTTCGAAATCCATTACGAAAGCTTAGGGAAACTTAAAACTAAAGTCCAAATGTCCAAAATGTGCGATTACGTTCGTAGACCCTTGATTACGATCGAGAACTCCTGATTACGATGGAGGCAAATCGTAAACTCTGTATCCGACAAGATAAATCGTAAACACCGATAATGAATAACGATTACGACAAGCAGGGGTCGTAAACACACGATTCCGATTAGAATGAATCGTAAACTCGATTGCGATTCGATTGAGTCGTAAACAACGATTACGATAAGAGATTCCGGTAAAGAAAAATCGTAAACACCACGATTACGACCAAGTACAGTCGTAAACACGATTCACCGTGTCACACCCCCAAATAACCACCAACGGAGTTTATACCGTTAAGGGGTGCGGCTAGACCAGGATCCACAACCATTAGTTACAAATACTAAATGAATCAGAGTTAGTTCAAAACCAATTATAAAGTAAAGTCTCAAATACAACGCAGCGGAATAAATATTGTCTTTAGCACTAACCACGTGCTTTACAATTCAGTGTATTAAATCCCAATTTAGTTTAATTAAAATAAAAGTCTTCATGTGCCATGCCAACCTTCAATGGATACTCTTCAACGATCTGCAAAAGTGAAAACCACACAAGTGTCAACCTAACGGTTGGTGAGTTCACAGTGGGCATGTCATGCATTGGCCCGGTCTCATAATCGTAATCGTGTCAACATATGTATTCGTAATGTTTGTTGTGAAAAGCAATGTTCAGTTATATACGTCAATTCATAAACATTTGTTATTTAGTAGAGTTATTGTCCGTAACAGAGTTATCAGGTATGTACTAGTCTTGTATAGTTAAAGTGCTCAACCGATATCGCAGGTAGCTAATCCGTTGTTTCCATGCACTAAGGAAGTTTGTACCAAAGCTGACGATTAAGTATAGTAGAGGCAGAGCCTTCATCCATTTTGTTTTGCGGACATTCGTCATCGCGGCTTTGCCTCCCCCGTGTCCTCTCGGGATCACGGTCAGATAGGCTGATATTGTACCTCCGTGCACCTCCAGTGTCACGAGGCGGAGTTTGTCAAACTCCAGTAGATCTACCCAACATCCCCTCGCTTTACAATTAATGGCACAATTAAGTTGAGGACTTTTTCAGTTAAAAAGGCAATCCTTAGAAATCATGTGATATCATGTGGTTTAGACTTTAACCTACACTAGCCATATTAAAACGGTTTTCGTTTCAGAAATAGTTTGTTAAGTTTCACAAGTGTTTCCCATAAAACACTTCAAGTTCATCAAGTAGATGCATGGCATTCTAAGTTTTCAGTTTTATCAAGTGGTGCATAGCACTCGTAGAGTTGTCAGCATTGTTTTCCATTAAGTTATTCAGTGTGTCCCAAACGGGCTCACAGTAAACGGGTTAGTGACACTCACCTTTGGTTGCACAGCTACACTTGTTATATAATCCAAGTTTTGCTTAACGAAGACCTATGAACACGTTTAGGTCTTAAGTATTAGTTTTGTGTCTAATCTTTACTTAACGTCACTATGGCCCATAACATAGCACGTTGGAACTATGACTCGACATACGACACACGACACCGATGGTTGGTCATAAACAAGGGTTCATATATATCAGAAATCAAAGCATGTATCATCATGGCATAATCACGTAAGTCATGGCATAACATTCAAGCAAATTGTACAAGTTTAGATTCTGGTCTCAGTTTCGCTAGCAGTTTCGCTAGTCAGTTTCGCTGTGTGCACGGGCAGCACTTTCGCTAGGCAATACCCGATGACACAGTTTCGCTAGGCTAGTTTCGCTCGAAACTGTTGGCACAGTTTCGCTAGCCTAGTTTCTCCCGAAACTGGTTTGAACTTTCGTTCAAGGAATTTCGCTCGGTAGATTCGCTCGAGCTGGTCTGGTTGGTTTACCCGGCGACACTGCAGTTTCGCTGCATAGTGTCGCTGGAAGGAGATATACATAGTTTCGCTGGACAGTTTCGCCCAGAGAACACCACAGTTTCGCTGGTCGCGAAAAACATACGGATCAGCCTAAAAATCAACCTAACAGCTTCCATTTTACATGCAATTCATTGTTTAGCATACATAGGCATTTACCAACATAAATCAGTAAGCTTTAACACCTTAAACATGCATTTTATCATCAAATCACCCAAAATACATTTAAAACCCTAAAATGACTAAAATAGCATAAATCTTTATCATGGATGGATTTCACACGTAAAGTTATCAACTTTATGGTAGATCTAGCAATCCTAAGCAACATATCAGAAGATCTAACAATAACACAGAGATCTAGGCATGCTTTATGAAGAAACACATAGGAAAGCATAGAAAATGGTGTTTTTGGGACTCACGGTTGATCTAGGATCGATGGATGATCTTCACAACTCAGAATGATAGCTGAATCTTGGTGGTTCTTGGTTGGAATCAGCTGGTCCAGGAGTTTCAGGAGAGTTGTGTGTTTTTGTGTGAAATGAGGCAAAATGGTGAACTAGGGTTTATTAAGATTATTTATATCAGAGGCTAGTTTCGCTGGCAGTTTCGCTGGCCAAGCGAAACTGGCCCTGAGCTCGTGCAGGTCAGTCAGTTTAGCTAGCTACCGGGCGACACTATAGTTTCGCCCGTTAGTTTCGCTGGCTGCACAACTTAGGCAATTTTCACAAAATCAAGGATTTACAATTCGTCATGCTATTCATAATATTAAATCATGCATTTGAATCATATTGCACATAATGACAACAATAATGAACACATAGCACATATGGGCGGGTTCGGTGATCAACCAAAGGTCGTGGACGTATTCGGCCTAGTTATGCATTAGTTACTAAGTTAACACTTATAATGTAACTAACGGAGTTTGTCTAACGGAAGTAAACCTTGAAATTCTCGGATGTCACACACCGGATCGTAAACACGATAAAAATGCGATCTTGAACTCGTAAACTTGAATCCGATGCAGATCTTCAAAAGAGACAGTCGTAAACCCTCAAACAAACCCAGAAACCGATCGGAAACACGAAGAACAGCAGCAGCAGAACTCGTAAACACCAAAATAGCCTTTAAATCTTCAAAAACACTAGCTTTTTCCAGAAAATAACTTGAATCAATATCGTGAGAGCCTCGAATCACATATTTTTTGCTCATATACCAATTGTAGGTCCGAAAATCAACCAATCACGATATCTTAATCACAAACGAGTGCGGAATCCTCGTATGTGATTGATTCAAGAAGAATGTAGAAGAAAGAGACTCAATCTATAAAAAAGATCGAATCTTGAATGCAAAATACTACAATCTTGAAGCAAAATGGAATCTGATCGTAAACTCAAAGTAAGAGTGAAAATCATAAATGTAATCTCCAAAAGCTTGTCATAATCATAAACAAGAGAGGTCTTTATACTACCTCTTACAAACCCTAGGGCCAATCATAAACACTATAGGCCCAATCATAAACACATATAATCGGCCCACATGGCCTAAAACATAAACTAACTAAGCCCAAAAGCCCATTAACTACAAAGCCCAAAACTAATGTTCATGCCCCTAATATATAGCCCAACAAACATTTCTAGAAATTCTGATAGTAATTCATCATGGGGTTGTAGTTTTACAATTCCTGATTCATCAAATCAGAGTGCATTTTCTACTGACACAATAGATGATTGTGCTAAAATGATTGCTACTTTGATTTCATCATCTTTTGGTTTGATTATCAAGAATGTTGCTGATGCAAAAATAAGAAGGGATGATCTTGATGAACTTGATGATGATCAATTAAAAGAACTGGATTTATCTTGGCAGTATGCTATGATGGGTCAAAGATCAAAGAGGTTTTTCAAGAAGAATGGAAGGGTTACTTCTGATTTTAATGGAAGGTTGTGTTTTGACAAGTCAAAGTTGAAATGCTATAAATGTTCAAAGTTTAGACATTTTGCTAAAGAATGTCAACAAGCACATGTTACCAAACCTGGTTTTACGTCAGGTACTCCACTATCTTCAAGCGATTCAACCAAGACAGCCTTAACAGTTCAGAATGGTGGTGTTTATGATTGGGGTAAAAAATTTGATTCATCTGCTTTGATTGTCACTCATGATTCTCAAGATGATTACTTTTCAGATACAAGTTCAGAACCAAGTTCCTAAAAATCTGCTGAAAATATGGAGAGTTTGTTCAAAGAAAATAATTCATTATTGAATGAAGTTAGGAAGCTTTCTAATGAGATTGGGTTGGTAAAAGAAGTTTTGGAGGTTTATAAGAGGCATGAGAAGGAAGTTAAATTGAAAAATGATTCTATCATGAAGGATGTAAATATGCTTAATGAATTTCTTAGTTCTGTCAAAGAAGAAGTAAAAGTGCTTGAAGTAAAGAATGAGACATTACTGGAAGAAAAGGATAAGTTGGTGGAAGAGGTTAAGAAATGGAAAGATGAAGCAGAAGATGCTGTGAATGACTTTCAGAATCTTTTCGATAAATCAAAAGTCAAACTTGATCTGCTCATAAAGAATTCTGAAGAATATGCTGCTAAGATTGAAGCATATCAGGTAGATACGGAGAAATTATTGGATGAAAAGAGAGAGTTGGTCAGTGTCAATAAAGTTCAATTTGTAAATTTGGAAATCCAAAAGCGCAGTGAAGATAAAGTGTGGAAGGAGTTGTTTGAAGGGATGGAAAATCTTCGAATGTAGAAATTTGAAACACATAAAGTTGCAAAGAGGTTGATTGCTACTGAAAAGGAGTTAGCTGAAGCTCAACAACAAATTCTCAGACTTAAAGGTTCAAGTCGTTGATGCTAATCGGTTGTTGAATAATATTTCAAATTCTCAATTATTTACAAGTTTCTTAGCAAATGATGCTAATTTTGAAAAGATGTTTTATAAAACTGCATCACCTCCTGCTACTATCAAAGAAGCTTTCAAGGAAGTGAAAGATAAAGTTGAATACAATGATTATTCAAAGTTTTCATCCTCAGTTTCTGAAGAAGAGAAAGTTGTAAAGAAGTAGAAAAAAAAGAAAGCCAAAAAGAAGAAAGGAATGCCATCTGAAATTCCTCCAGCTCCGCAATTTGTTTATGGTTCATCTTTGGCTGAAAATGAGAAGTCGCCTACATCAAGTGACAAGATTCGTTCTCAACCTGAATTTGATGAGACGATTTTATTTGAACAGTAAAACATTAAAGACGTAAAAGCTGAGTTTTCAAAGTTAGCGAAGAATGGACAGCGGGAGTCTATTTATGAGGAGAAAATTTCTAGAAAGAATGTTGGTTTGGGTTTTCAATCACAGAATGTCAACGCTGAGGCGGTTCCAGCACCGACGCCACAAGATTTGAAGAAGCTTAAAATGAAACAAGTGAAGAAAGAAATTTTCAAGGCTGAGAAGGTTCAACCTGAGTTGTTTTACAAACTCAAGGGTTCGGAACAAATATTCTCGGACATAGAGTTTCCTCTTCATTGCGTGAATGCTAACAAAATTTCTGAAGTTTTTGAGAAGAAGGATGCCTCAAGAACCTTGAAGAATCAAACAGCAAAATTTTCTTTTGATGGTTCATATTCTCGAAGCCTAACATCAAAATGGGCTCATGATCACAGGCATCAGGTATATGATACTAATTTTGATCATTTTAGAGATATTCATGTTTGTGAATCTATGCAGGCACCCAAAAAGTGGGACAAATCACAACGTGTTTGTTATATTGCCGCCAAAAAAAAGGCATATGGTAAAAGATTGTCCACTTCCTGCTGAATCAAAACAAAGGTCTCAACAGATACCAGTTTTTGGTAAATTTGCCAAACCAAAGTTCTTTGATGCACAAGGCAGAGTTTTTGATGAATGTGAACCTACATTTTTTCTCAAACAAAAACATTTTGTTCCTATTTTCCAAAAGGTTCAAAAGGTAAGTTCATCATCACAGACATCTGTGATTGATTCATCAAAAACTGAGTTACCAAAACAACAATCAATTTGGAAGCCTAAGGTGGGTCTCAAGCCAAGACACTGGTCGACCAGAAGCTGTCGGGTCAATTTAAAAACTGATGAGTTTGGCCAGTGTGCAGGTATTTCTAGAAGACCTATCGACAATTGCAAAGTTGTTGATGGAGGAATATTCTGCTTAACTTAAATTGCATGAAATATATTTTTTCTAACATGCAAGTTTTCTGAAATTTTAAACTGCAAGATATCCGTGTTAGTTGATCAATTTTCTTTCTTTAAAATTGAAAAAACCAAAAATAGAGTCTTGTTTTTGTAAAATGAAGAATCCAAAAATAGAGTTTTTCATTTTAAGGGGGAGAATTGCATGTAAGGGGGAGAAATTGAGAAAATGCATGTTAGGGGTAGAAGGTGAATACAGGAAAAATATACAAGGAAGGCGAATACATGCACAATATATAAAATTGTGAGAAATTGATCATTGGGAAATGATGGTACATTGGCTTACGTATCTGACTCATGGATAGAGTAGATGAAAGAGCCATAAGATCATTGTTTGATATGTTTGCTAGGCTCGGCAAATCAGAAAGTATTTAGATGTGATATACACTAAATACTAATGCTTGACCATGTGGATAACATCTTGATGCGTATTTCATGACAAAAAAAAATAAGTGTGAAAAATAAAATGAGAAGTCACTGTGTATACATGTGTTTATTTTGCAAAGATTTAAACTTGTTTGATTTTCTTTATTTTGTCAAACGATCGGACTTTCTCTGCGTGCTCACAAGGCCGTCCTGATTGTTGTTCATATGACGTTTTGTGTTATTTTCTTTGGTGTTTGGTATAACTCATCGGACTTTCTTTGCGTGTGCGGAGTACCGACCGGATCGTTGTTGGGTTATACAACTTCAACTTGTTTTATTTTTCTTATTTTGTTAAATCTGAGGCCTTATCTGCGTATCGAAAGATCGACCTTAAGGTAGACGATTTAACGTTCTTATTTGTTTTTGCATGGAACACAGTTGACAATATCATGAAAATATTATGCTTTGTGATAATCACAAGTGTAATCACACGAATAAAAGGAAGAAATCACACAAGAAAAAGAAAATGTCTGATTATGTCTGATAATGTGGGATACACTGGTCAAAGCAAAATCTAATCATTACCCTAACATATCCAGATGTTATGAGTATGATTCTGCCTCAGTTTAAGATGGACAAATTATACCGGCAATCAGGATGACTTATGTGCTTCATTTAGTTGAAATTGAAGTGTATTTCAGTACGTCATGTCCAATATGATCTTGTATAGCGATCTTTCTCATACCAAAAATAGAGTTTGTTTATGTATTGCAATTTCATTTCATTTTGGAAAAGTACAAATAGTTTTTGGTGTGTTTTAGCATAAGTTTAAAAAATCAAAAAGATTTTAGGTTTGTTTTGATATAACTTTTCTAAAAGCCAAAAAGATTTTGTTTCTAATTTATTTTCGATCGGATCAACACGTGATGCAAATCAAAATTTCAAAATCATATCTTGGAGTCTCGAAAAGACGTTTTGCGTCAAGATTATTTAAACTTTGAGCAGGTTGCTAAAGTGAAAGATATCACAACTTCAAGTCCTCTGAAGCTGTTGATAAGAGACAGAGATGCATCGGACATTGTCAAGTATTCAAAATCACGCTACGATCAAGTTAAGGAAAAGTTTCTTTGAAGATTCATTTCATTAGACGAACGGATTCTATATTTGAGGGGGAGCTTGATTGAAGATACAAATTTGATGATGTTGAAGAGATACTGCACATAACGAGGGGAAGTTTGTAGATACATGATATGTGCGTCGTGTGAAGTATCAAGCCAGGACAAGACGGAGTACAAGACATGTTAATAGGCTGTCGGCCGAACTTGGTCCGAACCTGGAGTTCGGATCAGACAAACTCCAGGTTTGCCTGAGGTTCGGCCGGTTGCTATAAATAGTGGGTTTGTCTTTGTATTAAAAAAAATAAGACAGAGTCTAAGCGAGTGTTAAGTGTGTGTTTGTGAAGGTGTCTCTCTGAGTCTGTATTCTGAGTGTTAGACTGATTGTAATTGTTCTTTGATCAATTAAACAATCGGTAAATTACGTTTCTTGTCCGAATTAGCTAGATCGAGTAGATGATCCGATGCTCACGCAATTTCATTATTATTCTAGTTCATGTATCTTTACTTGACGATCACGATGATCGTTAGAGAAATCAAGGTTTCTCCTGATTTCTTAGGGAACTATATATAGACACTTGTAACTCATCTTTAAACAAGCAAAGTGTAAATCACTTTGATATGTATTTCGAAATTTGCAAGTTACAATACAGTGCTCAGTTTTATTCATATTATTATTATACTTGTCTTATACTCGACTTCATATTACAGTGCTCAGTTTTATTCAAACCAGTTGTGTTAATTGGGAGGAAATCATGCAAGAATTCTCTCCAATCAATCATGCTTTAATGGCAAAAGAAGTCTCCTACTCTGCTAAAAACTCCTCTACTTCATCCATGGATACCTCTTCAAACTATGAGGTCATTCCAAATGAAGTTCTTTCTCTTATTTGCAAAACTGAATGTGTTGAGCAGATAGGAAATTATAGAAAACACAACCTTGAGCTCATTGAGGAAATGGTAAGTCTAGAAGAAATCATAGAATACTCTAGAAAGGCTGATGTTGCTTACAATAATAAGATTGGAGAGCTAATCAAAAGCATTAGTGCACTAATACATGAAACTCCAATCTTATTACTCAAATCAAGGATCTGCTCAGTAAATTAGATTTTGCAAACAAAGAAAATGGGGAAATAAAATCTGAACTGAGTATCTGTGAAATGAAATTTGTTGCTACTACTGACTGTGAAAAATTACAAGCAAGTAATGAGAAACACCTAAAATTATGGCAAAATTAGAAAACAACAGGAAATCATTTGAATAATCGAATTGGGAATAATCATGTCACTTATCCTGATTCATACACTGAATGTGTGAAAAAGGTTAAGAATGAAGAAACTAAGGTTCAAATTACACATGATCCCATTATTAACACTGGAGAAGAAATTTCAAAATCGAGTGACATGTCTGAGTCAGAAACTGAAAAGGTGTCATCTGTAGCTATTGTCTCAATTGAACCTCAGATTCACAACAACCTTGTTAAAAACAAGAGAACTCTTTGGAAATTGAAAGACACCAAAGAAACTAAATCTTGCTCCAAGCAAAATTCTTCAAATGAGAAAACACCTTCAGTCTCAAAACTTTCTAAATTTAAAATGATGAAGGAATGTTTGATATATGGAAAAATCGGTCACATTGCTATCAACTGTTTTCACAATCCTTTTTTTTAATCTAGTCAAGTTGTCAAAAGTCAAACTGCTGAAAAAGGTGGAACAAAATCTGAATTTATTTGTAAAAGCTTTAAAAAAGTCAGTTCTGAAGATATACATAGTCAAAATGAATATTATTCAGAACAGACAAAATCAAACGAACATAGATTTGAAAAATTCAGCAGTCATGATTTTGAAAAATCCAAACAACTTCATGTTACTAAAACTCAGAAGAAACAAGAACCTAGGAGCATTTATGCTCCTAAAGAAAGAAAATTTGGTTCCAAGATAAAAATTACCTCGGAAGGCAAAATTCTCGATCTCGAGGTAAAAATTAACTCGGAGGGACAAAAACACTCTAGAAAGCAACAAAATGAAAGAAAAGGAGCACCCGAGATAAAAGTTATCTCGGGATCAAAACTTGTTCACCCGAGATAAAAGTTATCTCGGGAGGCAAAACTTTTTCACCCGAGGTAAAAATTACCTCGGACATTAATAGTTACTCCTGAAAAAACTCCAGGAAAGTAAACAACAGTTTATGTCCTAGTCATACCAAATTTGTTTCAAGAAATCCAAAGAAACAAATGTTTCAGAGAAAATCTTCAAATTCAGATTCAACAAGTAGTGATCCTATAAATTTCAAATTGAAACTCTCTGAAACATCAAAAGAAATGAAACAACAGGAATATAGATCACAAAAGGATGTAACAAAACAAAAGCCAATGACTTCCAGTCTAAAATAAACTCCTTTTCTATTTCCCAAAACAGTGAAAATTCTTCATCAAATGATCAATCAAAAGCAGAGTCTTCAAAAACTGAAGAATTGACTCAAACACTTGTGCTCAGAGAGTACGAGTACAATGACGCAATGGGAAGACCCAAGACCACAAAGGCTTGGGTCTCCCTCAGAAATTAACTCATACTTTGTCTTAACATATGCAGAAACATCCAATAAATCTCATAACAGCATCTGGGTTGTAGATAGTGGGTGTTCTTGCCACATGACAGGAAATAAAGGATTACTGAAAAATACAAAAAGAGTTAATGGAGGACCAGTTGCTTTTGGAAGCACTGAGGGAAAAATTTCTGGACAAGGTACAGTTATCAATGGGAAGCTTACCTTTGTTAGAGCATATACATATGCTATAATGTGTCTCGTGTATTGTATCTAGATTAGAGTGAGTCTGTGTGTTGTAGTGGCAATATCATTGGTGCCGTACCAAATGGTACGCCGGACCATATGGTACGTACGTACCAGATGGTGAACCATTTGGTACGCAGGCTGTTTGTCACTAAGTATAAATAGGTTGTGTTAGAATGAGTTTGTAACACTCTGGGTCATTCTACACTTTCTGTGTGTGTTTTCTAGAGAGAGAAACCAGAAAGAGTTCATTGTAATCTTCAAGTGATTTAATACAAATCTTTTATTTACATCCGTGTTTACTATGATTGATTGATACAAGCAGTAGTAAGATCGTATCTCGGTTTTACAAGTGGTATCAGAGCATTTGGTTGCTCTACTGCTGTGTTTTTAATCAAATTTCGGATTTTTAGAGTGAGAAAGTGTGGGCTTTCTTCATTTTCCTCAAGTTTTCCAATTCCGAGTGTTTCCGAGGTAAAAAATGATTTCTGAGTGTTCCTAGTGAGTTTTCGCACCTTTCTGAAGCAAATTCAAGTCCAAATTGTCAAAATTCATGAAAATCCATCAAAATCAGCGTGGTACGTTTCTGGTCCGCCTCAAGAAAATTTGGTCCGCTGTTGGTCCGCCGTTGGTCCGCTAGGCAATCTTCAAGTTGGTCCGTGGCAGTTATTTTCTGGTCCGTCGTACCATTTTGGTCTGCCGTACCATTTTGGTCCGCCGTACCATTTTGGTCCGCCATACCAAATCTGGTCCGCTAAAATCTTGTCCGCTGAATCTGGTCTGCTAGCAGTTTCTTAAAAGAGTCATAACTTTTGCATTGTAAATCGCTACGAGAGCCATAAGTACTCAAATCGACCGTCTCGACGAGCTCTACGCTGTTCGTTCAAAGTTGATTTTCAAAATCAAATTCTAACACCTTCGTTTTTGAGTTTGAAGTTTTGAAGTATCGTTTTTGGTGGAAAAATGTCTGATTTTCAAGCATTTGCAGCTATGCAAAGCACGGTACAAGCTATGCTCAATTTTGATAATGAAATAGGAACAAGTCAGAAAGTTCCTAAGCTGTTAAAGTTGGAAGATTATCAAAATTGGAAGCAACGTTTTTCTGCACATATCAGCACAAATGATATTGATTTGTGGATTCCGATTCGAACGTTGTATGTACGTCCAACTGAAGATGGAGAGTATGAAGAAATTCAAGATTTTGATAAGGATGAAAGAAAGAGTTATGAGCTTGAACAAAAAGTTTATGGTTATCTTACCATGGCTTTACCTACTGAGCTGTTGCATCAATTCAGCACTTGCAAGAAAGCTAAACAGTTATGGGATGCTTTATCTGCTCGATGTGAAGGCAATGACCAATACAAGAAGGCTAGACGAAAAGTGTTGAACAAGGAATTTGAAAACTTTCAACAATATGAAAAAGAAAATATTTCTGCTCTTGTTTCAAGGTTTTCACATCTGATTAGTGAGATGAAAGTGGTTAAAATTGAAAAGACCGAGGAGGAGTTGAAGGACAAATTGATGGAAGCATTACCGGAAAAGTGGGAAAGTTATGTGTTATTGCTTACCCATGACAAAGAATATTCTGAATTGTCATTTCATGATTTAACTGGAAAGCTTCATGCTAGGGAAATGGAAATGATGACATCAAACAAGTCAACTGCTCAATTACAAAATCCTGAATTTTATCATGGTCAAAATTCTGCAAGTATCAATGCGAAGTCTAAATCATTCAACATTCATCAAATTCACCTCAAACAGTTTTTGTTGTTGGTCATGGTTCAGGAAATTCTGGAAATTCATCAAGAGGATGTAACTTCACTATTCCAAATTATTCAAGTCGGACTTCATTTTCCGCAAAAACACCTGATGAACATTTGGCATTAATTTCTGCTATATTATCTTCCTATTATGGATTGCTGAATGGTGGTTTGAAAACTTCTAATCTGATTGAAGAAGATTTTGATCAGATTGATCCTGGTAATCTTGAGCAAATGGATATCAATTGGCAACTGGCGATGTTAGCTCAAAGAGTTAAAAGATTCAAAAAGAAGACATGCTATCAAAGTTTCAATCCGGATGGCAAGGTTGGAATAGATAAATCAAAGGCAAATTGTTTCAAATGTTCTAATTTTGGACATTTTGCTCGTGAATGTTCAAAAACAAATGCATCTTCATCAAAGCCTCCAACAATGTTAGTTTCTCAAGTTGATAAGCAATATAACTGGGGACGAACTTCTTATGATTCTCAAGCAATTGCTTCAACTGCTATTACTTCTGCATCAAAACCCTGGCATGTAGATTATGATTGGGCTGCTGATGAACTTGATGATGAGTCTGCATTTCGTGCTCTGATTGCTCAAGTTGTTCATAGTGATGATTAATTAGAAGTAACTGATTCTGAATCTAAAATAAGTGGTTCTAGAAATAGTGGCTATGAATTTGTTTGTGAGTTTTGTTCTTAGAAAGACAAGAAGATTCAAGGATCGATAAAGGAAAATGGGTTGTTGATTGAGGAAAATAAAAGAAGGATAGAAGAATTGGCAAATGAACAAAAAAAGTTAGAAGATCTAATTCAAGAATTTTCTTCTCAGAAAGAAAAGTTTTCAGATTTTCAAGCAAAGGTTGTTGAGAAAGAATCAAAATTTCAAAGTATTAAATAGGATTTTGAACAGAAAGTTACAAAATTATCTGACGAAAATGCTGCATTAATACAAGAAGTGAAGAAATGGAAGGATGATGCTGCAGATACAGCAAATGATTTTCAAAATCTTTTTGACAAATCGAAATCCAGACTTGATACTCTTACTAAACTGTTTGATGACCAAGCTACTAAGATTCAATCCTATCAGCTTGATATGGAAAAGTTACTTGATGAGAAGAGGGAGTTGGTTAGAGTGAACAAGTTGCAAAATGCAAATTTTGATATTCAGAAAAGAAATGAAGATAAGCTACAGAAGGAATTGTGGGCTGGACTAGATGAGTTAAGATTGCAAAAGTATGAAACTCATAAAGTGGCAAAGAAGCTGATTGCAACCGAAAAGGAGTTGGCTGAAGCCCAACAAAAGATTTCTGATCTGAAAGTAGAAGTCATTGATTCAAAACGTCTTTTGAACAATGTTACTAATTCACAATCTTTTAAAAGTTTCTTGGTCAAAGATGACAACTTTGAGAAGATGTTCAATAAAACCGTGTCACCACCAGGAAGTCTCAAAGAAGGAATTCATGATTTGAAAGACAAGGTTGAGACTGGTGATTATTCTGAGTTTGTTGGTTCCAAATTGGTTGAAGAAAAGAAAGAGAAGAAAGGCAAAAGTGCTGAAAATTCTGAAGCTCCAAAGGTTATGTTTGGTTCTTTATCTAATGGTAAAGAGAAATCTGCAAGTTCAACAACTGATATTGTTGAAACTATTGTTGATGCTCCCAAGGATATTACCAAGATCAAAGCAGAGTTCTCTCGTCTTGCAAAGACCGGGCATAAAACATCTGGTTCAGAAGAGAAGGTTTCTGGAAAACATACAGGTTAAAGTGAATGTTTCTACGATTCAACAACAACAACATTTGAAGAAAGTCAATTTGAAGCAAGTAAAGAAAGATGTGTTCAAAGCTGACAAAGTTGAACCGGAGCGATTTTATAAACTCAAAGGTTCAGATCAAATATTCTCTGATACGGAGTTTCCACTTCACTGTGTGGATTCTCGGAAAATAGCTGAGGTTTTTATCAAATCTGCTGATGCTCCAAAGACCAAGAAGAAACAAACTGCTAAATATTCTTCTGGAGATTCAAATTATACTCCAAAGAGCCCGACATCCAAATGGGTTCATGAGCATCGCTATCAGGTATTTGATTCTTTTTATGATCATTTTGGAGATGTTGATGTTTGTGAAGCTTTGCAGATTCCCAAAAGGCGAAATGTAAACAATCGCTTGTGTTATAATTGCCGACAAAAAGGGCATATGGCACAAGATTGTCTGGTTTCTGCTGCTTCTACATTGAAAAGAGGAAAGGTTCCAATTGTTGGTAAATCTGCCAAACAGAGATTCATTGATGAATACGGGAGAGTATTTGATGAACATCAACCTACATTTTTCAAAACTCAAGGAAGATTATTCCTCGTTTTCAAACTATTCCATTTGTAGGTTGTTCGTCACAATCGACTGTGACTCGTTTATCAGATATTGATTTACCAAAACAACAACTCTGGAAACCTAAAGTGGTTTCGAAAGGAAACCAAGATACTGGTCGACCAGAAGTGATTCGCTTCGGTTCATTTATAAACTGATGTGTTTGACTAGTGTGCAGGTACTTTTAGAAGACTTGTTGGTGATTGAAAAGTTGCTGATTGAGGGGTATTCTGCTGATTTAACTTAAATTACAAGTGATATCAAATTTTAAACCCTGAATTTTTTTCTGAAAGCTAAACCTGAAAGGTATCCATATCGAAAGGTCAATTTTCTTTCTTTTACATTTTGTATGTAGTTTAGGGGGAGAAAATTGAAAATACCAAAAATAATGTCTTTTTGTTTTTGTTAAAATGAAAATCCAAAAATAGAGTTTTCATTTTAAGGGGGAGAAAAAAGACAAATACAAAAACATTGAAAAACAGAAAATACAAAAACATTGAAAAATGAGAAATTATATCCGACATAATTGGGAAATGATGGTACATTGGCTTACGTGTCTGACTCGTGGATAAATTAGATGAAAAAGCCATAAGATCATTGTTCGATGTGCTTGGTAGGCTCGGCATTAAATCAGAAAGTATTCAAATGTGATATACATTAAATACTAATGCTTGACCAAGTGGACAACATCTTGATGCATATCTCATGATATATCAAGAAAAGATATGTGAAAAAGAAAATGAGAAGTCACTGTGTATACATGTGTTCATTTTGCAAAGATTTAAACTTGTTTGATTTTCTTTATTTTGTCAAACGATCAGACTTTCTCTGCGTATCGAAAGATCGACCTGATTGTTGTTCGTTTTACGTTCTGCTTTATTTTCTTTGGTGTTTCATATAACTCATCGGACTTTCTCTGCGTGTACGGGAGTACCGACCTGATTGTTGTTCGGTTATACAATTTCAACTTGTTTTTATTTTCTTATTTTGTTAAATCCGAGGCCTTATCTGCGTATCGATAGATCAACCTTAAGGTAGATAATTTAACGTTCATATATTTTTTTGCATGGAACACAGTTGACTAAATCATGAGTACAATCGTTATGTGATTAAATCACAAATTGTCACACCCCAAATAACCACTAACGGAGTTTATACCGTTAAGGGGTGCGAGCAAACCAGGACCACAACCATTAGTTACAAGTACTAAACGAATCAGAGTTAGTCCAAACATATGTCATAAGTTAAAGTCTCAAGATACGCAGCGGAAAATATTGTCTTAGCACTAACCACGTGCTTTACAAAATCATTGTTTTAAGTTCCCAAATTGATTTAAACAAAAGTAAAATGTCTTCATGTGCCATGCCAACCCTTTCCGGATACTCCTCAGCGATCTGCAAAAGTTGAAACCACGCAAGTGTCAACCTAATGGTTGGTGAGTTCACAGTGGGCTTGTCACGCAGTGGCCCGGTCTCATAATCATAATTGTGTCAACATATACTTATGTAATATTTATTTGTGAAAGGCAATGCTCAGTGATAATACACCAGTCCAAAATCATAGTAGCGTGATTTAGTAAAAGTATTGTCCGTAACATGCGTTATCGGGTATGTACTAGTTTTGTAAAGTTAAAGTGCTCAACCGATATCGCGGGTAGCTAATCCGTTGTTCCATGCACTAAGGAAGTTTGTACCAAAGCTGACTAGTAAGTATTGTAGTGGCATCGCCATCATCTATTTTGTTATGTGGACATACGTCATCGCGGCTTTGCCTCCCCCGTGTCCTCTCGGGATCACGGTCAGATAGGCTGATATTGTACCTCCGTGCACCTCCAGTGTCACGAGGCGGAGTTTGTCAAACTCCAGTAGATCTACCCAACATCCCCTCGCTTTACAATTAATGGCACAATTAAGTTGAGGACTTTTTCAGTTACAAGGCAATCCTTAGAAATCATGTGATATCATGTGGTTTAGACTTTAACCTACACTAGCCATATTAAAACGGTTTACCGGATTCTCATGGATCTCAAAATGTTTTCAGTTTCGTTTCAGAAATAGTTTGTTAAGTTCCACAAGTGTTTCCCATAAAACACTTCAAGTTTATCAAGAGGTGCATGGCACTCATAAGGTTTCAATTTCATAAAAGAGGTGCGTAGCACTCATAAGGTTGTCCGCATTGTTTTTCATTAAGTTATTCAGTGTGTCCCAAACGGGCTCACAGTAAACGGGTTAGTGACACTCACCTTTGGTTGCACTGCTACACTTGCTAAGTAATCCAAGTATTGTTTGCTTAACGAAGACCTAAGAACACGTTTAGTCTTAAGTATTAGCTTTGTGTCTAATCTTTAACTTACGTCACTATGGCCCATAACATAGCACGTTGGAGCTATGACACGACATACCGACACACGACACTGATGGTTGATCATAAAACGAGGGTTCACATAACTCAGAAATCAAAGCATGTTTTATTATTGCATAATCATGTAAGTCATGGCATAATCATTCAAATAAGTTGCACAAGTTTGGGTTTTGGTCTTGGCTCAGTTTCGCTACACAGTTTCGCTACACAGTTTCGCTACACAGTTTCGCTACATAGTTTCGCTACACAGTTTCGTTGTGTGCACGGGCAGCACTTTCGCTGGGTAATACCCGATGACACAGTTTCGCTAGCCAGTTTCGCTCGAAACTGATGACACAGTTTCGCTGGCATAGGTTCGCTCGAAACTGGTTTGAACTTTCGTTCAGGAGTCTTTGATTGTTTCGCTCGGTAGTTTCGTTCGAGCATGTCTACTTAGTTTTCACGGCGACACTATAGTTTCGCTGTATAGTATCGCTGGAAGGACCTTCAAATAGTTTCGCTATATAGTTGCGCCCAGAGAACACTCAGTTTCGCTGGTCGCAGAAAACTCGTTTTTAAGACCAAAAATCAATCTAACAGCTTCCATACTTCATGCAATTCATTATCTAGCATGCATAAACATTTGCCAACATTAAACAGTAAGTTTTAACACCTTAAACATGGATTTTCATCATCAAATCACCAAGAACACATTTTAAGCATAAAATGACCTAACTAGCATAAATCTTCATTATGGCATGATTTTACACGTAAAGTTGCAGACTTTATGTTAGATCTAACATTCCTAAGCATCATACTAGAAGATCAGACCATTCTATGAGGGTTTAAGCATGCTTTTCAAGAAAACACATAGAAAAGGCATAAAAATGGTTTTGGAGACTCACGGTTTGATCTAGGATCCGAATGGGTGATGTCTCGAGGCTGAGATCACGACGACTCGTGGTGTTTCTCGGCTAACCAGAATTCAGGAGAGTGTGTGTGTGTTTTTGAGAAATGATGTAAGTAAAATGAGAAGATTAGGGTTTTATAAAAAATATAGGTCAGGAGCTAGTTTCGCTGGCAGTTTCGCTGGTCAAGCGAAACTGACTCTGAATTCGTGTAAATCGAAAGTTTGGCTACCGATACCGAGCGAATCTACAGTTTCGCTCGGTAGTTTCGCTGGCAACCAAAAGGGGCCAGTTTACATTCTAAGCAAGATAAGCACAATCCATGAATTTGTCATGCTATTAATAATACTAAATCATGCGTTTACATCACGTTGCACATAATAGCAATAAATAAATAAATAATTGAACACATAACACATATGGACGGGTTTGGTGATCAACCAAAAGTCGTGGACGTATTCGGCCTAGTTAAGCATTAGTTACTAATTAACACTTATAACGTAACTAACGGAGATTGTCTAACGGAAGTTAACCTCGGAATTCTCGGATGTCACATCATGTTGGAACAAAAATCTATGTGACTGACGCCATCAAATCTGTTTACCGAAGCATTTGACTGAAGAATCCATGTGAATCGATTTAGAGACTGAGTTGTGATGCTCGAGGCTTGCAAGATTGGACCGAAGACCGTTTTCTGGAAAAGTCAACCGTTCGGGTCAACGGTCAACGTAAAAGTCAATGGAAGATCTGTTCGAGCGAGTCAAGCTTCGGATTAATTTAATCAGCTTTGATTTAATTATCAATTTATGGTTATTTACTTTACTTGTAATTTCTGTTCATTTGTTACGTTTTTCTGTCGTTAGTCACCCTCACTATATATATAGTGAGGGTGCCCATTACAAGTAAAGGAGTCTCCGAATGTGGAGATGATGATTTTTCTTGTAGAGTGTGAGATTTCCATTCTAGAGAGAGAGTGAGTCATGGATTCTAGAGAGAGAAAGTTTTCTTCATGATTTCTTGTAACTAATCATTCGGTTATATGAATTCATTCGATTTGTTCATCTTTCTTTCTTGTTTATGATTATTCATGATTCATCATCATCATCTTCTTCATTTGTTTTGAGTTTTCTCATCCGAACCCGTTCTTGCTCAAGATCGAGATTCTTGTAGTGAAAATCGGTCCTAACAAATGGTATCAGAGCGGGTACCGATCAGATTCATCTCACCGTGAATCTGGTCACTCGAATCTGTGATTTTGAGCTTGAATGGTGAAGATGAGAAAACTTATTTTTAGAGACTTTTTTCTATTTTTTCTTCATTTCTGGATGGATTCTGATGATATGGATGATCGATTCGTGTTCTGGAGTTCATCTTTATGTTTGTTTATGTTCTACATCTTCAGATCTGGTGAAAAAATGAAGATCCGAGCAGATTTTTGGAACTTTGGAGTTTTTCCCGTATTTGAAGATTTTGAAGATTTTTTGCTTTGATTCTTCGTTTTCTGGGCATTTCTTCATGGATTTGGATGATATGAGGTATGATTCTCAGTGGAAAATGCATTCCGGATCCATTGGAAGCATCCGTTTCGTCTGAATCTCAACCGTTTGAGCGGATCTGGAAAAACACACACTAACGGTGTAAGTGTGTGTTCTTCGTGTTCTTGAGAGATTTCCAGATTTAGGAGCTGATTTGATCGAAGTTGCTGCTGTTTATGGTTTGTTTGTGGCCAGAACAATCACGTGAATGGTTTTTCTTCTCGAATCCGTCATGAATCTGTTATCTACACTCATTCTGGAACATCAAAATCGCATCAGGAAGATGTTCAAGTCGCTGTGTTCTTCGTGTTCTTCGAGTTTTCCAGATTTGTTCATCAGTTTTGAAGATTTGAAGATTGCCTTAGCGGACTTGTTCAAGTTCTTAGCGTACTTGTTCTCTTCTTAGCGAACTTGAATCTGGTTTAGCGAACTTGAAGCCTGTTAGCGAACTTGAAGCTTGTTAGCGGACTTCTCAGTGTGTTTAGCGGACTTCTAGTCGCTAGCGGACTTGTTTTTCGTTAGCGGACTTGTCAACTGGGTTTTTGCTCGAAGTCGTTTCAGAGGATTCTGTTCGTCTAGATGTGTAGAGAATCGAAGTACGAGTTCAGGGACATAAAAAACGTGAATTTTCGTTGAGTATTATGGGAGTTATGGCTAAAATACGCTTTTCCGGTGGAGCTCGGTTTTCCGGTAAGAAATTCCGACCAAATTAGGGTTTGGGGTGATCGGACGTATTATGGAGAAGACAGATGACGTGGCCATTTTCTAGTGGCTGTAGGAGAATGTTATTCTCTCTCCTCTTTGTCCGATTCCTTGGAGAAAGCTCAATGGTTGTCGAAATCTGATTGGAGGAAGGCATACTCGTGGGTCCCGCCAGCTGCAAGGAGCCGTTAAAGGCATTCATTCTGTCGGCCTACCATTGGCTGTTGGGAAAGCGCGTGGGGTCCGCCAGCTGTTAAGAGCCGTTGATGGCTGCTCCTTCTGTCGCCATCTCATTGGACAACACCCATTTCACGCGGATCCTGCCTCTGCGCCGTTACATCTCATTCCTGTCCACCGTAGGATCTTTTCTGTTGGAATTTTCTGATTGGCCTGGGCTCCTACACACGGATCATCAGCCCTCCACCCTTATCGATTTCACTCCAGCCGTGGATCTGTTTGAAAAAGATCAATCCTGATTGGCCAGATTTCATTCACGCGGATTATGGTTTTCTCAAGGAGAAATCTGATTGGTTGATTATTATTTTCAAGGATTATGGTTTTCTTGAAGAGATTTAATTACTACTAATTTATTTTTCAGCATTTTCGTTAAATGCGGGTATTTTCTTATCAGTTTCTCAACGAGGCTTACGAGATATTGCCGCGACGAAATTGCGAAAAATTTTATTGGTCTCGGATTTATTCTGTTTTAATGGGGTTCTCGTTTATTGACGTCGCGCGTAACGTTTGCTATCGATCACTGACGAGTTAGCTTTATTATCCGGTTAATTACTCGGCTTTCTCGTTATATCTCACGGTTTATTTTTAGTGGATGCAGCGCTGTCGTCAACTAACCGGATTAACTGGAATCTCAGTTAAATATTGGAATTATCCGATTAAATCTCTCGGATGACCGTTTATTGAAGAAATTTGACATTTACTTTAATTTTCGCATCCAACCTCAGTCACGCGGATTGTTCACAACTGTCAGCATCCGGCTTCCGGTTTTTCGCAAGATTGTCCGATTTCAAGATTGTTTATCCGGTTTCTCTAGGCAACCGATCGCGACGGTTCGACTTTCCGCATCTGATTTTTACGCTTCCGACTTGATGTTTTTGGAGAGATTTAGAGAAATAGGAGGAATTATTATGGATTTGGATATCGGGTTGATTATTTGAAGTTGGAGCATGTTCGGTGTCAAACTGGTTTATCTGATTCAGTTTGTTGCGGTTTGGACTCCGAGATGTAGCATTTTCTCAGTATTGTACCCGACCGTGTGAACCGAGTGAGTCAGAACACTTGGATCTCGAACTGGAGCAACAAGAACAGAAGAAGCTTATTCAGAGGGGGAATTTCTACATCAGATTGTCTCCGGTTTATCAGTTTCTCATTGAAGATGTACGGCAGAGCGATTCTTCAGCAGTTGAACAGATTTGAAAGCATCAGTCAAGGGGGAAATTGTTGGAACAAAAATCTATGTGACTGAAGCCATCAAATCTTTTTACCAAAGCATTTGACCGAAGAATCCATGTGAATCGATTTAGAGACTGAGTTGTGATGCTCGAGGCTTGCAAGATTGGACCGAAGACCGTATTCTGGAAAAGTCAACCGTTCGGGTCAACGGTCAACGTAAAAGTCAACGGAAGATCGGTTCGAGCGAGTCAAGCTTCGGATTAATTTAATCAGCTTTGATTTAATTATCAATTTATGGTTATTTACTTTACTTGTAATTTCTGTTCATTTGTTACGTTTTTCTGTCGTTAGTCACCCTCACTATATATAGTGAGGGTGCCCATTACAAGTAAAGGAGTCTCCGAATGTGGAGATGATGATTTTTCTTGTAGAGTGTGAGATTTCCATTCTAGAGAGAGAGTGAGTCATGGATTCTAGAGAGAGAAAGTTTTCTTCATGATTTCTTGTAACTAATCATTCGGTTATATGAATTCATTCGATTTGTTCATCTTTCTTTCTTGTTTATGATTATTCATGATTCATCATCATCATCGTCTTCATTTGTTTTGAGTTTTCTCATCCGAACCCGTTCTTGCTCAAGATCGAGATTCTTGTAGTGAAAATCGGTCTGGTTCCA
>JBCNJP010000010.1:20474371-20694280 GCA_039602395.1 Deinandra increscens subsp. villosa | reverse complement strand
ACAAATTATACTAGTAATCGACATTACTTGTGTGCTAAAGTAATTGAAATTGAAGTGTAGTTCAGCATGTCACGTTTAATATGATCCCAAGTTGTGATCTTTCTCGCAAAAGACAAAAATAGTGTCTGATTCTGTATTGCATTTTATGTTTCATATCTGAAAATTTACAAAAAGATTTTAGGTGTGTTTTGATATAAATTCTCAAAAAGCCAAAAAGATTTTATTTCTTATTTGTTTTCGACCGAACGACATGTGATACAAAATCAAATTTCAAAACTATATCTTGGATTCTCGAAAAGAAGTTTTGCGCCAAGATTAAATTAATATTCAAACGAAAAAGGAAACCGTGTTTCTGTCTTCTGAAATTGCAGGTTATGTGTGTCAAGACTCAAGCATGGTGAAAGGGGGAGTTTGTTATATCTTTCAGAAGTGGATCTTGAAGACCAAAGATGATTCAAGAGTGATCCAGCCATGCAAGTTCTATTTCTGACAAGATTTCAAGTTGAAGGTCGGATGTAGCTATTTTGAAGATTGAAGACTGAAGTTTAGTTAGAATATAGATACACTACACGTTAAGGGGGAGTTTGTTAGAGCATATACCTATGCTATGATGTGTCTCGTGTATTGTATCTAGATTAGAGTGAGTCCGTGTGTTGTAGTGGTAATATCATTGGTGCCATACCAAATGGTACGCCGGACCATATGGTACGTACGTACCAGATGGTGAACCATTTGGTACGCATGCTGTTTGTCACTAACTATAAATAGGTTGTGCTAGAATAAGTTTGTAACACTCTGGGTCATTCTACACTTTCTGTGTGTGTTTTCTAGAGAGAGAAACCAGAGAGAGTTCATTGTAATCTTCAAGTGATTCAATACAAATCTCTTATTTACATCTGTGTTTACTAAGATGGATTGATACAAGCAGTAGTAACATCGTATCTCGGTTTTACAACCTTTTAT
The DNA here is from genome assembly GCA_039602395.1 of Deinandra increscens subsp. villosa. Classification (NCBI taxonomy): domain Eukaryota; kingdom Viridiplantae; phylum Streptophyta; class Magnoliopsida; order Asterales; family Asteraceae; genus Deinandra; species Deinandra increscens. Next base: position 20,693,317 of record JBCNJP010000010.1, on the reverse strand, counting down.
AAGGTAAATTGTTATTGTTCTCAACTTAAATCTTCTAAGTGTCTCACAAATGTGTGACAAGAAGTTGAATGTTCTGTTTGATGAAAAAAAGGCTATCATCCTTAAACCAGGTATCAAAATTTCTGATGAAATGATCTTGATTAAAGCACCTAGAAAGGATGGTCTATATATTATGGATATGGCACATACAACATCTAAAGATGGTATCACCTGCCTTATATTCAAAGCCTCTATAGATGAATCAAATTTATGGCATAGAAGATTAGGTCATGTGAATTTCAAAACTATGAACAAATTGGTAAAACTTGATTTGGTCAAAGGTTTACAAAATAAAACATTCACATGTACTGAACAATGTATTGCTTGTCTAAAAGGAAAGCAACACAGATATTCTCACAGGCCTAAATTGGAAAGCTCTATCTCAACTCCTTTAGAATTGCTACATATGGACTTATTTGGTCCCACAAGAGTAAAGAGCTTAGGGAAAAAGTCTTACTATTTTGTAACAACTGATGATTTTTCAAGATACACTTGGGTATTCTTTCTTGCAACCAAAGATGTAACCTCAGAGATTTTAATAGCACTAATCACTCAACTTGAAAATCAGTCTAATTTAAAAGTCAAAACAATAAGAAGTGAAATGGTACAGAGTTTAAAAATCATGTGTTAAACTCTTTCTGTGAAGAAAAAAGAATTGCTAGACAATTCAGTGCAGCTAGAACTCCTCAGCAAAATGGTGTGCTGAGAAAATAAATAGAACCTTAATTGAGGCTGCAAGATCTATGTTGGCTGAATCAAAATTACCTGTAACATTTTAGGCTGAAGCAGTAAACATTGCATGTTATATACAAAACATGATTTTGATTGTAAAATGTCATAACAAGACATCTTATGATATTTGGAGAAAAAGAAAACCAGACATACATTTTCTCAAATCATTTGGCTGTCCTGTAACAATACTGATAACCAATGAACAACTGTCAAAATTTGCTGAAAAAGTTGTAGATGGTTATTTTTTGGGATACTCTGGTATCTCTAAGGCATACAGAGTATATAACACCAGTTCTAAAATTATTGAAGAAACCATAAATGTGGTATTTAATTAAAAGTCAAAGAACAATTTTAGAACTGAGCCCTCATGGTTATTTGATATTGACTCACTAACCACTGCTTTCAATGTAACTATTAATAAGCCTCTTAGTGAAAATGTGCAGACAGAAAATCCTCTAAATATCACAAATGGCAGGTTCAAAGGTGTTGATCCTCCATTCTTCTCATCTGTCAGCACAAAACCTTATGTCTCAGCAACCCGTTTCAACCTAACTCCAGGAGATGTTATTCAATTCAATACTGATGGAACAACTATTCCTCGTATTGCAATTGAATCAGAAAAAACAGCTAATATCAATAGGTAACTCATCAAGACACTGTTGTAAGCCCTGGAAACTCAAGAAACAAAAGTGATTTGAACAAACAATCACAGGCGTCAATAGAAAATCAGATAGGATGTAGCAACTCAGCCTCCACTTTACCTAAAGGCTTAAGCTCGCCTACTCCTACTGATGACATTGATGAAGAAATCAATGAGCCTGTTGCCTCACCAATTCAAGATGTTCAAGAATCACCTTCTTTAACAGAAATACTAGAATTAGTGCTTATGAATGAGTTTACTCCATTAATCCTTTCTGAGCCTAATTGTCGTCATGAATTCCCACCTACTTACAACTCTATAATTTTGAAAAAGCATCCTATAGAGAATGGTATAGGAGAAGTGGAAGCACATATACTCACAAGAAGCAAATTAACTGATGCAAACATCTATCTACGTGCATGCTTCTTATCACAGGAGCAACCAATGAAAATAAGTGAAGCTTAAGAGAAAACAGTTGGATTAAAGCCATGCAAGAAGAACTGCTTCAAATCAACAAACAAAGAGTATGGGAATTGGTGGATCTACCAAAGAATGCATCACCGCCAATTGGAACTAAATAGGTTTTTAGAAACAAGAAGGATGAAAGGGGCATTGTAGTTAAAAATCAAGGCAAGGTTAGTGGTTCAAGGCTTTGTACAAGAAGAAGGAATAGACTATGATGAAGTTTTTGCACCAGTAGCAAGATTAGAAGAAATTAGGATATTTTTAGCCAATGCTGCTTACAAAAACTTCCATGTTACCAAATGGATGTCAAAAGTGCTTTTCTGTATGGATTACTAAATGAAGAAGTATATGTGTGACATCAACCACCTGGGTTTGAAGATCCTCACCATCCAAACAAGGTGTGCAAACAGATAAAAGCTATGTATGGTCTTAAACATGCACCAAGAACCTAGTATGAGACTCTCTCTTGTTATCTAACCAAAATGGATACAAAAGAAGAGCTATTGACAAAACTCTCTTCATTAGAACAGTTGGAAAGGATCTCTTAATGGTCCAAATTTATGTGGATGATATCAGTTTTGGTTCAAAAGATGCTCTATGTAAGGAGTTTGAAGCCCTAATGCAAGCAAAATTTGAAATGAGCTCAATGGGTGAACTCACTTTCTTTCTAGGTCTTCAAGAAAGGCAAACAAAAGAAGGCATTTTTCTGAATCAATCAAAATATATTCAGGATATGCTAAAGGGGTTTGACATGCTGTCATCCTCTATTGCCAAAACTCCTATATCAACATCACACAAGTTAACATCTGATGTAACTGGTGAACTTGTTGATGAGCATACATATAGGGTCGTGATTGGTTCCCTTATGTATCTTACAGTAAGCAGACCTGATATCATGTTTAGTGTTTGCTTGTGTGCTAGATATCAGCCTGGACTTAAGGAATCACACTAAAATGGTGTGAAAAGAATTTTCAGATACCTTAAAGGACAACCAAAGATTGGGTTATGGTATTCTAAAAATAAAGACTTCAATTTGAAGGCTTTCACAGGCAGTGACTATGGAGGATGCAATCTTGACAAAAAGTCAACCTCTGGTGGATGTCAATTTTTAGGAGATGACTTATATCATGACAATGCAAAAAGCACACATGTTCCTCAACTTCTACAGCAGAAGCAGAATACATTTCAGCTTCAGCATGCTGTGGCCAGGTACTTTGGATACAAAATCAGATGATGGACTATGGCATCAACTTCATGGGAACTCCTATGTATGCTGACAACACAAGTGCCATCAGCATCACCAACAATCTTGTCAAACATTAAAAAACAAAGCATATTAAGTCAGGATCATTTTATTAGAGATTGTGTTGAAAAGAAATTAATCAAACTTCATCATGTTCTAACTTAAAATCAATTGGCTGACTTATTCACAAAAGCATTTGATAAGGCCAGATTTTTCTACCTCATCACATCCATAGGAATGATGAATTTTGATTAAAAATTCAAATCTGATAAAATAAATTTCTCTTCTTTTGAAATAAAAGGAATCACAAACTTTTTAGAAAGTACTACCAAGATAACCTCTTCCAAGATAACTAAAATTACCAAGGAAATATTATCTCACCCGAGATAACTACACCCGAGGTAACTTTATTTATATCGGAAGACAAAATCTCACCCGAGATAACTTCAACCGAGACAACTAAAATTACCAAGGAAATATTATCTCTCCCGAAATAACTACACCCGAGGTAATTTTACTTATATCGGATGACGTCATCTCTCCGAAATAATCTCACCAGGTCAATTAAAAGAGCTTAAAAGAGTTATCTCAGATGAATACCTCGCCCGGGGTAATTTCACCCGAGATAAAAAAAATTACCTAGGTCATTGGTAAAAATTATCTTCCGAGATAATATTTTACTGATTACTTAAGAAAAGGGTAATCTTCTTAAAAATATATGTCACAAGTTGTCCGATGGGACAACCATAGGTCCAACAAGAAGATGCCATGTCAACCCACCTTTTTCTCTTTTACCAGACCCACTTGTACTTTTTACAATAACCGTCCCTTCCACATCTCCAATTTAATAACCTAGAAGCCACAATCCAACAAATTAACTGCAGCAGTTACTCACCTTTTCTCCCATATACTTCCAAACTTTCACTTTTCTCCACTACCTGCTCATACTTCTCCGATTTTGTTCATCTTCAAACAAACATCAAACAAATGGCACCGAAAGCTAAGAAAGGGGAATCATCGTCCGATGCAAATGCCCTATTCCATGCTGACCACAATACAGTTGCTCTACTGTCAAAAAGAGAGAAGAGCATTGTGTTTCATGAAATGATTAATTTTCTGAAAGCATCACACATATGCTACGCACTTACAATTTACCCAAATATTTGCAAAGTTGTGATTACAGAATTTTGGCAAAAAGCCTCACGAACAAAAACTGCTGAAGGAGTGTACGTAGTACACTCAAAATTTCAAGGTCACGAGGTAACATTTACTGAAGAAGTCATCCGAGCACATCTGAAGTTCAATGACCAAGGAGGATACAAAGAAGTGCCATCCTCTGAATATCTTGCAACCCTAAGGGCTGTAGGGTATGGAGGATCAGACAAAAAGTTAAAAAATCACAACTGCCATTCTAAGGTGTTTGCAACCCTATGAACTCTCTTCAGTTCAGGCCTCAGCTTTTCATGTTTGCAACCTAACAATGCTGACTTTTTCATATGTATCCTAGGTTTTTGCAGCACATTCTAAGGTGTTTGATACCCAACTTAAAAATATCAGATAAATTTTATCAATTAAGGGTACTAAACGAAAAATTATTTTCATTACTATCAAGCAATGAAAAGAAAAAAGGGTATACAGGTGTGAACACTGACCATCCTATGCATGTGCCAAGACCTGTAGTGGGTGCACCAGTGGTGCAACCACAGGCAAATCCTGAGCCTATTGCTCCAGTTGACAACCCTGTGTTACCAACAGTGGTTCAACCCCCAACTGCCAATCCTTCCTCTTCCAAACAAGTCCCACCTAAAAAGAGGAAGAGACTCTCAATATTTGTCAATATTCCAACCATTTCATCCACTCCCAATGATCCAGAAAATCCTGAAACTGAGGGTGCAAGGTCTACTCCACCTGTGCAACCCATAGCCACCCAAGATGTAAGCCCTGTCAAGGACAAAGTCCCTAGACAGAAAAGAGCCAAAAGGGATAGCCAAGTAATAGGTGATTCTCCTAAAGGAGATAAACTTATAGGGTGGAATGTACTTCCCTCATTCACTAGAAAAACTCCAACAAGACCAAGCCAATTTACACCTCAAAGTGAAGGTGATGACATTTTTTGTACTTCTTATGATACACTATCTCTAGAAATCATATTTGAAGGAGAGGTGTTGAAGAGTCTCAAAGAAAAATCACTCCAACCACACTTTGGTAAGGAGTTCAGCCATAGGAGTAAAGACATGGCTGATGTGAAAAGGGTTTCCACTACACTTGAATCCCCACTGAATCTAGTGGACAGTGGTAACATAGATAAGACCCAATTCATGGCAACTAGACCATTCTATGACCCAAAGGCACCTTTAGTGGCGCCCGTGGTAAATGAGGATGTGACTAGGAATCCTAGGAGCCAAGACAACCAGGGTGAGGCACATGATCAAGCAAGGCTTGATGGTCCTTCTTTGCTCAAGGATATTGGTGTCAAACCAATTGAGAGCAAGCTTTCACTAAATGAATTAATGGTTTTGTACCAAAACTTACAAACACAGTTCACTTTTCTTTCACACACTGTGAAATTGCAGGGTGAAGAATTGAAGCAAATCAAACATCAACAGGTTCCTTAAGCAGAGGAAGTTGTCACCAAAACCTCAAGCTCAAAATCAAAAGCCAGCACTCCACTACAAGAACTTGGTATAGATAAAGATGATGCTACCAAAATGGAGGGGTATAGGGTCTATAGAGAAGAAGATTTTACTGAATTTGACAGGAATACAAGAGTACCCAAGGAGGTTAGATTGAAGTTGTTTCAATATGTGGGAAGAGAGTTATTTACAATTGAAGAAGCATGGAAAGCAGTCTCAATAGATGACATTCTTGATGTGGCCCCTCACAAAGACAACCTAAAGGAACTGTTTCTCTTCACTACGATAGCTACAGGAGCACTTCCTGCTTCTATTAGAGAAATTTAGCAGATTATTGAAAAAGACTTTATTACCCCTGAAATGAGGGCAATTACTGAAGAAGAAGGAGTTGATCTTGATGCTGAGACAGAAGTGATGGATGAAGATGATGATGATGATAATGATGATGATAACAATGGTGATAATGGAAATGGAAAGAAAGATGATGAAGAAGTTCAAAGTGTGCTGAAAGAAGACATTGTTGATAAAGATCAGAATATCCAGGAATTCAACAAAAATGTGTAAAAAAATTGATATGGATATTGCTGATGAACAAATAGAAGATGTTTTGAAGGATTTTAGAGATTTCATTGATCCCGAGGTAAATGATGAAGTTACCTCAGAAGCTGAAGAAATTATCTCGAGAGAAAATATTACCCCGGGTGAACAATTTACCTCGGGAGAAAATGCTATCTCGGGCGATCAGATTATCTCGGAACTGGCTATTGTTACTGCTACTGATCAAGTTACCTCGGAGCAAATAGTTACTCCGGAGGATTAAACTAACACTCTCATGTTCTTTACAGCAGACATGGATCGGCCAATCAGGTTTGAGTTCACTGAAGCAAACATTTGGGAAGAAGCAGAAACATTGGCAATGCTACATGCAAAAAGAGTTTATCAAGGATTCAACTTTTCTTGGTTAACTTCTGCTCCTTCACCTCCTGTTGAACCTGAACAAAGACTGATGATTGAAGCTCCTCCAGTAGACTTAGGAGGGGGTTGGAGATGAAAGAGGATACCTCATGGAATTTAGACCTTACTTCCCACCAACAAAAGACTATTCAGAAGATGTTCCTGTGGCTCCTTCAACTCCTGTGGAAGATATAGTAATAGATATTTTGGCCAAATACTGGGCCAAATACAAGCCAGGACAGGTGGAGTCAAGATCAATCCACTGCCTCCATTTGTCAAAAGAGCTGCCATCAGTGACAAAATCATAACCTACCCTACTGACAATCCAAATCTTGGGAAGGGCAAGAAGAAAATGATTGATGATAAACTCCTACAGGCAGACCATGAGAAGAAGTTCAAACCTACCTACAAGAATGTGACAACTCCTGAAAACAAAATTGATTGTTCAAGAACAGTATTCATTCCTATTCTTGACAGGCATGGTGAAGATCGTAATGGGATAAGAGAATGTAAGCCCTGCATTATCCAGAGAACTCAATGAAAGACTGATGATCTGGAGAAATTCAGTGAATTGAAAGAAGAAGCAGAGAAGGTGTAAAGATTCTTGTAAAGCTATTTGAAGCAGAGAAAGCAAAGGCTACAGAACCTACAAGGCTTCTGGATGGGCAAGAAACCACCCTACCTGATACTGATGTAAGTATGATGAACTCTGTACTTGCAGCTGACATACTGGAAAGAATGGAACAAGAAAGACTTGATAGAGATATGGCTGAAGCTTTTGCACTTCAAGACAACCTACAAATTTATCAAGACAATGAAGTTGTTTTTGTTTTGATAAAAGAAGCTAAAAGAAGGTCTACGGAAGAAAGAAAGAAGAAATTAGACCAAGCCAAGGAAAAGAGGCATCAGTCATTTGCCAAAGAAGCTGACCTTGAAGTAAACAAGGAAAAGGAAAATTTCAGGCTAGCTGCATATGATGCCAACTGGGAATTACTTAAAAGATGGAGAGACATAATCTTAGCCAGAGGATGGGTCACACCTGAAGCTATTAGCTTAACCTCTACTAGTGACTTATGTGGATTAATGTCAATGGTAGTAGAAGAAGAAGGAGATCTCAGCCTCAGTCAAAGACTTGAAGCAGAAAACGCCATCCATGAGCAATTAAAAACTGTTGAAACACAGAAAATTGCTAAAGCTCCTCTTACCAAAGTAGAGGAGACAAGAGCACTCAAGAGATATTTCATAGAGATCTTAGGAGAAGAAAATAAATCAATAAATCCATGTATTTTGAACACTCTAAGAGATCGGTATGATGAGATAAGAAAGGAGCAGTCAAGGAGATCATAAAGAACAAGAATTCCTAAACCTATAGGAGCTTTCTCAGGTACACCTTCTCTTCCTCCTAAACCTATGAGTCTCATAGACTCACTTCTTGGCAATACACCCTCTACTCCACCTACTACTACACAAATCCCAACCATTCCTAACAAAAGAAACCCTCCGAGAGCCAGCAGACCTCAATTCTCAAAACCACCAGCCAAAAGATCAAAACCTAGCAAACCCATTCCACCAAAATTTAGAGCTGATAACTTCACCCCCATTGAACCTCTCATCCAACGCAAACCAAAACCCGCAACATCCCATATTCCTTCAATCCAAAAATCAACTCACCATTCCACACAACCACCTTCTGCGCAACTAACCTCAGCACCCACTGAAGCAACCAACCCAGTGAACCCACCAGAATCCACTATAGGTACATCAAGAAGAAAGAAATCAATGGAAAAAAGAAAGAGGTCTCAACTCATTTCCTCTAGTTCTGACTCATCTTTAGAAAAGAAAGAACCTGAGGATGTGCATACTGAGAAAAAAAAGAATTATTTCTTGGAGATTTGATGAAGACTCAAGTCTCTACCTGTTCACTACAACCACCAATAAAGTTCTAAGACTCAGCAGCAATGAAGTGCTTACTATTTTATCTGACTTAGAACTTGGTGATGTAAGAAGTCTGTTGGTGATGGCAAACGATTAAGTGTTCAAGAGCAGTCCCTCATGATGAAGATAAGGATGCTCTTTGACACAACAACAAGGGAAACTTCATCTGCTGCACCCATCAGAACTGACTGTCCTGTTACTCTGTGGAATTGCATCTAGCTACTGACAGATACATTGTTTACAGAGCTGATGGATCATTCACACGACACATAGAGATAAATCCAGGTGAATGGAACTTTAATTATCAGAAAACCATAGTGGATTGTATGCTTACAAACATGCTGTTCAGATTTGACATGACAAAAGATCAGTAGAAGAAGTCAGTTTTTGCTGAAGATGTTAGTTTTTTTTTGGTTCAAGATAGTTTAAACCACTTTGTTTTTCATTTAGTATTATATTCGAAAGATTATGGAAGCAACGTCTTAGGGGGAGATTGTAAGGAAGAATTTCTCCTAAAGAAATGATGTTGATCGGCTAAATAAGTTATCTAGGAAGAATAGAAGGCCCGAGATAAGTTACCTCGGAAGAACAGACTGTCCGAGATAACTTATAGTTATCTCAGAAGGTCATTTAACCTCGGAAGGTCATTTTATCTCGGAAGCCTATTTTACCTCGGGTGCACAGTTTTATCTCAGACAGTGGATACGCCCGAGATAACTCAAGTTACCTCGGTAAGGCGAGTTATCTCGGACATCAACCTGACCTGCTCCACTTGTCTCTAACATATCTAATCCAGTTACCCACCACTCTCCTAACATGAAGCTGACACGATTATCTTCTAGAATAGTTTATTATTATTCTAGTTCATGTAACTTTACTTGATGGTCGAGATGATCGTTAGAGAAATCAAGGGTTCTCCTGATTTCTTAGGGCACTATATATAGACACTTGTAACTCAGCTTTAAACAAGCAAGGTGTAAATCACTCTGATATGTACTTCGAAATCTGCAAGTTATAATACAGTGCTCAGTTTTATTTATATTATTGTTATACTTGTCTTATATTTGAATTCATATTACTTTACCGAAAAACAGAGCATATGAATTAACTTGTTTTCGCCTGGTTAATTCTAAAGTAAAACCTTGTAATTGGTTCAAATCTGTAACCAGAACCCGATCCTACATATACGTATGTATATATACGTTATCGAACGTATCCCGAGCCCTAAAAATATTAGAAATACCCATGATGTTTTGGTGCATAAAATAATAAAAGAATAAAAGTTCAGGGGCTAATTATGCAATAAATCTAACTAGAAGGACTAAAAATGACTAAAACTCAAATTTGGCCGGATAACCTGTGTCATACGTATCACGCGCCCCGAGCCCATGACCTGCGAGATACGCGAGGTCCGCATTTACAGCAGAAACGAGTTTGGCTCGTTTTCAGCCACGTCTCCTTTGCTTGTTCTCCAAAATTGAACCTCTACGCGTCGAATTTGGTCAACTAGTCACCCTAGACACCTGGAGGACTCCTAGACAAGCTCATTTACTATAAATAGGGCCCTTAACATCACATATCTAATCACCAATTTACAAATTTATCACTAACAAACACTAAAACCTCATGAGAACTTCGTCACAGCAATACGATCAAAAGGATAGGACCCGGAGGCTAAAATTCTACAGTTATGCATTATTTGGTATTCTTAACAATAATATTTCTTAGTTTTTGATAATATAGTCTCAAATTATGTTTTCTAAAAATGTATAAAAACTAGGGTTCTTGAGCTTGTTTTACTAAAATTGGATAATCGGGTTGGAATTAGGATCTGAATTTTTGTAGGTAATCCTAAAATAATGTGTTAAGAAAGCCCTAAGTTTATTTCACAATTAGAAAGGGTTTGGTAAAAGTTTTGAAAACGGGTCAAAATTAGGGTTTTTGTAAGGTTGTTGTACCCAAATTGAGTAAACGGTTTTAAACTAAGCTTTGATATTTTAAAGCATATTATAAAATGTTATAATGGATAATACCCTAAGTTGGTTTCGAATAAAAATAAGTTTTGGTCAAGAAATGAGAAAAAAGGGAAATTAGGGTTTTGAAATAAGATTATTTTATATAAGATAATCCGGAGTGTATAGGGACTTGATTTGTGGTATAGTAACATGTTTTTATATATAATAAGTATATATGAAGTTAAAATGGATAAATGATAAAGTATTAAAGATACTGAGTTAATCGGATATTTAGAAGTTCGTGCGGACCGGAAGGGTAAGCGCATGTACACTGGGGTTTCTAGCAAAGCGGGGGTGTCGCATAAACCCACCTGAGACCTGGCATACCTCACTGGGCAATCCTAGAGTGAGAATTTACTTATAGAAATGCGCGTCTTCGTATTATCGTTAAAAAGAAAAGGATAACTGCCTAAAGGGCATCTTGGTCATTATGACCTTTAAAAAGGAATAAACTTCATAATTGAATATTATTAAGATAATAAGATGTTATGATAAACATAGCAAGTAATTAGTATATTAAACCTTGTGTTAACGCCATACAATATGTGATTATGTTTAATTGGAAGGCATATCCTTAAGTTGCCTGAATTAACTGCTTAAGAGAATAAGGTTAGTTCTATGAGCCTACTCTTTAAATGTTTTAAATTTTTTTAATATTTTCGGGCTGATATACATACAAATGTTATAAAAATATATTCAGATGATTTATAACTGAAATATTGCCTATTTGAAGTGTTGGAACTGTTAAAAGGTTTTTTACTGATATATACGTGAAAGGTATATATATATATAATCACTCGTAATACAATAGCTAGGAAATGTTATAGAATCAGTCCAGTGTAGGTTTCACTGAAGTTTAACAAGACCAAGAACATTATATTTATAAAACGCTTATTTCCATATACGGGTGATGGACTGGTGTTAAAAATGTTATTAGTCCAAATACAAAGGTTATTTAAACGGACTTTTGAAAAGGTTAAAAAGGTTGAGAAGGTTTTAATCTAAGCAGATATTGTCTAGTGAAAAGGGAAATGGTAGTTGTACAAGTAGAAGCGGGGAATGACGGTTCTCCGGGGTAGCGACGGCTGCTCTATTGAAAATGTATTCGGGTGCTGATGGTTGCTCGAGGAACTAACGTGGTTCCAATAGACAATGCTTAGTAAATAAATGACTGCTTATAATATTTCGTATAACTCTTTTATGTTTTATACCTAATGATAATTTCCACAAGAGAGGATCTAGGAGACCCAGGGTACTTTGAGTACTAAATGGTTTTTACTATGATTTAAAGGGTTATATTTTGGTATAATACCGTTATGTTTTTACCTGTTAAATGATTAATTGGTTAAACGGTTAAACGGTTAAACGGTTAAATGGTTAAATGGTTAAATGGATAAATGGTTAAATTGTTGAACGGATAAATGTTTTGGTATAACTCTATTATGTCTTATACCTGGTATATGTTTAAAGGATAATAGTTTTAACATTATAGTATAACTCTGTTATGTTTTATACTTGATATATGTTTGATAAAATGGGGCCGTTAGGCCCAAGCATTGGAATAAACTTTCGAGACAAAGGTAACGCTTTTTGAAAAACGTAGAACTCACCAGCGTAAGCTGAGCTTTCCAAAACATATGTATGTCAGGTAATGACGATGTTTAAGGTAGCGAAGATGCCTACAAAAATTGGTGAAAAAATGATGATAATTGTGAGTTCCTCAAGAAGGTGAAAAAATTCTGGTTGTAAGGGAGTGGAAATCAGAAGAAGAGGTGTTCAATATGAAGGTCAAAGAACTCTGCAGCTATATTGACTTCACCTATCAAAAGCTGAAAGGAGATGAGTATGCTGTTGCTCCTATCCTGGTAATGCCTGATCCTTCTACAACAATCTCAGGTATGTCAAAATTGCAATTTATCAAACGAGAACCTGATGTAGAGGATACTGATGCACCAGTGCCACCACCTCCCTTTATAACTGAATTATTCTTATCCCTTAGACAAACCAGCTTATCATCATTGCCAAACTGGCCACCTAGGTTCAAACCTTTCCAACCAAGAAGATTCAAATATCTCCATCCCAAATACAGGACTGATAACTTCACTCCATTCACTCCTGCTGTTTTAAAACCAAAGCCTACCCCTTTACTTGATATGTCTGATATCTTTCCTCCATCATCTACTTCCATCCCTGCATTAAGGACCAGTAAACCACCCTCAAAAAATCCCAACATTACCTCCTCTCACAATCAGAGAACCAACCACCACTACACATCCACCACCACTTACCTTTGCTAAGCCTTCTTCTTCTTCACTCAAAGGAAAAAAAATGCAAACTAAAGTGGAGAAAAAGAAGTCAATTGTTCACAGAAGGAAGAACAGCCATGGTGATGATACCAGTGGGACTGAGAATTTAAGATGAAGTGACTACAAGTCAATTTTGAAGATAGCTTCGAAGATGGTAAATAATTTGACAGCATTAGCTTAGGGGGAGATTGTAAGGAATATAACATTTGATGATTCCGGCTGAAGTCTAATTTTGGAGCAGTTCCGGCTGAACTAAAGTTCAAGCGGAAGTCTCAGTTCAAGCGGAGAAGACAGATCAACCGGAAGAAGCAATTTTCTCCAAATACGAATATTCCGGGTGAACTTGATTATCCACTAGATAATGAGTTCCACCGTACTTTTCCTGTGAAGTCTTTTCAGTATTCAAATCCCTGCAAAAGCTTCATGGTTGCCTTTAAATCTATCAAAGCCGCTCTCCTGAAGTAGTATGTTGCTGATCACACGCAATACATCCCATCTATCGAAGATTATTCTTTTGGTAGCTTAGTTTGACTTTTGTAATTAACAGTCTAGAAGACCTTATGGAAATCAATGGCTATCTATGATTTCCCTTAGCACTACATATACCATAGCTAGTCTTCAACATTTTTACGCATGAATCTATACAAGACTTGTGTAATATTGTTGAGTTAATACAAATAGTGCCGAGTATATTTTACTTCGTGTGTTACTATATTTATGCAAACAACTATTATTCACAAGTATTAATTATTTACGTGAAGTGAAGGTTAACTTAATTCCGCAAGGTTAATCTTGCAAGTAAATCTTGTAACTTAACTAAGTGTTAAGAATCTCGATCCTACAGAGTGATTGTACGAACTTCTTATGGGTCTTGACAACGAGTTCGGACTCATCAAGACCAAAATTCTTGCCATTGAACTAACTCCAGGTCTCGGGACAGCCTATCATCTTGTTGTGGAGGAAGAGCGACAAAGGTTAATAATAGAAGGCAAGAAACCGGTTATGGAGGCCATAACTTTTAAGGCTTCTTGTCACACCTTGTAACGACCTCTGGATGATTAAACAACTAGAGCCGTTTGAAATGTTAAGTTAAGTAAAATATGAAGTTTCATTTTATTAGCAGCGGAAATAGTAGTGAAAGTACGTTATCTTGCATGTTACAAAAACAATTACATTTCAAAAATATTTAAGGACATGACACCGTTAGGTGTTATGTAGTAAAATCTCCAAAAGAGCGGCTAAGTTTGACCATGACTCGAGAACGACAAAATGCAGGTTCTAATATGATAAAGGAGTCTAGTCTGTAGCAGAAATCAATTACCTGAGAATTCATATACTAAAACGAGTCAACATAAAGTTGGTGAGTTCACAGGTTTAGATAGCATGTATATAAAAGTTGGATAACAAAGTTTGATTGAAACATTCCATCGTTTGACAATTTGCTTAGATACTGTATTATAAATGACCATGAACCTTGAATACCAAAACTAACTGATTACCCACTCATGGTACTATCTCTAACAATACCGCATGGCCAATATAACTGTATATACTCTCTTGACTATTAACACGGAGTCAGGATTAGAGCGACCAATCAGAGCAGGGGTGTTAACCCAATAGATATATTAACGAGTCATCGTTTCTGTTTGTAAATTAATCGGATTCAACTAATTGTGGGGTTTCATCATAGCATGATCAAGCATGGTACAATAGGGTTTGGACTAGAAAAGCTCATGTAATAAATAAGGTAACAAGGAATCTATTTTTCAAGCAATGATTTAGGTTGTATGTATTCTCCCCCAAGTATTAAAACAGTTAATAGAAAGGGGCCATGAAAACTCACCTGAATGATACGATTCAGACAGTAAGACGGAACAAGTAAGTAGTCCTATACAACATTATAAGACATCTTAAGATATTGTTATTGGGTTGACATCTAAGTCACTCCAATATAGTTGGTCAAGTCTTGGCGTTATGGTAACCTGATGATACATTGTGATACAATTGACTTTAAGGAAATATTTATTGAAAATAAATATTTATTGCGCGATAATTAAAATATTAATCATTTTCAGGATAATTATTAGTTTAGAAATAGTTTATTACTCTAAATAATTATCATATAAGTTTAGAAGACTTTTAGAGAAAAAAATGACATTTCAACGGTTAAAGTCAAAATACGCGTTTTGCCGGTTTTTGTCGTATCTCACAGTACTTCCAAAAAATGGATAAGGCATATGACCATACAAATAAATATGCATTTATTTTCATCATACTAATCATAAAAAATCAAAAAATACAAGTCCAAGAGTTCATTTTTCCTAGTTTTGTCGGTTTTGCCGGTAGGTGTTCGATTTAGCCGGTTTTGATCCTGTGACTCGTTCTAAGGCTTTGTAACTTACCAAAACATTATGTAAACATATCCTAAGTTATTTTAGGCCTCTAAATTATTCCAAATCAGTTGTGACCTTTATTTACATATCTTTATAAAAACATGGTTTCCGGGCTCCGTTTTTAAGCCGTTTTTTCTTCAAATTTAGCTATTTTCAAAGGGGATCTTTTGCTATGGTTTTTATGGCTAAAAATATACTTTATATTCACTGTAAAGAAGGTCTAACATTCTTTCCAAAATAGATAGGTATTTATACATGTAAATCTATACTTTTTAATAGGGTGTTTTCATGGTTTAGGCGTTTAAATACACCTATAAGTCAAATGCTTCCATCAACAACTTTCTAATATGTTAAAATATCAATTTCTAAGGTTCCAAAGAGTCACAAATTTTGGATTTAGTGTTCCATACACAAAACCATGGCACTTTGTACACATACTAGCATCATAACACTAGTTTTACTTTATATCTATATGGGGGTTCAAAATACATGTAATCACTAGCAAAAACATATCATTTACTAGATCTAACAATAACATAAACAAAGTTGTAGATTACTAACATCAAAGAAGAAAATATATGTTTAAAATCACCATTTTTAACCAAGACTTGACTTAGAAGTGTAAGATGCATAAAATGAGATCATCTAACATGAAAAACTAGAATAAAAGTTAGAAAATGTGCACCAATAACTTGTAAGAACCGAAAATGAGGGGGAAGAGGCTTGATTTGCTTCCTTGAGTCTCCTAGTAGCTTTAATCTTCAACTATTTTGGAGATTTGTTGGAGAATAACTAGAGAGATAGGGTAGAGAGAGAGGTGCGACGGGTTTGGGAGAGGAGAGGGAAAGAGTGTGTGTTTTTGTGGTGGGAGGTAAATGAAAGTGTTATCGGGTTTCCTTCTTTAGTATAGGTTATATACTTGTACACAAAAAGGAAAAAAGGGGGTGTTTGGTTAACAAGTGGAAAGTGTTAGTACATGAACCTTGTATGGCCGTTACTGTTCGAATTATCAAATCAGACTGAACTAAGTGACACACGAAGTGGAGTCCGAAGTATCCAAAGTCACAGTTCGGGTACATCCGAACTGGACACGAAGTGTGACACGAACTGACAGTTCGGGTCAGTTCATGTAGGTTCAGATCAGTTCGGGTAAAGCTCTAGTTCGGGCAGAATTATGAAGTATAAATAGCGTGTCACTTAGAGTTTTTGTTAAGTTTTTTTTTCTAGAGTCTATGTGATTCTATGTGTGTGAGGGAAGGTTGAAAATGTGTGAGCTTCGGATCTCTACTCGATCTAGCTAATTCGGACAAGAAACCCGTAATTAACCGATTGTTTTATTGATCAAATGAACAATTACATTCAGTAAAACACTCAGAACAGACTCAGAGAATACACCACATAAAACACATACTTAAGCTATGATCTCACTAGTTCAGTTCCTCTCTCTCTGTCACTAACTACAAAGACGCAACATCTATATATAGCGATTGTCCGAACCCCAAGCGAACCTGAAGTTCATCTGATCTGAACCTCAGGTTCGGACCAGGTTTGGCTAGTAGCCAACCTTGTCTTGATCTTGGTCTTTGTCTTGACTTGATACTTCACACGACGCACATATCTCGTATCTACAAACTCCCCCCTCTTCATGTGCAGTACCTGTTCAACATCATCAAAACTGTATCTTCAATCAAGCTCCCCCTCAAGTACAGAATCCGTTCTTCCAATGAAATACATCTTCTAACAAACTCTTCCTCGACTTGATCGTAGCTTGATCTTGAATACTTGACAATGTCCGGTGTATCTCTATCTCTTATCGGCAGCTTCAGAAGACTTGAAGTTGTGATCTCTTTCACTTTATCAACCTGCTCAAGATTTTAATAATCTCGACGCAAAACAACTCTTCGAGACTTCTAGATATGATTTTTAAAATTTGATTTGTATCACGTGTTGATCAGATAGAAAATAAAACAGAAACAAAATCTTTTTGGCTTTTAGGAAATATAAATCGAAACAAACCTAAATTTTTTTTTATTTTCAAACTTATGCTAAAACACACCAAAAATATTTTAGTACTTTTTGGAAATTAAATGAAATTGCAATACAAAATCAAACTCTATTTTTGGTATGAGAAAGATCACTATACAGGATCATACTGAACATAACGCGCTGAACCACACTTGAATTTCAACTAATTGTAGCACATAAGATTGCCGGTATAAATTGTCCATTTTAAACTCAGGCAGAATCATACTCATAACATCTGGATATGTTAAGGTATTGACTAGATTTGCTTTGACCAGTGTATCCCACACTATTAGACATATTCAGACATTTTCTTTTACTTGTTGATTTCATCACCTTTCTTGTGTGATTATACTTGTGATTATCACAAAGCATAATGTTTTCATGATATTGTCAACTGTGTTCCATGCAAAAAGAAATAAGAATGTTAAATCGTCTGCCTTAAGGTCGATCTTTGAATACACAGATAAGGCCTTGGATTTAACAAAATAAGAAAGATAAAACAAGTTGAAATTGTATAACCAAACAATAATCAGGTCGGTACTCCCGTACACGCAAAGAAAGTCCGATGAGTTATATGAAACACCAAAGAAAATAAAGCAGAACGTCAAACGAACAACAATCAGGTCGATCTTTCGATACGCAGAGAAAGTCCGATCGTTTGACAAAATAAAGAAAATCAAACAAGTTTAAATCTTTGCAAAAAGAACACATGTATACACAGTGACTTCTCATTTTGTTTCCACACTTATTTTTCTATTTTCGTCATGTAATATACTTCAAGATATTATCCACATGGTCAAGCATTAGTATTTATTGTATATCACATCTGAATACTTTCTGATTTGCCGAGCCTACCAAGGACATGAAACAATGATCTTATGGCTTTTTCATCTACTCTATCTGAGTCAGATACGTAAGCCAATGTACCATCATTTCCCAATGATCAATTACTCAAAATGTTCTATATTTTACATGTATTCACCTTCCTTATATATTTTGCATGTATTCACCTTCTTCCCATAACATGCATCATTTCAATTTCTCCTCCTTACATGCAATTCTCCCCCTTAAAATATAAAACTCTATTTTGGATTTTTTCATTTCACAAAAACAAGACTTTATTTTTGGTTTTTATCAAACGGAACAGAAAGAAAGAAACTTGATCAACCAACACGGATACCTAGCATTTTAAAATTTTAGAAAACTTGCAGGTTTGTAGGATATTTCATGAAATTTGAGTTAAGCAGAATACTCCTCCATCAACAACTTTGCAATCGTCGGTAGGTCTTCTAGAGGTACCTATACACTGGTTAAACTCATTAGTTTTTAACTTGACCAAAGGCAACTGCTTCTGGTCGACCAGTGTCCTGGTCTTGCTTTGAAACCACCTTTGGTTTCCAGAATTGTTGTTGTTTTGGTAATTCAGTTTTCGATGAATTAATCACACGTGACTGTGATGATGAACCTACATTTTGAATCTTTTGAAAAATAGGAACAAATCGTTTTTGTTTCAGAAAGAATGTAGGCTCACATTCATCAAACTGCCTTGTTCTCAAAGAACTTTGTTTGGGTAGTTTTACCAAAAACTGGTATTTTTTGTGATCTCTGATTTGAATCAACAGGAAGTGGACAATCTTTTGCCATATGCCCTTTTTGGCGGCAAATATAACATATTCGTTAAGTTTTGTCCCACCGTTTAGGTGCCTGCATAGAGTCACAAACATGGATATCTCTATAATGACCAAAGGAAGAATCATATACCTGATGTCTATGATCATGAACCCATTTGGATGTTTGGCTTCGAGAATAAGAACCATCATAAAATAATTTTGCACGTTGATTCTCCTTGATCTTTGAAACACCTTCCTTCATAAAAACTTCTGAAATCTTCTGAGCATCCACGCAGTGAAGTGGAAATTCTTTATCAGAAAAAATTTGTTCCGAACCCTTGAGTTTGTAAAACCGTTCGGGTTGAACCTTATCTGCCTTGAAGACCTCCTTCTTCACTTGCTTTAGCTTCAGTTTTGTCAAATTTTGTGGTTTTGAAGCAGGAACCTCCTCAGCTTTACCATGTTGTGCATTAAAACCCAAACCAACATTTTTTCCAGAAATCTTTTCCTAAGAAGTTAAAGTCTGATGTCCATTTGTCGCCAACCTTGAAAATTCAGCTTTGACTTCATTAACATTTTTTTGCTCATAGAAAATCGTCTCATCAAATTCAGGTTGAGAACAAATCTTCTCACTAGATGTAGCTGACTTTTCATTTGTTGTTGAAGATGAACCAGGAACAAATTGTGGAGCTGGAGGAATGTCAAATTTCTTTCCCTTCTTCTTTTTAGCCTTCTTGTTTTTCTTCTTTTTCACAATCTTCTCTTCTTCTGAAATTGATGATGAAAACTTTAAATAATTATAATCTTCCACCTTTTCTTTCACATCTTTAACAGCTTCTTTAATATTTGCAGGGGTGAAGCTGTTTTGTCAAACATCTTTTCAAAATTAACATCATTTGCTAAGAAACTTGTGAATAAATGCGAGTTTGAAACATTATTCAGCAGCCGATTAGCATCAATCACTTGAATCTTAAAATCTGAAATCTGTTGTTGAGCTTCAGCCAACTCCTTCTCTGTAGCTATCAATCTCTTTGCAACCTTATGAGTTTCAAACTTTTGCAATCGGAGATTTACGAGCCCATCAAACAATTCTTTCTTTATTTAACTACATTTCGCTTCTGAATTTCCAGATTCGCAGTTTGAACTTTATTCACACTTACCAACTCTTGCTTGTCATCCAACAATTTCTCCATATCAACTTGATAAGCCTCAATCTTAGCAACAAATTCCTCAAAATTCTTTGTGAGAAAATCAAGATTGGTTTTTTATTTATCAAACAAATTTTAAAAATCATTAGCAGCATCTTATGCTTCATCTTTCCATTTCTTCACTTTTCTAACCAATTCCTCCTTTTCTTCAAGCAATTTAGCAATTCGTTCTTCACAATCATTTTCATTCTTTTTAAACATCACCAAATCATTCTTTATATATTGAAGAACTTTGGTATTCAATGTAATCTCCTTTTCCAACAACTCATTTTTCACAGCCAATTCTTTCTCGTTCTTCTTAGAAACTGCCAAATCCTCCTTCACCAACTTAAGTTCATCAGAAAGCTTGCTAATTTCATTAAAAATGAAGTATTTTCTTTCAACAAACTTTCCATATTTTCAGTTGATTCGTAAGAACAATCTGAACAGTAATCATCTTGTTGATTATGAGAGACCATCAAAGCAGATGTGTCAAAATGTTTACCCCAATCATAAACACCATCATTTTGTAGCGTTAAACCTGTCTTATTTGAATTGCTTGCTGATGATTGGGAACCAGTATTAGATGTAAAACCAGGTTTGTTAACATGTGCTTGTTCACATTCTTTAGCAAAATGTCCAAGCTTGGAACACTTGTAACATTTCAACTTAGATTTTTCAAAACCCAATCTTCCATTAAAATCAGAAGTAGTTCTTCCATTTTTCTTGAAAAACCTTTTTGATCTTTGACCCAACATAGCATATTGCCAAGATAAATCCAATTCATTTAATTGATCATCATCCAGTTCATCAAGATCATCCCTTGTTATTATTGCATCAGCAACATTTTTGATAACCAATCCAAAAGATGAAGATATTAAAGCAGCAATCATTTTAGCACAATCATCCGTTGTTTCAACAGAAAACGCAATCTGATTTGATGACTCTAGAATTGTAAAGCTACAACCCCATGATGAATTATTATCAGAATTTCCAGAAATATTTTCAATGAAAGCAGTAGGTGGTGCAGAACTCAAACTTGGTTTAGTCTTAGGTGTCATACTAGCAGCATTCTCACCATGATACAATTCTGGATTTTGCAAATTAGCCTTGGACTTGTTGGAATTCATCATTTCCATCTCACGGGCATGAAGTTTACCAGTTAGATCATGAAATGTCAATGTGGAAAAATTTTTATCATGTGTAAGCAACAACACATAATTTTCCCATTTTTCTGGTAAGGCCTCCATAATCTTTTCTTTTAACTCTTCATCATTTTTCTAAATTCCCATAATGTTTAATTCACTTATTAGATGTGAAAACCTTGATACAAGAGCCGTGATGTTCTCATTCTCATAATGTTGAAAATTATCAAACTCTTTACTTAACACCTTCTTCCGACTCTTCTTGTATTGATCATTCCCTTTACACCTTGCTGATAAAGCATCCCACAATTGTTTTGATTTCTTGCAAGTACTAAATTGATGTAACAACTTAGTGGGTAATGCCATCGTAAGATAACCAAATGCTTTTTGTTCAAGCTCATATGGTTTTCTTTCAGCAATGTCAAAGGTATTAACTTCTTTGAAATATCCTTGATCAGTTGGATGTTGGTAAAGCTTCTTAATCGGAATCCACAAATCGATATCATTCGTGCTTTTGTAAGCAGAAAATCATTGCTTCCAATTTTGATAATCTTCCAACTTCAACAACTTGGGAACTTTCTAACTTGTTCCAGTTTCGTTGTCAAAGTTCAACATTGTTTGCATTGCATTTTGCATGGCGAAAAAAGCTCGAAATTCCGACATCTTTGTAAATTTGAAACCTTATTCAAACCTTAATACATGATCCAAACCTTATCCGAACCTCTAATGAACCTAGCGTAGCCAAACACCAACCAATCCGAACTGAAAAATACTATCTGAACCCTTTCCGAACCTCTTCCGAACTCGAAGCTATCTGAACCTTGAACGAACCTCAACCGAACCAGAAAATTATCCGAACTTTAACCGAACTCTGGACGAACTCGAACTTCAGACAAACGAACCCTAGATGAACGTGGAGTTTGGAGCAGTTATGCGGAACAGAAAAAAAAACACAGCCGGACCTCAGCATTTTTGCTCAAAACACTCGATTTTGGATAGATTTTGACGAGATTTGCACTAGTTGATCAGAAAAAGTGATAAGAAATGGTTTAGGAATGAAAGTTTTATGAAATACACGACCGAAATGATCAAGAACTCGTAAAAACACTCAAAAATCACCAAAAACAACACATTTTGTTTCAAAAACTCCGAAAAAGCAACCACAGATCAGTAGAATAGACCCGATTTCTCTTATACCACTTTAAAATGCATGAGCATCAGATCGTCTACTTGATCTAGATAATTCGGACAAGAAACACGTAAGTAACCGATTTTTTTATTGATCAAATGAACAATTACAATCAGTAAAACACTCAGAACAGACTTAGAGAATAAACCATAGAAAACACATACTTAAGCTATGATCTCAGTCGCTCAGTTCCTCTCTCTATCACCGATTACAAAGACACAACATATATATTTAGCGACTAGCTGAACCCCGGGCGAACCTGAACTTCGTCTGATCCGAACCTTAGGTTAGGCTAGTAGCCAACCTTGTCTTGATCTTGGTCTTTGTCTTGACTTGATACTTCACATAACGCACAGATCTCGTAACTACAAAGGTGTTGTCCAATCTCCCCCGGTCCTTACACGATGTATACTCTATCGGTTATGTAATCATTCAACTAGATTCAATGACAAAACTTCCGTCTCAACCATAGAATCGATCTGTTCATGCTTTTTCAGAGAGGGTGGCGGGTTTGGTGGTTGACCGAGAAAAGAAAGAGAGCCAAAGGGGGTTATTGTGGTGAGGGGAGAGGAGTCAAAATGGTGGTACATGGCTAGGTGTTAGGGTGGTGGTGGATGGTACATGGATGATGGGAAGTTTAAGGTTTGTAGGTGATGATGATGATGTAGGGTGAATAGTCATTGCTTTATGGTTGGAATATTAGTAAATAGGTTAAGAAAAGGTGGTGGTTTGTTACTAGAATTCGATGAGGAGGTGTTCGGGGGTCGGGTTTGAGCCGTGAGAGAGGGACGGGTTTGGTAGGCTCAAAGGTGGTGACGGGGTTGAGCATGCATGGTGTGGACGTGCATGGGGGGTCATGCAAGTGGTTTGCGGATCGGGTTTAAGGTGATGGGTTGGATATAAGAAAAAGAAATAAAACAAGTCTTGTTTAAAAATAAATGGTGTCAAATGGTGATAAACGTTTACTTTAATTATTTTATATAAAAATCTCATGGTTTTTTGTTATAAAAATACTAAGCGTTAAGATAAAATATTATTGGATGTAGTCGATAAATAAATAAATAAACGCTAGCGCTCATTGATTATTTTATGTCAAAATAACGTTACGAACTTTGCAGGTATAATAAAACACTACAAAGGTGACGAGATAATATAAAAATTCTTTTTATATTTAATTACATATATTTTGGTGAAATGTTTCTTGTTATTAAAGTTCCATCGAATATATATATATATACATATATATATATAATATCGTTGTTTTTAAGGTCAGTCGTCGAAATAATAATGCAAGGTTACGCCAAGACTAACGAACAGTTGTATACCATGTTATCTACGTTAATGAAACACTGTCTATGCACATAGAATCAGTAATTTAAACGATAATTCATATAACTTGACTTGGAAAATTTACGGGTTGTCACACTTCTGTTCCTATTAAACTTGACAATTTTTCGCCCAAAATAAAGAGCCATTCAAAAGGAACAAAACAAAAAGAAGAGGTAAAACATTGCACTCACTGTGATCGGTATGGACATAATCGTTAAGGTTGCTTCAAACGGATTGGTTACCCTAAGTGGTGGCCATGGAAAGCGAAGGGACACAAGACAAAGCCTAGGGCCTACTGCATTAAAGGTGGTTCGAGTCCCATTCCTGGGCTTACTGTAGAGAAATACAATGCGTTCTTGAAACACTTTGAATGTGGAACCGACAGAGGTGATGAAGGGAACAAACGAATAGCCAACATGACAGGTAGATTTGATAATAACGATGAATGGATTGTGGATTCGGGGGCTACCGATCACACAACTTATCTAAGTAATATTCTCGTGAACAAAAGAAAAGAACCCCATGAAATGCCTATGATTATTTCCAATGGTGACATCATCCCGGTCGAGGGTAAATGAGATTATACTCTGCCAGGAGGCACCAAGATCGAGGGTATATTGCACGTACCAAAGTTTACTTGCAACCTTTTTGTGTTATGCAGGGTCTCCATTCGAGGAACTTGATTGGTGCTGGTAAGTGCAAAGAAGGGCTATACCGAATGGGGATGTTTGGAGAAGAAGGAAAAATATGGCGGTCACCATTGAACGATGGCATAATAGGTTGGGTCACACTTCTCAAGAAAAACTTGCTAAATTCGATTTTCTCAAAGGTGTTTCTTTTAATCTTAGAAATAATATTTGTGATTCCTGTTCCAAAGCCAAACATACAAGATCTCCTTTTCCGTTAAGTGAAATTAAAACTGAAGAATGTTTTGAGTTCTTACATTGTGATGTATGGGGCAAATATCGGATTCCTTCATTTATAGGGGAAAATTATTTTTTTACCATTATGGATGATTTCAGTAGAACTATTTGGATTTTCCTCATTAAATATAAGAGTGATGCTAATACTTGCTTGGTGGATTTTTGCAAAATGATTGAAAATCAATTTAAGAAAACTATCAAAAGAACAAGATGTGACAATGGTGGGGAATTCACGTCTAATCTCATGTTGAACTTTTACACCAAGCAAGGCATTTTGTTAGAAACGACGTGTCCTCACACACCTCAACAAAATGGGATTGTTGAACGCAAGCATCGAAATTTACTTGACACAGATCGTGCCCTACGTTTCGAAGCAAATTTGCCAAAGAAGTTTTGGGGCGAATGTGTTTTAACGGCCGCCTACATTATCAACCATCTCCCCTCTAAAACTCTTAGTGATAAAAATCCATATGAATTACTATATAACCAAAAACTGGAATATGACCACATGAGAGTCTTTGGTTGTCTTACTTATTTTTGAAGTGTCGAAACCAAGGGTGACAAGTTTGAAGTGAGGGGGAGACTCGGGATTTTTCTAGGCTATCCACAAGTGATAAAGGGCTACAAAATATTTGATATTGAAAATAAAAAATTGATGGTTTCACGTGATGTAAAGTTCCACGAGAGCACCTTTACTTTCCCGGTTCAAACCCAAGCTTCTCATGATCATGATGTCTTTGTTCCCATCTAAGCACAATACGTTGAAGGCCAAAGTTGTGATCAAAGTACCATTCATAATGAGATGGAGGATAATGGGTCTAATTTTATCCCACAATATTTAGATGAGGATAACATTGAGAATGATGGGGATGGCTCACATACTATCCATGAGGAGGTGCCTCCTCCAAATCTTGAAACCCAAACAGATTCGGAAAATTCTCGACCAAAGCGAAACCGGACCCAACCTAAGCACTTGGACAATTTCGTCATTGATCTTCCCCTTCGGTTGACCATGCACCTACCACATCAACTCAAGCCACATCAATGGTATACCCTATTTCCAACTATCTTTTATATAATAATTTTTCTAATGCTCATAAATTTTCTTGGCGGCCATCACCACAACTGATGAGCCGAAAAATTTTAAGCAGGCTATGCAAAACCCAAAATGGATTAAAGCCATGAAGAAGGTGATTCAAGCCCTTGAACAAAACAACACATGGACCATTGAGCCTTTGCAAGAAGGAAAACGGGCAATTGACTCTAAATGGGTCTACAAGATCAAATATAAGCCAAATGGAGAGGTAGAAAGATATAAAGCGAGACTCGTGGCCAATGGGTTCACTCAGATCGAAGAAGAATATTTTCATGATACCTTTGCCCCGGTTGCTAAACTACTAACCGTTTGAACGTTATTTTCTGTGGCCACTAAAAACAACTGGTCCATCCACCAACTCGACGTCAAGAACGCTTTCCTTCATGGTGACCTTGATGAAGAAGTATATATGAAGATGCCATAAGGTTTTTCCACCGAAAAGGGAGATCGTGTTTGCCATATTCGAAAATATCTCTACGGCCTTAAACAGGATTCTTGGAATTGGTAACAAAAATTTACCATGGCACTCCTCAGTCTCGGCTTCTCTTCATCTAAGGCCGACCACTCCCTTTTCCTCTATAAACATGATGACACTTTTCTCTCTGTTCTCATCTACGTCGATAACGTCATTATTGTTGGCAATGATTCCAAAAAGATGCAAGAAATCAAACAATGTTTGCATGACAATTTCAGCATTAGAGACCTTGGGGAACTGAAATATTTTCTTAGAATAGAGGTAGCCTGGACCTTCAGGGGTCTCGTTCTGAGTCAACGGAAGTATACTCTTGACATCTTAGAAGACAGTGGCATGGAAGGGTGTCGCCCAAGTTCCTTGCCTATTGAACAAAATCTAAAATTTGTTATGGATGAATAAGATCCCAAGGTTGATGCAAGTAACTATTGGCGCCTTATTGGGCGTCTTCTTTATCTCCAAGCCACTCATCCTAACATAGCCTACTTGGTTAACACTCTTAGTCAGTTTGTCTCGGACCCTCGACAAAGTCATATGGATGTCTTGTCTAGAATCCTTTGGTATCTCAAGGCTACTCCTGGTCAAGGCATACTTTTACCGAAAGAGGTTGGTACGAACTTGGTTGCTTATGCTGATTCAGACTGGCTTGGTTGCCCTCTTACTAGACATTATCGAATCGGTTACATCGTCTTTCTCAGTGGGACTCCCATTTCATAGAAAACTAAAAAGTAGTCTGTTGTTTCATGTTCTTCCGCTGAAGTTGAATACCGTGCCATGGCCACAACTGTTAGTGAAATCATCTGGTAGCATTGGCTTCTACATGAGCTAGGTCTTCCTCAATATGGCTCTACTACCCTTTTCTATGACAACCAGGCAACTCGACATATCGCCAACAATCCGGTTTTTCACGAACTCACACTACGTCAAAATTCACCTTTGGCCACGAAAAAAAACCGTGACCAAAGGTGTTTGGTCACGTTTTTTTTTTCATTTCAATCGACACCAAAGGTCCTGTCACCTTATGTATCATACGAGCACGTTACAATATCAGTGGCTGAAGCCACCTAGAAGCGTGGCTAAAGGGTACCAATATTTGTTGTTGTAATCAAACAATTCTTCCGGAAAGCATGGCCAAAGGGTCTCAATGGCCACATGTGTTTGTTTAACGTGGCCTTTGGTATTATATGGTCACGTATATTTGTGTTTTAGCCACATATGTTATAAAAAACGTGGCCAAATGGGTTGCTGAAATTATATTTTTTGTCCCAATACGCGTGGCCAAAGGGTGGCAACGGCCACGTTAAAATATTAATAGCTTGGCCTTTGGTATTATATGGCACGTATATTTGTGTTTTAGCCACATATGTTAAAAAAACGTGGCCAAATGGGTTCTTGAAATCATGCATTTTGTCCCAATACGCATGGCCAAAGGGTGGTAACGGCCACATTAATATATAAAAAGCTTGGCCTTTAGTATTATATGGTCACGTATATTTGTGTATTAGCCACATTAATATATAAAAAGTTGAAATCAGATAATTTGTCCCAATACGCATGGCCAAATGGTGGCAACGGCCACGTTACAAAATAAAAAAAGTGTGGCCTTTGGTATTATATGGTCACGTATATTTGTTTTTTAGCCACCTATATTTGGAAAGAAAAAAAGTGGCCAAAGGGTAGTTGAAATCAGATAATTTGTCCCAATACGCGTGGCCATATGGTGGCAACGGCCACGTTAAAATATAAAAAGTGTGGCCTTTAGTATTATATGGTCACGTATATTTGTGTTTTAGCCACATATATTCGGAAAACAAAATGGCCAAAGGGTAGTTGAAATCATATATTTTGTCCCAATACGCGTGGCCAAATGGTGGTAACGGCGCGTTAAAATATAAAAAGTGTGGCCTTTGCTATTATATATATGGTCACATATATTTTCTTAATTTCAAGTAATTGTACTGCATATTAACTAATATAGAGAAACCTTAAATCATATTATAATTAAAAATTAATGTACATACAATAATCAAATGTTGTTCAAAAAACTAACATACACTAATCAAAGTTTAATTTCTATAATAAATTAATTATAATTTCTTGTCCGTGCTCATCAGCTGCTTCTGCTGGATCCGTGTACTAAGTTTTCTTTTATCAGATCTTGACTCAGCTGGTTTGGTGTTAAGTACAGTTTTGACGTCTTTTTCCGATAATTATTTACCGATCAGATCGATATATATATATATATATATATATATATATATATATATAGTTAATTAATTAGCGGATACGATTAATTAATGTAGTAATTACCTGTGGTAGTTCCAGTACTTTTTGAACCGTAGAATGATCAACCGGCTGTGATTTATATGATGTGTTGTTAGAATGAAGGATCATTCGGTTCATCGGCCATGCAATAATATATTTATTTTCAACCTCCGAAAGCATTGTTTTATCATCTAATGGGAATGGTAAATATGTTGCACCCTTATTGACCTGATAAGCTGTAATTCTACGTCAACCAGGAGGTAATGGACTTTCATGAATCTTCTCATCTTTTATTTTGGTAGTAATTTAGCCATTCCCACGACGTTCAGTGGATTCTTCTCCATGTGCAACGTCGCAGTTTCGCACCCCTGATCATAAGTGACATAATAATAATTATTATTATTAATATAGCATATATATATTAACAATTAATTCATTAAAGTCAAAAATAGAATAAAAATTTGTGGTATATACTAATATATATACATATGGGATTACTGGCTGATTGATAGGAGCTGCAATGACATCATAATTATTTGGTTTTTCCAACTGATCACTCTTCTTAGGAAATAATTTACGAGATGCAGGTTTTACTGATTTTGCATGTCTCTTATTGTTTTCCTAAACTGACACCATGTAATTAACTGATTAGTAACATATATATTAATTAACAATAACGTCAAAGCCATTTATCAAATCCTTAATTATATATACCACTTCCTGCTCTGATGCCCCAGCTGCTGCTTCAGTACTTCTTTATCTCTTTTTCCCCTAAAGACAGCTTGATGCAGCATTTATTTAAATGATCATATAGCAACTAGTTATAAAGGAATTGAAGTACACAATTGTGTAAAATATATAGTTACCCTTACGTTTTGCCTGGATGCTGTTGATGTAGATGGAGGAGTGTCTTGTGATCAGGTCACAGAACAGCCCTATAATTGAATTAAATATTTAGCTAGCGAGCTAGTTTAATTATCTAATTAAATCAAATCATAACCGGCTAAACATTAATTAACTATCCTGATAACCATCCGGATGAAGTACAAACTTATCATAGCCGGAACAATTATTAATTATATTCCGGAAGAACTCTAACTATCCTGATGAACTGTAACTATCCGGATGAACTACAACTATCCGGATGAAGTACAAACTTATCATAGCCGGAATAGTTATTATTTATATTCCGGAAGAACTCTAACTATCCCGATGAACTGTAACTATCCGGATGGACTATAACTAGAAAAGCATGTTCATCCAAGTGAACAAGAATCTTCCGTATCAACTCAATTTTAGAAGTGTTTCAGATCTGTACCTTATCTTTCGACCTCTTAGATGAGTTTGATTGAAGAGATTGTTTCCCCTATGTATTGTGTGCAGAATTGACCATGTCCTACGTATAATTCAATAATTACCTAGTTAGTTAGTTAGTTAATTAATTATAGGTATGTGTATATATATATATATGTATATATATATATATATATATAATTTGTCCCTTACAGAATTTACAGCTTTATCTGGTCCACTAAGTTGTCGTTGATTAATCATTTGGTTGTTCATAAACGCCATCGGCATCTCAATTTTTTCATTGTGTTCTTTAACCTTAGAATTGAGGTGATCACCCTCTTCATCTTTTTGCACACACATCTGTTTTTCGTTCTTGAGTTGCGCCTCAAGTTTTTCGATAGGCTCTTTTGATCGCCCTTTTTCAGCACCATGCTGCCAATATTGACGAGAATTCACTCCATAACCCCATACCTTTTACGAATCCACCCCTTTCCTTGCCAAGGACCATTGTCAGGGAATCCTTTCCCGGTTCTGCAGTCAAGGATCCCGCTTTTATTTGTGTTTCTTTCTCGGCCTGCAGTAATTAATATTTAGTTAATGTAGTGAGGTGATATTAATTTTTAACATGTAAATAGTTAGGTATATATATAGCAATTAAACATACTATTTGCTCTGCTAGGCCCTTTATCACAGGCGTCTTGTATTCCCCCTCTTTGTTTACCCTTGCTTTCCTCCACATAAGAGCTCGATCGGGGTCCTCATCAGCTTCAATCTCTTTGTTTTGCACCTTGTATTATAATAATATATATCAGACTTGAAACATACATTGCAGTTCTTAACCATGACTAGCCGGATGTAACACTCTTAATTAGCTTATTACCATTTTTTGTCTTAGAAAGGCATATCCTCCCCGGCCCATGGTATGATCATAAGTATAATGTGCTCGAACCTGTTTTGCACTGGTTGACATAGCATTTTCAACAGAACAGTAGGATATATAATTATAATCTCATTAATTCTAACATGCACTTAGCTAATTAATTAATGAAAGTTGCAGTTTGAATTGAATAAAAACCTGGAAGTCTCCAGATTTTGTATATTGTACAAATCTGTCCCAATCTTCTTTTTCCACAATACCGAAATACGGCTTTGGAACTTTCGCAAGCACTTTTGGTTTCGCCAGGTTGGGAAGAATGTATTTTTCACGCAATTTTCTTCTAAAACCCCTTAGTAACCCACCAAGCATTACCATAATAGTATTCTTTCGACAGTTATCAACCTTAAAATATTGCTAAAAAATAACATAAAATTTCTAGTCACGTGACTTAATGTGAGATAATGTTTAATATGTTTAATAACCTGAATCAGAGCGCGCATCGTCTTCTTGCTGTCTGTTGGCACCTTCTTCCAATCAGGATACTTCAATCTAACCTCTGCCCTTACAATACCTCCTGTAAAACTTGAAAACTTCGGTCTATGTTCCCTGATAACCCTTCCAGCATTATCAAATGTTAGTGGCCATTTTTTCCCACCATTGTTACTAGATTTGGCACGCCACTTTACCAACCGCGACAACCCCCTCTTGCAATTTTTAGTTTGGGAAGCAGAGGTTGTGGGTTCCTCATTCTCATTCTCAGTATGAACCTCATCCTCGACTTGGGCTTCATCGTTTATCATTTCCTCTTCTTCTGATTCCTCTTTACGTTCCCCTTCACTGTTAGAATTCTCATTTTCAGTATGAACCTCATCCTCGACTTGGGCGTCATCGTTTATCATTACCTCCTCTTTTGAATAATCATGAATGTCCTTCAATGTTTTACCATCACGCTCCATAGTAAATGAGATGAATCCTGAAATGAAATAAACAGGGAATGAAATAAATGCGATGGAATATTTGAGATGAAAAAAATGATCTACTGAAAATGACAGTGAAATTAATACTAACCGAAATTTGGTAGTGATCTCCTGAAGAGTTTAGAGGGAAGAAGAGAGTGGTGAATCCTATAAAGGGAAGAAGAGAGTGATGAATCGTTTTGGTGATAAAATTTTGGTGAGAGGGAATAGGAACTGATCAATGAATTTTGGGGAAATTTGAAAAATGGTGGGAAGTAATTTGAGGATTAATATGATCAATCCGGGTGAAATCATCTCACCTAATAAGGACGTGACAACATTTATCAGATTTAATATAAACTCAATTAATTCCAAATATAGATATAATAGTATTTTAAACATAACTTTAAAATGATCTTTAAGTGTAAAATGGAATATTAAGCAATAAATTTAATGATAATTGTATCTCTCAATGGTTGTGATTAATTTCTTTTTTCCTTTTTTTTCTTTTGTCTTATTATTCAGAATATTTCACATGTGAACATATATGAAAAAGAGCTATATATTTCACATAACCTCACCCTATATAGTCTACATATATATATATATATCTTTCAATGTCTTGTAATATATACATTATCGTATACACCTTATTGGGACACACTGGTCCCAACTGACCATCGTTGCCCTAAACACATTATTGGTCATATGCACAACTTATTGGTTATATATACACCTTATTAGGACTCATTGGTCCCAACTAACACTTATTTCCCCTAAACACACCTTATTAGGCCATCATTGGTCCTAAACCCAACTTATTGGCCATCATTCGTCTTAAACAGAACATATTGGTTATATACACACCTTATTGGGACTCATTGGTCCCAAATGACCCTCGTTGCCCTAAACACACCTTATTAGGCCATCATTGGTCCTAGACACAACTTATTGGCAATCATTGGTCCTAAACACAACTTATTGGTTATAAACACACCTTATTGGGCCATTATTGGTCCTAAACACAACTTATTGGCCATCATTGGTCCTAAACACAACTTATTGGTTATATCATACCTTATTAGGACTCATTGGTCCCAATTGACCCTTGTTGCCCCTAAACACACCTTTTTGGTCCTATTGGTTATATACACACCTTATTGGGCCATCATTGGTGCTAAAGACAACTTATTTGCCATCATTGGTCCTAAACACAACCTATTGGTTATATACACACCTTATTGGGCCATCATTGGTCCAAAACATAACTTATTGGTTATATACACACCTTATTGGGACTCATTGATCCCAATTGACCCTTGTTGCCCCTAAACACACCTTGTTGGTCCTATTGGTTATATACACACCTTATTGGCCATCATTGGTCCTAAACATAACTTATTGGCCATAGTTGGTCCTAAACACAACCTATTGGTTATTTACACACCTTATTGGGCCATCATTGGTCCTAAACACAACTTAATGGTTATATACACACCTTATTGGGACTCATTGGTCCCAACTGACCCTTGTTGCCCCTAAACACACATTTTGGGTCCTATTGGTTATATACACACCTTATTGGGCCATTATTGGTCCTAAACACAACTTATTGGTTATATACACACCTTATTGGGACTCATTGGTCCCAAATAACCCTTGTTTCCCCTAAACACGCCTTTTTGGTCCCATTGGTTATATACACACCTTATTGGGCCATTATTGGTCCTAAACACAACTTATTGGTTATATACACACCTTATTGGGACTCATTGGTCCCAGTTAACCCTTGTTGCCCCTAAACACACATTTTTGGTCCTATTGGTTATATACACACCTTATTAGGCCATTATTGGTTATAAACACAACTTATTGGTTATATACACACCTTATTGGGACTCATTGTTCCCAACTGACCCTTGTTGCCTAAACACACCTTTTTGGTCCTATTGGTTATATACACACCTTATTGGGCCATCATTGGTCCTAAACACAACTTATTGGTTATATACAGACCTTATTGCGACTCATTGGTCCCAACTAACCCTTGTTGCCCCTAAAAAAACCTTTTTGGTCCTATTGGTTATATACACACCTTATTTGGCCATCATTGGTCCTAAACACAACTTATTGGTCCCAACTTGTTTATATAGCGTGGTTGAAGGTTTTGAAATTAAAAAACAAACAACGGAAAAGTGAAAGTAGCCGTCACTAATTACATTACCTGTTTGGATTTTTAAAACTTCAAAATAAACGGTAAACAGGTAACGCAATAAGGATTCGAACACAGATTATGGTATGTCAAGCTAAAACGCTTCTACCACCTGAGCAGCACCCCGAGTTAGAAGATACTTTTCATTATAACTTATTTAAATATGATTCTAACTGGGCTGGCTAAATTCTAAAAGAGACGGGATAAATTAATGAGCGAATTCAATTGAAGATTTCACATATCACTCTCGATTTCCCTAATTCCCCGCTCCCCATTTCTCAATTGCTCATTAATCGACAGAATTTTTCCTCCGTCATATTACTTCTCCAATAAACAGGTTCAGAGTAAAGATTATAGAAAAGGGTTTCCAGTATTAGCAAAACAATCATTTTTAATAATCTTTGTTGTTGTATCTGTTAGCAAAACAAACATGGATAAGTCTTGGATGGTAACCAGTAGAACCACGAAATCATATTCCGATGGAGTTAAATCATTCTTAAAGTTTTCAGTTACAAATTTGAAAAAGAGGGAAATTCCATGTCCCTATGTTAAATTGTCTAAACCATTACTGTTATCCTTTTGATGATGTAGTTTATCATTTGTTTTCAAAGGGATTCGTTCTGACTTATACAAGGTGGACTAAACACGGAGAGAAACATGAGCCTGCAGGAGAGGAGCTTCACACGGAATCATTTTTCGATTCCAGAATGCCATTCGATGCATCAGAAACAATAGAAATGGTCAGAACTAATGAAAAATTCACTGAGGTCCATGAGAAATTTCAAGAACGAATTTTGGATGCTGAGAAGCCCCTGTATGAAGAATGTCGTACCTTCACAAAGTTATCTGCCATGGTTCAACTACTGAACTTGAAGACTAAGCATGGAGCATCAGATAAATTTTTTAATGAACTTTTAGCTTTGCTGAAACAGATGCTACCTGAAGGTAGTGAAATTGTGAAAAATACATATGAGGCCAAGAATATTATGAAATCAATGGGTGCAGGGTATAACAAGATACATGTGTGTATCAATGATTGTATTCTTTACAGGAAGGAGAACAAGGACCTAACTGTATGTCCAACTTGTGGTGAGTCCAGGTGGAAGGTGGAGGAGAGGACTAAGAAACTATACGACAATACTCCTGCAAAGGTAATGTGGTATTTCCCCATCATTCCAAGATTGAAACGACTGTTTCAAGTGAAAACCATAGCGGAAGATCTAAGATGGCATGCCACCAGTTCCAAAATACCCGGTGTGTTATGCCACCCATCTGATTCACTGGCATGGAAAGTTATAGTTGACAGATATCCCGAAATCGCTAACGATCCTAGAAGTCCTCATCTTGACATTTCAACTGATGTGGTCGACGTGAATAGAGGCAACAGAAATCACGGTGAGTGGCCAGTTCTATCTGTCATTTACAACCTTCCACCATGGCTGTGTATGAAAAGAAAGTTCATCATGCTTTCGTTATTAATATCGGGAGCGCCTGGAAACGATATTGATGTGTTTTTGGAAGCATTGATTGATGACTTAGAGATGTTATTTGAGGCAGGTGTGGAAACATATGATGCGTATGCGCAAGAACATTTTATTATGCGTGCAGTTATTTTATGGATGATTAATGATTACCCTGCACTTGGTACACTTTGTGGTTGCCCGTACAGTGGATTCAATGGTTGTGTGGTATGCTGGGAACAAACTAAATGCATTAGGCTTCCTTTCTCAGCCAAGTACTGTTATGCTGGTCATAGAAGATATCTACCACATACGCATGCCTTCCGAAAGCAAACAGAGGCCTTCGATGGTAAACAAGAGTTGAAAGATGCTGCAGTTCCTATGACCCGGGAGTAGATATACATCGAAGTTCAACATATCAGGAACAAATGAGGAAAGGGATTAAGGTGTACTGATTCAGAAATCCCAGAGACCTCAACCTGAAGAGGGGGGAAGATTGATAAGAGAAAAAGAAACAACAAAGAAAAGCCACCATATTGGAAGAAATTCAATATATGGTTTCGAAGACTAGATATTGGAAGCATAATAGTGTCCAACATTGCATTGATTTCATGCATATTGAAAAGAATGTGGCTGAGAGTCTTGTTGGAACTCTGCTCAACCTTCCCGGAAAAACAAAGGATGGACTGAATGCTAGAAAGGATCTGAACTATTTGCAGTTAAGACCAGAGTTGCAGCCTAAACAGAACAAGAACAACATAATACTTCTTGCAGCGTGTTACACGTTACAAAAAGATGAAAAGGAAAAGTTTTGTGACACGTTGTATAACTTGAAGGTTCCACAAGGATATTGTTCTAACTTTTCTAGTTTGGTTAGTCTAAAGGACAAGAAACTTGTGAGGCTCAAGTCACATGACTATCATATGCTGATGCAACAGTTTCTGCCAATTGCAATTCGGTCAATCATGCCTGAACCGACAAGAAATGCTATTATCAGGCTTTGTTTTTTTTTTCAAATCAATATGCAGCAAAGAGATCAACGTCGAGGAACAAGATAAATTTTAAGCAGATCTTTGTGTCACACTATGCCTGCTTGAGAAATATTTCCCGCCATCATTTTTTGATGTTATGCTTTATTTGACGGTGCACCTTACTAGGGAGGTAAAATTATGTGGCCCGATATGCTTTCGATGGATGTATCCATTTGAAAGGTGTATGAAGGTAATTAAGGGCCACGTGAGAAACAAAATTTATCCAGAAGGGTGCACTGCTGAGGAGAACATTGTAGAAGAAACGATTGAGTTTCTCAGCGAATACCAAAAAAACATCACAACTATTGGTGTTCCAACTAAAAAGCATAGCAATGCAGATGGAAGTCCTAGGTCAGCTGGTAGATCAGTTGAAGTCTCTCCAGAGCTCCAATCAAAAGCGCATTTATTTGTGTTGCTATATACGCCTGAAATTGAGCATTATATCGAGTAAAGTAATTTAGATTATGAACCCTTTTTTATCTGTTTAATTAATTATAAACTTTAATAGATAACTTCAATTCATGTAATTACAGAGAACACATGAAATTTTTGGAAAAGGAACATCCGGGTAGTAGACTAAATGAGCTGACTAAGAAGCTTTCCTGAACAACTGACCTGAGTTGTCCGGAACAACTCTATTTTCTATCCGGATGAACTATAACCTTCCTGGTAAAATGAAACTATTTTCTTATTGTTTTAATTCTGGATGAACTGTAACTTTCCTTAACAACTGACCTGAATTTATTTTCTATCCGGATGAACTATAACCTTCCTGGTGAACTGAAACTATTTCTTATAGTTTTAATTCCAGATGAACTGTAACTTTCCTGAAAAACTGACCTGACTTGTCCTGAACAACTTTATTTTATTTTCGGAAGAACTATAACCTTCCTATTCCTAATGAACTCTCCCGATGAACCTACTATGAATTTCAGGTTGAAAAGGAGATGGCGGAGTCCCCAAAAACTATATCAGAGACCGTTAGGTGGATTTTACATGGTCCACACAGAAGCGTGAGGAAATATGAAGTATATGACATTAATGGCTATTCATTTCGTATAAAATCTCGAGACGGTAGGGTTTACCAGAACAACGGGGTTAGTGTAGAGGTAAATGACATGTACATCTCTAACGAGGTATTAACCTATGGACAAAATCCTTACGGGGTTTTAAAAGAGATATGGCTACTAGAATACCATATTAAAAGCATCCCTCTATTTTATGTGCGACTGGGTTGAGAATACACATGGAGTAAAAAAAGATAGTCTTGGTTAGACTTTGGTCAACCTTAAAAGACTAGGTCACAAGGAGGACCCGTTCATTTTCGCGTCACATGCACGGCAATTTTTTTACGTCAAAGACCAGCTGGATAAAAATCTGCATATTTTCTTTATGACACTTTCCATAAATTACAGAGATTATTATGAAGAGGATGCCAATGAAGAATTTAGTACAATAGTTTTTCCTCACAACGATAATGTATTGCCACCCA
Organism: Deinandra increscens subsp. villosa; assembly: GCA_039602395.1. Lineage (NCBI taxonomy): Eukaryota > Viridiplantae > Streptophyta > Magnoliopsida > Asterales > Asteraceae > Deinandra > Deinandra increscens. The sequence continues at coordinate 20,655,400 of JBCNJP010000010.1, read as the reverse complement.
TAGATACATGTGACAATGTTTACCATAGAGCTGACTGTACTGGAATGATATTACGTAAAACCGATTAATTGATCATTGTAATGTTTTTGAATTTTAGCAAATTACAGTCTCAACAATATTTGGTTTTTTTTCTTATGTATTCTGGAATATTATGGATCTTAATTTTGAGTCAAGTGTTTCTTTTTTTTTTAATTGTGCGGGATGAGCACGGGTACCATACTCGTACCTGACCGGTACCGGTCCCGGTTGGTACTGGTCCCGTTTTGAACGAAAAGTGGGTACCGATCCCGGTACCTAATATATCGGTACGGATACCGGGTACCCGGATTTAGGTACTATACTTGTTTGGTACCCGGTTAGCAAATCCCTTCATGAATTGATATTAAGACCATCATGAAATTGAATTAATATTAGAGTACCAATAAACAACTCGTAATCTTCTTTGTCGTCCACAAATAGGTGCTGACACTTACCAAGTTTTGTATGTTCAACATGCTACCTCAAATCAAACTTGGTAGAAATTAATAAACTAAGCTCCTATATAAATGGTTTTTTTAGCGATTACCCTCAAATCTAGGTACCAATTACTCATCCCTTATATTTTGAAATAGTTTCAGTTCACCAGGAAGGTATTTGTGCCTGCAGGTCTCCTCTCTTAGACCAAACCAGAGTCAATAAAAATCAAAAATAAACAAACAAAATCAACTGCTGCTTTAACAAACACAATAAAATACATAATCCAAAGGGTATGATTCCATTAATACATTGATCTATAAAATTAGAACTGAAAAACTACTAACTTAAAAGGGAGAAGAAGCGGCTGAAGAAAAATCCCTCTTTGCTTTCTCACATGGTGCACTAAAGAGATTGTCTGAATCATCATAACAGCTACTTGCTGTTGATCAAGTGAAAAGAGAGAACAAGTCCATTTTTGCTTTCTCATATGCACTTGCTTTAGACAAATAGGGAGAAGAAGCTGCTATAGAAAAATCAGGTTCGTGGGGCCAAAAGGGAGAGAAGCACCTGAAGAATACAAGTGCTTCAAACCTCATCATATGCCCTTACTGATGACTGTTATAAAATTATACAATGACTTAAAATGTGCTCTCAGTAAAGCATTTGTATGAACCATTAGAGACTCCTCGTTCCATGGTTTCTACAATAACTTAAAATCTGCTCCCAGGAGATACAGATCTTTCCCTGCACAAGAAAAAATTACCAAATCTGAGACACAAATTTTAATCGAAATTCAGTGGTGAAGATGATAACTTACCGTCTTCCACATATGGATGACGCAAATTTCATATTTTTTTTCCGGCGATGATGGACGAAAAACAGAGAGAGAGAGACTGGGAGAAAAGGCGCATGGTGGAGATGATGATGATGAAAACTGATAGAGATATAAGTATATATCAATACTCGAGGGGCGTGGTAGATGGAGATTTGAACGATAAAGTAAATGAAAAAGTAATGATTGCATGCGCCGTAAGACTGTCGGTCTTCTTTTAGCCACCCAAAATTAATATACCGTGACCATTTTTCATTAATTGTCATGCAAACAATGTTTAATATAAGTGGCCATATCACAAGATAATCAAACAAGATAAACATATATAACAATCATATATTCAATTCTAACTACTAATATCATAACAAAATAAACATATAAAATATTGTTCTTAGTTTGTTCATAAACATATACATTAATTAATTAATAATCCGAATTACTGCAATCTTCGGATATGTATCCTGAACTTCCATCGTCATCATCATCATCATCACATCCTTGAACCCAATCGGCCACCGTATCCTTCACCTTTTGTTGAATGTCATTCCCGGAATCATTCCCATCTTTGTTAATAAGGGGAATTTCACTCAATTTTTAAGAAAGTTCATATCATAAGATCCCACAATTTCATTCACAGTAAAAATTTTACTCTCTTCTGTGTTCATGTATTTCACTTCAATCTGGTTAGTAGAACTTAAATACTCCCAAGATTGGACAATTTCATCTTCATCTTCTTCATCATCTTCATCTTCTTCATCTTCTTCATATACAAATTCATTGAATTTAGTATCAAGGACATAGAATAATTTTGTTTCCTCAACAGAGTAGGCAAAAAAATCAGGAATCTTCTGCGCATGGAGTTGCCTCAGGATGTTCTCATCGTTGTTTTTAATAACAGATTTGTGGGACTTGAAGGATCTTCTTCTCCTGTTACTGTAAACCAAAAAAATACGATTATTCTTCACATACAAGTAATTCAGGGAGCTTTGATTATCGGAAATTTGATACCAGAATTGGTGTAAACGAATTGGTGTAGAGAATTTAAGATCAAGAAACGGATGGCGGTAAAGGAAAATAACAATGATGATGATATATAGGGTAGCAGATCGCTAGAATTGGTGTAATTGAAAAAAGCGCGTTGTATTAAAGGGAAACAAATCGTCTCTTTTTCGTCACACGTTTAATATTTTACCGTGACCATAAAATAGATTTTTGTCACTCACAACCTACCATTTAGTCACGCTTAATATATGTTGCCATAGGTAATAGATTTTTGTCAATTATAACATACTATTTACACAACCTACTAACAGTGACCATATGTACTTGCTTTTAGCCACATAACTAATTAAAAATAGTGGTCATTGCTCACATTTAGCCACGCATAATATATACTTAATAGTTTTGTTTTTTTAATTTACTAAGTAATAAAAATCTACTCTTCTGTCACAAAACATTATTTAAGTGTGGCCATACATTCCTTTGTGGTCACACGAATAAAAAATCATAAAAATTCTGTGGCCGTTTGGTGCATTTTGCCACTCTTTTTTAAGTGTGACAAATAAGTGCCACATGTTTTTGTAAAACAGTAGCTAAAGCCACTGCACCTGATTGTTGTTGTCACATAAACAAAAAAAAAATATGTGGCTAAAGGGTCCAAGGCTATATATTTGGCCACGGGTATAAAATATGTGTGGCTAAAACTAGTGTTTCTTACCTTTAGCCACGTTTTTTTTAACCGTTCCTAGGCGTTTTTGAAAAAACCATGGCTAAAGCCACTTTTTGACGTAGTATCACTAAACATGTTGAAATGGACTATTACTTCATTCGTGAGCGTGTTGAATCCAAATAAATTTGTCCCAAGTCCATTGACTCAAAACTCCAACTTGTTGATCTCCTAACAAAGGGGCTTGGAGCTGCGCAACTTCGTTTCTTACTTGACAAGCTGGTCGTTGACAATCTACATGCTCCAGCTTAAGGTGGAGTATTGGTTTTAAAATATTTCGGCCATATATTCTCTCTAACTACACCTCCTAATTTACCTCTTTTGTGGTCCACCCATTTATGTCGTGTAATTTCTCATTTATGATAGGTGATTCCCTTGTTCTTTATATTAAGGATATTTTCCTCTTACTTTGTATTGAAAAACACAGAATCAATAAAACAATTAATGTCTTTGTAATTATAAATCTATTTTTTATATGAAACTCTGAATGGTTTAATGAACTGTTGGTGTTTACATTGAATATATATATGTTGTTGGTGTTAGCTCACTACAATATATCAAAGCACTTTACTTAAAGCCCTATGAGTGTTGGTGGTAACTCACTTAATAAGTACTTAACAGTGCCCAAAGATCATATATTTTTCATTTAGATTTAAGTAAAGCTTATTGAATGGAAGAAGGCAACGTATTTTCCTTGAATCAATAATTGTGTACAATCCCTATATATATACTAAACATAAATACACAACTAACCCTCTACAAATACACATGTACATAAGTGTCTAATACGCCCTCGTAGTTTGAACGGGTAACGAAACGTTTAAGCTGGACCGAAGTTGCTGAAAAAGTAAACGCGGGAGCCCTTTGGTAAAAATATATGCATACTGATGTTCAGAGGGAATGTGTAAGACACGAATTTTTTCCGTTTCGAACCTGCTCACGAACGAAGTGGATATCAATTTCGACATGCTTCGTTCGTTGGTGATTTACGGGATTGCCTGATAAATACACAGTGGACACATTGTCGTAGTATACCATGGTTGCCTGACGGATAGGGATGTGAAGCTCAAGTAACATGTTACGTAACCAACTAACCTCAGCCACTGCATTAGCCACAACACGATATTCCGCTTCGGCACTAGATCGAGAGACGGTAGTTTGCCATTTAGAGGACCAAGACAATAAATTATCACCCATATAAATGCAGTACCTAGAAGTGGAGCGTTGAGTGTCAGGAAATCCACCCCAGTCGGCATCAGAGTAGGCAGTTAAGCCTATTGAGGTGGATGGATGGATACGTAAGCCATAGTCAATAGTACCATGAATATACCTCAATATCCGTTTAAGGAAATTGTAATGCGATTCACACGGCACGTGCATAAAAAGACAAACCTGTTACACAGCATAGGAGATATCTGGGCGCGTGAAGGTCAGATACCGCAGAGCCCCTGCTAGACTCCTATAAAGAGTACCATCTGACAGTCTTGGTCCATCATCAGCACTTAGTTTACCATTGGTGTCAACCGGCATGGTAGATGATTTACATGCACTCATGGATGCACGCTGAAGGATGTCTCGGGCGTATTGTGTCTGATGTAAGAAGAATCCATGAGCATCTCTTGTAACAGTGATCCCCAAAAAGTGATGTAAGTTCCCAGATCAGACATGGCAAATTCTCGTGAGAGTGATGGGATAATGGTCTGTAAAAATGAGGAATCAGATGCTGTTAGGATAATATCATCAACATATAGGAGCAGGTAGGCCGTTTGGGACCCTCGATGATAAATAAATAGTGACGTGTAACATAAACTGCTCCGAAAGCCGTGACTGAGAAGAAATGATGCAAATCGAGTGTACCACGCCCGAGGAGCCTGTTTTAACCCATACAAAGAACGCTTTAACCTGCAAACATGATCTGGAAACTCAGTATTAGTAAAAACCGGAGGTTGAGTCATACAAACCGTCTCAGCTAAATCACCATGTAAGAAAGCGTTCTTTACGTCCAGTTGATGAATTGGCCAACTCTTAGACACAGCTAAAGATAGAACGGTGCGAATGGTAGCTGGTTTAATGATCGGGCTAAATGTTTCAGTACAATCGACACCCACTGCTTGAGATTTACCATTCACAACCAATCGTGCTTTATAGCGCTCTAAAGACCCGTTCGACCTAAATTTATGACGAAATAACCACATGCAACGAATTATCGGTTGGTTATGTGGTTGGGGTACTAACTCCCACGTATCATTATCCTGCAAAGCCTTATATTCATTGTGCATAGCCCTGTTCCAATTAGGATCCGTTAGGGCTTTAAGGTAGGAGGTTGGAACCGGGGATATTTGGGTATGTGTGACGTTGAGATATAAGCGGGTGAGGGGTTTGGTAATACCCGTTTTAGCACGGGTTTTCATAGGATGGTTTTTTGTGAGAGGGATGTTCGGTTGGTCGGTTGTGTGGTTGACGGGCTGAAAGAGAGAGCTGGGTGGGGTAGTTGCGGAGCTAGGTGAGTTGGGTGACCCGGTTTGTGGATTATCGGTGGATGGAGGGCCGTGGGCTGGGGAGTGGGTTGTGGAGCTTGAGCTGTGGGCCGCAGGGTTGGGAGAGGATGGAGGTAAATGGGCTTCGGTGTCCAGATTGGCACTTAGGCCCACGTGGGGCAGAAGAAAAATGGGGCACTGGGTCATCAGGAATATCAGTTGGCGATGGAGCATTCGGTGTGTTATTTGGAGGTGCAAATGGGAATAATTGCTCATCAAAATTCACATGGCGTGATAACTGAACTCGACCGGTGCTCGGGTCCTAGCAACGGTAGCCCCTAAAATTAGATGGATACCCCAAAAAAATACACCGGACGGATCGGGGACTTAAGATAGGCGACAGTATGTAGCGCCTCTACCCAAAACGGCGGAGGAAGATGGGCTTGAGTGAGTAAGGCACGAACGATTTTATTAAGCCGGCGTATCATGCGCTCGGCTTTGCCGTTTTGAGGTGAAGTTTGCGAACATGAAAATCGGAAGACGAATCCGTGTTTATCGGCAAACGATTTAAATGCCCCATTGTCGAATTCGCCCCCAAGGTCACACTGAAAAGATTTTATTGTTTTATTGAATTGAGTTTGGATTAGTTTATGGAACTTTGCAAAGGTGTGAAACGTGTCCGATTTAAGCTTCAAAGGATAGACCCATACATATTGAGTGTAATTATCAATCAAGACCATATAATATTTGTAACCTGATTTACTAGTTACCGGGGATGTCCACAAGTCACATTAAATAATATCAAACGCACAATAAGTAACATTCATAGAATCTGAAAATGGTAAGCGTTTGCTATTAGATAGCTGACATGACTCACAAATGGACCCAAGTTTGCCCTTATTACATGAAATCAAACAACGACCAGAAAGAAATTCTAAGACGTGAGACCCATGCTGACCAAGTCTTGTGTGCCATAGATAGGAGCTGGAACTGGTGGAGATGAAAGCAGATGGTGTAGTTTCAGTGGTGAAAGGGTAGATGTCGCCATCACTGTTATGGCGGGAAAGGAGCTCGTCAGTCTTGAGATCCTTCACAGAAAAACCGTATGGGTCAAATGCAACAATAACTTGATTATCAATAGAAAATTGACGAACAGACAACAAATTTTTGGCTATATTAGGTGATATAAGGATGTTGTTTAGTCGGTATGGTTTATGTGGGAATGAAAGTTTTGAGGAACCGGATCCTGTAATTGGTAACGGTTGGCCATTACCGACAAAAATATGACTTATATTAGAATAGGATACGGGAGAGTGTACCATACCTGCATCGGCAGTGACGTGGTTGGAGGCTCCTGAATCCATAATCCAGGCTGAGTCGGGTGGCATCATCTGAGTTGCCTAATAAGCTGCCCCAAATCCGTGGGATTCAAAGCATCATAGGGAGAGTATGCACCGCCGGTATAGTTGGCCGAAGGTTGTGGGTAGGGTGTATTTGGCCTAGGTTGCCAGTCTGTTGTGGTGTCCAGTTTGGTGGGATGGTTGGGTACGGGCATGGAGGAGTATTCCACCAACCCGAAGGTGGCATAGAAGGGAAATTGTTGGGATTGCGGTTTGGGTTACGGTTCCCCGAGTTACGGTTCCCACGATTATTACCTCGCCGATATCCATTGCGGCCACGGTAATTATTATTATTTATAGGCATATACTGAATGTTTGGGTCATAGGATCTATTTGGGTCATGGATGGAGTTTCGGTTCTGATGGGATGGTGGAACAATATTGTGATAGGATGATGAGGGTGGCGGGTATTATTGGGGCATGTGGGTGGGGTTTTGATGGTTATTAGATGTGGCGGTGAAAATAGTAGGGCTGGGGTTTTGGCGGGCGTTAAGGCGATGCAACTCAAGTTGAACCATATTGCATGCGGTGTCCCAAAAAGGTGTCCTTTGATTAATAAAAGAGGCAAGGGTATCGTATTCTGAGGGAAGGCCTCTAACCAATTGTAACACACGCCGGTTTTCATCTACCGGTCGTTCAACATCATCCAGTTGCTCAGCAAGATCACTAAGTTTTTGAATATAATCGTCCATAGATGAAAAACTAGCAAGAGTCAAACTCGTGAACTCTTGTTCAAGGGCAGCAGCTCGTGATCCTTTGTTATTCAAAAAAATTCCTTGCAACTTAACCCATACCTTTCTGGTGGTCGTGTCAGTAGCAAGGATACGACGTAGGACTTTGTCAGACAAGGTGGCATAAATCCACTGAAGAACCAAAGCATCAATGTCGGCCCATAGATTGTATGTTACATCGGTGGTGGCGGGTGGCTCGGTGTCATCGATGTGGTTCATAACTTTGTAAGCCTTCGCATGAGTTTTAAACAATTTTACCCAGGATGAATAGGTTACCGTAGTTCCATCCAGCGGTCGAACACGTAGGATTATGTTCGTCACAGCGTATGCTTGCTGAAGAATCTTCTCTAAGGCTGCGACTTGTGGATCAACAATTGTATCTCCCATGGCAGAAGTGTCGGTGGTGGACGAGGCTTGCGAAGACATAGGGGAGGCAGGGTGGGACGCCGTGGCGAGCGGCTGCCGGAAACGGCAGAAGGTAGTCCGACCGAAAAAAAAGAATAGGGATGGAGGCTAGGGTTTTAATGCTCTGTTACCATATTGAATGGAAGAAGGCAACGTATTCTCCTTGAATCAATAATTGTGTAAAATCCCTAAAAATATACTAAACATAAATACACAACTAACCCTCCACAAATACACATGTACATAATTGTCTAATAAAGCTTACTTTTTACATAAAAGTTAAATCAAATATTTTTTTTATTTGATTCACTCCACGCAGGAAACGGGATGAGTTGCATGAAGAAAAACAAGATACCCGGACTCACCCAGGTGAAAGGATGGTAAGTTTACTTTTAGATTTTAGTAATGCACTTCTATCCTCATTTTATGTTCATGAAAAGTTCTCTTTTATGATGGTAAGTTTCTACTTGATTCTTAATCATTTTATGTTCATGAGAAGTTTGCTTTTCTGATGGCTTCTTTTTCTCTGTAATAGTTGTATTCTTTATATAGTATTGCGTATTTTATGTATTTGTCTCATTCTTGTTGTACCCCTTTGTATATTTTCCTTTTATTTATACACTCTCCCAATTTGGGGATGATTCATAGGAAAATCACTCTCATGGTATCATATGCCTAAAATCGATCCTCCATCCTCTCCCCTCTGATTCGCCTGCCTCGTCTCTCCCCTTCCCCTTCCCGTCGCTCCTCCTTCCCTGTATCCATGGCGTCAGGCTCTGAAGATCTTCGATCCCTGAACACAGCCCTTCACATGGCTGCGAACATCAAGCTTTCCTCCACAATTTATTTGGTCTAGAAGCAGCAGATGGTAACGATTCTCTCGTTTTAGAAGCTTCTTGGTCATGTCGATGGTTCCTCTCGTATGCCGCCTGCCATGACTTCCTCTGCTGACAAGGATATCCCCAATCCTGTGCATGAAGCCTGGGTTCAAACCTAGGATAAGGTTGTTCTTCTCCTTTAGAATTCTCTGTCTGAAGAAACCATGGCTGTTATTCTCGGTATTACTTCTGCGCAACAGATCTGGACTACTTTGGCGGCTGCCTTCAGCAACGCCTCTACTGAACGGGTGCACAATTTGAAGGAGCAACTGTGGCAAATGACCCGTGGTTCCCAACCCGTCTCTGACTACGTTAAACGGTTCAAATCGGTATGTAATATGCTAGCCGCTATGGGGAAACCGGTTGAGGATTCTGAGAAAACGTATTGGTTTCTTCGAGGGCTCGGTCCCTCCTTCATGTCGTTCTCTTTTGTGGTTCAAGCCTCTCATCCACTGCCCTCGTTCAGTGATCTTACTACTCACGCTCAGAGCCCTGAAATCCTTCTGTAGAACTATCAAGGTACATCTCAAACACCCCAAGTCACACTGCTCGCAACAGTGGGTCTGGCTCGAACTCTAAGGGTCAGAAACGGTTCAACAATTATAACCGTGGCAATAATAATAATAATGGGAAGAACAAAGGTAGGGAACCCCGCTGTTATTTATGTCATCTTGTTGGTCACTATGGTGATACGTGTCCTACACACAAAGTCAAACCAAAGAACCCCTCCATTGATTCTAATCTGGTACATGCTTTCAATGCTCAATGCAACTTGACCAACTTCGAGGTTAACGTGGATTGTTATGTTGATACCGGTGCTACGGCACACATGACTCTAAATTCTGAAAATGTGGTTAACCAAACTCCATACACAGGTAATATTTCAGTCACTGTTGCAAATGGAACTCAAGTTTCCATCACACACACAGGGTTATCTCATGTTCAACCAAATATTACCCTAAAAGATGTTTTGGTGGTACCATCCCTTAAGAAAAACCTTATGTCTGTAAGCAAGCTCACTGATGACAATGATATTGATGTTGTGTTTTCTAAATCATACTTTGACATTCCGGACCGATGTACCCGCAAGGTTTTGGCTCGAGGCAGTCGAAAGATGGTTTATATGTTCTTCATGCTGATCACCAAGCTCTTTTGACCGACACAAGATCTCTAAATAAAGTCTCATTTGAAACATGGCACAATCGTTTAGGTCATGTTACCTTTGAAACAATTTCCTTTTTAAATAAGTTGGGATGTGTTAAAGTTACTTCGGTTTTACCAAAACCGGTTTTGTGTTCGTCGTGTCAAGTTTCTAAGGCACATCGCCTACCCTTTATCTTGAATGAAAAAAGGGCTTTACATACTCTTGACTTGGTACATTGTGATTTATGGGGCCTGTCCCCGGTTACTTCAATTGGTGGTTTTCGATACTATGTTGTGTTTATTGATGATCACTCAAGATTTACATGGTTCTATCCCCTTAAAAACAAAATCCGAATTTAGTGTAATCCTACAGGTTTTCTTGAATCTTGTTCAAACTCAATTTGACAAGAAACTTAAAGTTTTTTAAAGTGATGGAGGCTTAGAATTTGTAAACAATACTGTTAGAAAAATCTTTGAAAACAACGGCACGCTTCACCAACTATCTTGCCCTTACACACCTCAACAGTATGGGCGTGCTGAACGTAAACACCGCCACTTGGTGGAGACGGGCTTAGCAATGATGTTTAACTCTCATGTTCCCACCAAATACTGGGTCGATGCCTTTAGTACCGCCACTTATACTATCAATCGGTTGCCCACCAAAGTTTCGGACAACAAATCCCCCTTTGAGGTCATCTTCAATTGTCGACCAGTTTATGATAATTTTCGCACATTTGATTGTCAAGTTTTCCTGTATTTAAGAGATTATGCGGCGCACAAACTTGCTCCACAAAGTATGGCATGTGTTTTCATGGGATATTGCTCACAATACAAAGGTTACAAATGCCTTGAACCCCTAACTTCACGGGTCTGTATCACCCGTCATGCTCGATTTAATGAAACTATGTTTCCTTTCTCCGGTGAAAATGCCACTCCTAATACCACTCTTGAGCTTACCACCTTCATCCAAGACCATGTGGATGGAGAGTCCCGGCCTCCCATGCCTTCAACCGAATCTACGTTCACTCCTAAAAACAACCAGCCCACCCCTTGCCTAATCTGCCCACCAAAAACTCGATCGCAACCCACTACTTCCAGCACAAACACTGGCCCAAATACCACTTATGGCCCAGCGCCTGATCCTAGCCCAGTGGATAATCCCAGCCCAGTGCCTGATCCCAGCCCAACACCTTGTTAGTCCCGAAATCGGTCCTCACGCGATATCAAATCTACTAACCAACGTGCGGAATCTGAAGGTTAGAGATGATTCAAGTATAATCGAAATAAATAATTAAAGAACAATTGAACTCAAATAACAAACTGAAAGATAATTGATCTTGCTTGAATAATCCGGTTTCAATACACAGATTCGAAATTCTCCTCTAGAGAATTTCGTGAACACTCCTAGCTCCCTCTACGGAAATTAGCAACACCAGCAACCTATTCTAGACAATAATAGGTTCTATTTATAGGAGATGATTAGCTTGTTTTCCAAGCTAATCTCCTAAACCCTAATTAACCAAAATTCCCGTATTTGACATTTCATGCCCACTAAACTCCATCTAAACTCTTTCTAAATGAGCCCAAACATGTCTAAAGTGGCCCAATGACCCAATATACCCATAACCCAACTAATTTTCACCTATTCTATGACATAGGCCTTCAAAATAGTCCGCCAATAGGTGATTTAATACACAAGCCACAAATTATTCCCTTACAATCTTCCCCTTGGCTTGTGATATTAAATGTCTTCCACATTCAATCTTCAGATTTGCAGTCTTCTCCTTGGCTTGAGCATGGGTTGATGAAGATTTTTTTTCTTTAACAATCTTCATTGGGCAACAACGAAATTGATCTCACAATCAGCATCAGCTTGAACTCCAAATGATAAGCATGTAATGAGAGGAGGATTCTCAAATACTTGCTCCTTCTTGAACAATGTCGAGTCCTTGCTGAAACATCAGTAACTGTATTGACTAGCTTGTGACTTCAGAGGATAAATTTTGAAAATCTCTATCTTCGCATTCTTGATTGTACATCTTGAACTGACGGCATTTAGCTTCCCCTCAACATGTGAACAGTATCTTTTGAATCTTTGGAAGCTTTACTTGAAAAACCAACAAACTTCCCCAAAGCATAGGGTAAGTCCTTTTCCGGCTGGTTCTTCAACTTGATCAGTAACAGCATCAGTGCTTTGGTTAACTAAGTCCTTGACCTTCTTGTCCATGAGTTGTCTTTTCCACTTAACCTGTCAAACACAACATGGAACAAACACTGACCAGCAAATGATGACTGGTTGCTGGGTTAGCAGGAGATCGACATAATTTAACACAAACCCTAACATTAATAACGGGTTTCCTTTAAATACTTCCCCTGAACCCAATGACTCACTTCACATTTTCTCCCCCTGAGATTATGGAGGGGAGACATACTTTCTTGCATAGAACCCATAAAAACTCATTAAAACCTTTAAATTAACCTGGCCATGGTTGAAAAATAAACAATAAAAAAATTTAAGATAACACAAAAGAAAAAATAGAATAAAAACCAACATACCAAATTACTAAACGAGAAGGTTTCTATGGGATCAAACCGTATGAATCTGACCGAGGAACCCTTTTCAGCTTCTGTTACTCGAACACGTCCAGGTGATTGCCAATATACTGATCCACTCTAAACTCAAACCCTTTTCTTAGTCAGGCTATTTGTTACTTTATTATCTTTTAAGGTGCATTAATTATGTACAGCAAGAGGGTTTCAACAAATCCTAGGTACATGTTATTGCACACTATCAAGCATATAAATTCCCTACCACATATTTTCACAACCTAAACCAGAAGTTTGAAACTGAGCTCGAGACTTGGTTGAGAAGAGAAAGAATAGATCACATAGACTTTTGGGTATAATATACAAAGTCAACTGAATTTTTGAAACATTTTTAATAATGCTCTCATCAGTGACAAAGGCTGAGGGTTTTGGACACTTGATGGTCTCTTCTCTTGTGCTCTTTGGCATCTTTTGGGTGTATACATGCATTTTTTAATTTTAGATGATCTAGAAGCACGTATGTATGGACAACTCCAGGTCATTGCTCACGCAAAGCAGAGGAGAGCCTTACATACACGTGAAGCATCCCCAGGTCATTGCTCACGCAAAGCAGACAGGACACCGACTTTTTGAGCTCAATTTCACACTCTTGGAGACAACCGTGTGTATCGGGAACTTGAACATGCAGTCAAATAGAAATGCGATTAACCTAAGTGATGTTACCCAACAAACTGCCATACGTTATCTTTAAGTGTTGTAACGCATACCTTTTCAGATTAAAGAGCCAAGCCTACCAGCATATCACCATGGATCATGTCTTTCACATCTGCCTTACGCGTGTTAGCCATCTCCAAAACGGAAATTTATTTCACTTCCCACCTTCTCAAGCAAAGAAACAAAAAGATTAAAAATTAAAAAGCACAATATTTGAGGGGCCAACAATTTCATCTTTTCTATTCTTCCCCTTGCTTTTTGATTTTTAATAACAACACACATTTTTTTTTTTAGTTTTTTTTAAATCACATAACTACTAAAACTGGCCAAGCTAACCTTCAAAGTTTATCTTCGAAATTTTTCCAGAACTGAGTTTTTGTTGCAAACAATGTCATATCACATGCAATTTGATCAAGAAATATCCAAGTCAGACAATGTTACCTCTCTATGCTGATTTTGTTTTACCTCTCACTAGGAGAACATACTCCCCATCAAAATGTGCTTGTCATGAGGTGAAGAGATGCCTCCTATCCTGTGCCTGGAACAATCACTATCACAAACAAACAAGGTTAATGAAAGTCCTCCTTGACTGTTCCTGCACAAGGTGAGAGATCAGTTAGCTATAGGTACCCATGCCATTGTGGTTCTGGGTATACCCGATGAATCAATGAAAGTTACTTCTTTTAAGCACATGGCCTTTGAAAAATCAGGAATTTGAGCTGCAGCTGCCTTTGATTTTGGTTTCCAAATTCCAGGTGATTTGAAAGTTGTTTTAGTCACCTTTGAAGTAGTGACTTTAGGTATTTCAACCTTTATAATTTCAGGTTTCCTTTTCAAAACAATCTTAGTTACCTTTGTAGGGGTAACTTTAGGTTTTTCAACATTGTGTTGTTTTGAAATCGGTTTCTTCACCTTTTTATGAAAATTTTCATAATTTGGAAAAACATATTTTTTATTTGAAAATTTTATCTGCTCTTTGGCAGCTCCCCAATGTTGATCAGAGGGTTTTATCTTAGGAGAAACGGTCTTCATTGCTTTAGGTGGTTGCACCATCATTGGCTTAGACTTAACTGATTCCTGAGATGAAACACTCCAACTTTGCGGATAATATGGCTCATAGGGGCGATAGAGACAGTTTCTAGCAATGTGACCAGGAACTCCACAGTTAAAGCAAGTCTGCTTCTTGAGATAGAAGTCAGACGTGTAACCGTTTGTCTTTAGTTGCTGAGGTGGAGCACCGTGTGTCTGCATCTTTGACCCGTTTGCAGATCTTCGGTTGACTGTGGACTGGTTCCTCGAAGCTTGAGTTGAATCTATCTTTTCAGTTCTTTTGCTCCATGTAGTCTTTGATGTCGTGGCAACATTTCTACAACTACAACTGCATGAGCCTACTGAAGAAACTAGAGAATTGTTTGTCATCGTGGGCCTTTCAATCTTGATTGGAACAGAAGTTGGAGGCTTGATGGTGATCTTGGGCCTTTTTCTCTTAATGTCAGATGATAAACCACCATCATGACCCAAGCCTTTGAACTTAGTGGTGAATGAGGGTCGCTCTTCTCCTTCAATCGGAATGAACATAGACCTTGTTGTCATGAAGATCTTACCATTAGGCCTTGTAGTCATCACCACTCGTTCCCGCTTTACCTCATCCACAACTTTGGAATAAGGAGTCTCGATATTTGGATAAGGAACCAACTTTTCTTCATCAGCTCTCTTCACTTCACTAGAGCTTGAACCTGCACACTCAGTAGTGTTATTTGACTGAGTTACTTCAGTGGTTGTCTGTTCATCTTTATGCACTGGTTGAGGCCCATATACCATGGTTGCTTCATTCATGACTCTTTCAATAATTCATCGGCAGTTTGGGGTACTTTGATGTATTCATGTTGTAATGGGGGAGGAAAATTTCCATCTCCGAGGCCGGATGTTTCTTTTACCCGCTCGAGTCGCTCTTCTGATTTGAATAAAACATGATGAGAGTCCATCATTTTATTTTTAATAACTTGATGTTTTTCAAGGGCAGATTGGGAGGTGTCAAGTTTGGTTCTTAGTTCCTCTACCTCTTTAGTTAGCTCTTCTACCTTAGCGTTAGCATACCTAAGATAGGTGCTTTTATCGCTCACCTGAGTTTGAAGATTTTTAATGTCTAACTTAGCAGCTTCCAGTTTCTCTCTAAATATTCTGGCCTTACCTTTATACTCCCGAAGGTCTCTATCAGATATTCACGATTTAGGGTTTCATTAATGAATTTATGTTCCCATTCCTTAGCCTCACACTTGGGATTACAACATATCTCATTGTTGTTGGTAGATGCAGTGGTACCTGGTAGAATGTGTGCCATGATCTTCTTTGATTGAATGGATCGGAAAGACTCGATCGGATCGAAAAGCAAAAACTGGAGGATTGGATAGGAAAGTGTGATGTTTGGATAGAGAAGTCAAGTCTTGGATCGAAAAGTGGACTTTTTGATCGAAAAGTGGACTTTTTGATCGAAAAGTGTATGCTGATCGAAAAGTCACAGAGGGACTTTTCGATTGAAAAGGACTGATCGAAAAGTCTCAAAGGAGGGACTTTTCGACTGAGGGAAACTGATCGAAAAGACACGAGGGGTCTTTCTCGATCATAGAAAAGCGACAAAAAGGGCTTTTCGACCAAGAGGTTGATCGAAAGGCTGTTGTTCACGGATCGAAAAGTCTCAAAACTTGTGTAAATCTCCACGAGAACTCCCGTTTTGCGTCCAAACTTGCAAAAATACTTCCGAGTATGCTAAAAGCTGAAAATCCACCAAAAACTCAAATCGTTAGTTTACCAAAACCTTGAATCTGATATCGCGAGAGCTTCGAAACTTGCGTTTCTTGGCTCTGATACCAATTGTTAGTCCCGAAATCGGTCCTCACGCGATTTCAAATCTACTAACCAACGTGCGGAATCCGAAGGTTAGAGATGATTCAAGTATAATCGAAATAAATATTTAAAGAACAATTGAACTCAAATAACAAACCGAAAGAGAATTGATCTTGCTTGAATAATCCGGTTTCAATACACAGATTCGAAATTCTCCTCTAGAGAATTTCGTGAACACTCCTAGCTCCCTCTACGAAAATTAGCAACACCAGCAACCTATTCTAGACAATAATAGGTTCTATTTATAGGAGATAATTAGCTTTTTTCCAAGCTAATCTCCTAAACCCTAATTAACTAAAATTCCCGTATTTGACATTTCAGGTCCACTAAACTCCATCTAAACTCTTTCTAAATGAGCCCAAACATGTCTAAATTGGCCCAATGACCCAATATACCCATAACCCAACTAATTTTCACCTATTCTATGACATAGGCCTTCAAAATAGTCCGCCAATAGGTGATTTAATACACAAGCCACAAATTATTCCCTTACACACCTGATCCCAGCCCAGTGTGTCACACCCCGTAATTTATTGTGTCGGGTGCAAGCGAGATGGATCACAGTCAAGATTACATAGAACGACCTCTGGATGATTAAACAACTAGAGCCGTTTATAAAGTTAAGTTAATTCAAAATGTGGAGTTTCATTCAAAGTTGCAGCGGAAATAGTAGTGAAAACATGTTTGTCTTAATTGTTAATAAAACAATTACATTTCAAAAAGATTTGAGAACATGACACCGTTAGGTGTTATGTAATGAAATCTCCAAAAGTGCAGCTCGGTTTGACCATGACTCCAGAATAGAAAATGCAGGTCCTAAATGATATGATGTCCAGAATGCAGCAGAGTTCAATCACCTGAGAATTCATATACTAAAACGGGTCAACATAAAGTTGGTGAGTTCACAGGTTTAGATCGCATGCAAGTAAGGTTTGATAAACTGAGTTTGATATAATCATTCCATCGTTTGACAATTTGTTTAGATACTGTTTTATAAATTACCATGAACCTTGAATTCCGAAACTAACTGATTACCCACTCATGATACTATGTCCAACAGTACCGCATGGTCAAATATAACTGTATGTACCCTTCTGGCTATTAAAACGGAGCCAGGATTGGAGCTACCAATCAGAGTAGGGGCGTTAACCCAATAGATCTATCCACGAGTCATCGTTTCTGTTTGTAAATTAATCGGATTCAACTAATAGTGGGGTTTCATCATAACATGAACAAGCATGATACAATACGATTTGGACTAGAAAAGATCATGTAATCAATAAGGTAACAAGTAATCTATTTGTCAGGCAATGATTTATGTTTGTAATGAATTCTCCCCCAAGTATTAAAACAGTTAAATGAAAGGGGCCGTGAAAACTCACCTGAATACAAGTAATTCAGTAAGGTAGGAAAGTAAGCAGTCCTATACAATGTTATAAGACAACTTAGTATATAGAAATTGGGTTGACATCTAAGTCACTCCAATTTGGTTGGTCAAGTCTTGGTGTTAGGGTAACCCGTTAATGTAATGTGACATTGTTGACCTTAAGAAAATATTTATTGTAAATAAATATTTATTACTTGATAATCAAAATATTAGTTATATTCATGATAAACATTAGTTTAGAAAGAGTTTATACTTCAATGAGATTATCATATGAGTTCATAAGGTTTTGAAAGGACGAAATGACAGTTTTAGGTCAAAACGTGCTTTTTGCCGGTTTTAGCCGTACTTCACGGTTTTTCCACAATTGACTATAGCAATTGACCAAATAAATAAATAAACATTTATTTTCATCATAAAGGTCATAGGAAATCAGAATGTACAAGTTCAAAAGTTTGCTTTACTAGTTTTGTCGGTTTTGCCGGTATGTGTCCGATTTAGCCGGTTTTGATCCTGTGACTCGTTCTAAGGCTTTGTAAACTACCAAAACACTTTGTAAACTCATTATAAGTCATCTAAAGTCCTTAAAGGTGTTCAAGATCAGTTCTAACCTTTGTTTGCATATCTTTACAAAAATGGGCTTTCCGGGCCCGTAAAGTGTCCGTTTTTGGTCCCGTTTTTCCCCAAATTTAGCTATTTTCGAAAGGGATCTTGTACTAGGGTTTTTAAGACTAAAGACATCTTTTAAAATCACTTTAGGAGGGGTCAAACTTTCTGACCTAAATTTGTCCTAATTTATCTATAGTTTCCGGATCTTTTTAGTAGGTTATTTTTATAGATTTAGCCGTCCAAACATATCAATAAGTCATTTGGTGCTATCCACAACCTTCTAACATGTTAAAAATTTCGGACCTAGGGTTCCAAGAGTCATAAATTTCGGATCTAGTGGTTTGTTCATAAAACCAAGGCATATAGAACACATACTAGCATATCAACACATGTATAACTTTAGATCTATATAATGTAGCATACGAGGGGTTCAAAATACATGAAATCACTAGTAAAAACACATGACATACTAGATCTAACGTGAACTTAAACAATGTTTGAGTTTACTAGAAATATAGATGAAAATGTATGTCAAAAGTCACCATTTTTAACCAAGACTTGTGTATGGAGTGTTAGATGGTAAATACAACTAGGTAATATGAATAACTAGTGAAAAACTAAGAAAATGTTGTCTACTAACTTGAGGGAACCGAAAATGGAGGTGATGGAGGCTTGATCTTGCTTCCTTGATGTTCCTTGTAGCTTTAATCTTCAAGAAACTTGTGTTTTGGTGAAGAAAAGCTAGAGAGAGAGTAGAGAGAGAGAGGGCCGACGGTTTGGGAGAGAGGGAGAGAGTTAAGTGTGTGTTCTTGTGGTGGGAGCAAATGAGGAGGATCGTCTTAGGGTTTCTTCTTTTAGCTATTGTATATATATGGTACTCACCAAAGAAAGAAGGAAACCGAATAAGGGAGTGTTTGGTTTAAGTGGAAAGGTGGTGGCGGTGGTTTGGTGGGTGTCGGAACCGAGAGGGAGAGGGCCGAGAGGGGGGTGGGGGGCCGGTTCTATGGAGCAAGGAGGGAGGAGGGTCAAAGGTGGTGGTATCTAGCTTAGTGTTCTAGTAGGTGGTGTATGGGATGTTTCTAGGGTGGCTAATAGAGGTGACAATGTTCTAGCGAGGTACATGATGAATAGTGAGATTCTTTTGGCTTGGGAGATTAGTAAATGGATTAGGAGAAAGGTGGTGGATTATTACTAATGATAGATACTAATTGTCGAGTGTCGGGTTTTGATCACGAAAGATAATATGACCAAAGGTGACAATTGAATTTAATCATGCATGGAAATGAACATGCATGGAGGGTAATGAATCAAGGTTAAAGAAAAGAAATGATACAAGTCTTGTTTAAAGGTCAAACGGTGTTAAATGGTGAAAAACGTTTACGTTGATTGTTTTATATAAAAACCTAATGGTTTCTCGTTATATAAATACTAAACGTTAAAATGATTTATTATTGGACGTAATTGGTAAATAAATGGATAAACGTTATCGTTAATTGATTATTTTACGTCGAATAGTGACATGAACTTTGAACGTATGCAAAATACTACAAAGGTGATGCGATAATATAAAAACTCTTTTTATATTAGAATACATATATTGTTATGAAACGTTTCTTATTGTTGAAGTTCCGCCGATCATATATATAATGTTCTTGTTTTCAAGGTCGATTGTCGAGATATTAAATTAGGGTTACACCAAGACTAACGGATAGATGCATATTACGTTATCTACGTTAACTAAAACACAGATTTATGCACACAGAAATAGTTAATTATACGTATTATCATGTGATTTGACTTAGGAAACTTACGGGTTGTCACATTCTCCCCTGGTTGAAGGAATTTCGTCCCGAAATTCAGACTGCGTCGTCTACCGGAGCAGGGTTGGGAAAGAGGTGCGGGTACTTGGCTTTGAACTTGTCTTCGCGTTCCCAAGTATACTCAGATCCGCGCCGGGAGTTCCATCGAACCTTAACGATGGGAATTCGACTTCGTTTCAGCTTCTTGACCTCGCGGTCGACTATTTCAGCAGGTTCTTCCACGAAGTGAAGGGTTTCGTCAACTTGAATCTCATCGAGGGGAATGACGAGCGATTCGTCGGCAAGGCACTTCTTCAAGTTACAGACGTGAAAAACGTTGTGTACACTACTGAGTTCGGCTGGCAGTTGTAGTCTGTAGGCTACTGGTCCGATCTTCTCGAGGATCTGGAATGGACCAATATACCGGGGATTTAGCTTACCACGTTTGCCAAAGCGGATGACACCTTTCCACGGGGCAACCTTTAGAAGAACTTTATCACCGACTTCGAATGATAAGGGTTTCCGTCGGACGTCAGCATAACTCTTTTGACGATCACGGGCGGCTTTCAAACGGTTTCGAATTTGCGAGACCCTTTCGGTGGTCTCGATTACTAGTTCTGGACCGGTAATTTGGCTGTCTCCAACTTCAAACCAACAGATGGGAGATCGGCACTTTCGACCATAAAGTGCCTCGAATGGGGCGGCTTGAATGCTGGTGTGATAACTGTTGTTGTATGAAAACTCGCATAAGGGCAAGTGTTCATCCCAGTTTTTACCAAAATCGATTGCGCAGGCACGCAACATATCTTCTAGAGTCTGGATTGTTCGCTCACTCTGGCCATCGGTCTGGGGATGGTACGCAGTACTCATGTCAAGTTGAGTACCCAGAGCTTCGTGCAACGATTGCCAGAAGTTAGACGTGAAGCGACTATCTCTGTCAGAGATGATTGAGACGGGGGTCCCATGGCGGGAGAATATCTCTTTCATGTAGAGGGTGGTTAGTCGTTCCATGGAGTCTTTTTCTTTCATGGGCAGGAAGTGAGCTGATTTCGTTAAACGGTCGATAATAACCCAAATAGTGTCGTTACCATTTCGGCTCTTCGGTAGCTTGGTGATGAAATCCATTGCGATACGTTCCCATTTCCACTCGGGGATTATCGGTTGGACAAGCAAACCGGATGGTTTCTGGTATTCGGCTTTAACTTTGGCGCACGTTAGACACTTACCGACGTAAGTGGCAACTTCCATCTTCATGTTGGGCCACCAGTAAAGTTCTTTCAGTCCGTGGTACATCTTGTCAGCACCAGGGTGGATTGAGTACTTGGATTTGTGAGCTTCGCTCATGACCAAATTTCGGAGGTCACCGAACATAGGTACCCAAAGTCTGTTCATGAAGTATCTGGCGCCGTCAGGTTTAATCTCGAATTGACGGTCCATACCTCGTAGACCTTCGTTTCCGACGTTTTCTTCTTTAAGAGCCTCTAGTTGGGCGTCACGAATCTTGGAGGGTAGACCGGTGTGGATGGTCAATGCAAGAGATTTGACACGGAGTGACTTCACACGATCCTTACGACTCAAAGCATCTGCTACTACGTTCGCCTTTCCAGGATGATACAAGATTTCGCATTCGTAATCGCTGAGCAATTCGACCCATCTTCGTTGCCTCATATTCAACTCTTTCTGGTTCAGGATATGCTGGAGGCTCTTGTGGTCCGTGAAGACCTTACATTCTGTGCCATAGAGGTAGTGTCTCCAGATCTTGAGAGCGAACACTACGGCTCCGAGTTCTAGGTCGTGAGTGGTGTAGTTCTTTTCGTGAACCTTCAATTGACGTGAGGCATAGGCTATGACTCTGTCACGTTGCATAAGTACGCATCCAAGACCTTGATGAGACGCGTCACAGTAAACGCAGAAATCGCGGTTGCCTTCAGGTAAGGCAAGGATGGGAGCGTCACATAGCTTCTGCTTCAACGTTTGGAAAGCTTCTTCGGTCTTATCATCCCAGATAAACTTCTTCTCCTTCTGAGTCAGAGTGGTCAGGGGCTTGGCTATTTTGGAGAAGTTCTCGATGAACCTACGGTAATAGCCGGCAAGACCAAGAAATTGTCGTATTTCAGACGGGGTAGTTGGAGGGCTCCAACTTTTAATTGCTTCGACTTTTGCGGGGTCGACATGAATTCCACGATCGTTGATCACGTGGCCTAAGAAATGCACTTCTCTGATCCAAAATTCACACTTCGAGAACTTGGCGTACAGTTTCTCCTTTCTAAGCAATTCCAGGATGAGCTTGAGATGCTGCTCGTGTTCTTTCTTACTACGGGAGTAGATCAGAATGTCGTCGATGAACACGATAACGAATTTGTCGAGATAGGGTTTACACACACGATTCATGAGGTCCATGAATACAGCAGGTGCGTTGGTTAACCCGAAAGGCATAACTAGGAATTCGTAGTGGCCGTAACGAGTCCTAAAAGCAGTTTTGGCGACATCTTCCTCTCGAACCTTCAGTTGATGGTAACCGGAACGTAAGTCGATCTTAGAATAGAAGCTTGATCCTTGAAGCTGGTCAAACAAGTCGTCGATCCTTGGAAGGGGATACCGGTTCTTCACCGTTAACTTGTTCAGTTCTCGATAGTCGATACACATACGGAATGATCCGTCCTTCTTCTTGACGAATAGAACTGGGGCTCCCCAAGGTGAGAAGCTCGGTCTGATGAGTCCTTTATCAAGAAGTTCTTGTAGCTGATTCGACAACTCCTTCATTTCGGATGGAGCTAATCGATACGGTGATCGGGCAACTGGTGCGGCTCCAGGTATTAAATCGATATGAAATTCTACCTGTCGAGGCGGAGGTAAGCCAGGTAGATCGGAAGGAAACACATCAGCGAAATCCCGAACGATTGGGACGTCTTCGATCTTCTTTTCCTTGGATTTCTTGGATGATACATGTGCGAGGAGGGCAGGACAACCTTTACGGAGGAATTTCTGAGCCTTCATGCACGAAATGATGTGAAGCTTAGTATTGACACGATCCCCTTGAATGGTCAAGGTTTCGTCGTTGGCTAGGGGAATTTTAACTTGCTTCTCGTGACAAACTATTTCTGCACGATTAGCGGACAGCCAATCCATTCCCACTACTACGTCAAAGCTTCCGAGCTGGACGGGCAGGAGGTCTATGTTGAACTTGTGTCCTAATAGGTCCAGTGCACAATCTGGGAGCATTTCACGCGCTTCGATTTGTTTACCATTGGCCAATTCGATTATATACTTAGTGTCTAATTTCGTAGGGGTGATATTAAAGATAGAGCTAAAATCACTAGACACGAAGCTTTTATCGGCACCTGTGTCAAATAAAACGGATGCATAATGGTCGTTTAACAGAAACGTACCCGTAACGGTGTGCGGGTCTTGTCGTGCTTCAGTCGCATTCAGCACGAACGCTCTTCCACGTGCAGCGTCAGTTCCTGGTTTCTTCAGTTTAGGACAGTCGCTTTTGAAGTGACCAGGGTTCCCACATTCGTAACAGGTGTTAGTGGTCTGAACCTTGTTCGCGCGACTCGGACAGTCCCGATAGATGTGACCTTTAGCTTTGCAATTCTTGCAGTAGATGTTACTGCAGTCTAGAGTGTGGTGTAGGTTACACTTGTTACACAGGGGTAGGTTGCCGGTGTAACCATTTCTCTTTGCATCAGCAGCAGGTGCAACAACCGCATAAGCCTTGATGGCTTTTGGAACTTCAGCAGCAGGGGTTTCTGCAGGCTTCTTCTTCTTCCAGTCATGACCACGTTTGCGCTTGTGGTCAGGTTTGATGTTACCAGAGGGGATGGGTGGAATAACAGCAGTCTTAACATCAGATGTTTTCTTGGCGAAAGACGCACCTTGGCGTGCGGCTTGGTAGGTCAAGCTGTGGGCCAAACGTACGGCGCTCTGGAGGGTAGTAGGGTTAGACGACATGACATTTCCCTGGATGAGAGGGGAAAGTCCCCAGATGTACCTCTCTATCTTCTTGTATAGAGGAGTAACCATAGTGGAGCACAGGTGTGCCAGTTCATGGAAACGTCGAGTGTACCCGGCTACGTCGGCACCGACCATGGTGAGATTCCAGAATTCCACTTCCAGACGTTGTAGTTCCTCTCGAGGGCAGTACTCATCTCTCATGAGCACCTTTAGGTCTTCCCAAGACATGGCATAAGCAAGATCCTGTCCTAGGGTTTCAGCATAGGAATTCCACCAGGTGAGTACACCTTCGCTGAAGACGCAAGTGGCATACTTGACCTTGTATTCATCTGGGCAGTTGCACATACGGTAGACAGATTCAGTCTTCTCGAACCATCGGATCAGTCCGACAGCACCTTCAGTGCCTTTGAAATGGATGGGTTTGCAGTTCATGAAGTCCTTATAACTGCAATCCCGAGTACCTGTAACGAGAGATCAAAAGTTCCTTGAAAACAATACTTCGTAATTGTCAATCTTTGATCTTCAATCCTACGTCGTTACTTACCGGCAGGAGAACCACTTTGGCGTCCACCGGAGGCAGTGGAGCGTTCAGCATTGGCGGCTGCGAGTGCTTCGGTTACACGTTGCAGGATCAACTCTTCAATCTCGGCGGCGCTCATGGGCGGCGGCGGAGGCGGAGGAGGAGGAGGAGGGTTAGCTCTCGTAGCACGTCTAGGCATGATTCTAATTTCACATGGGCAAAATAAGAGTAAGGTAATCATAATAACAACCATACATATCACGACATACATCAATCATACACATACAAGAAGAAATATAACATCACAACACAATAATAATAGCGAATCAAAACATACATCATAACATCCATAACCGTGACTGAAAACAATTCATACAAGATAGCATTGTTTTGGTGGATAACATGATTCCACAATAGTACAAGTTACAACACATTACAAAAGCAGGGGTAAAACAGATCCCCAATATGTCAATACTGCTAATATCATGGGTGCTGAAGTAATGCCAAGATCTCTCCAACCTGTGTGATGACCGAGAGCGTCAGACGGAGGACATCGTTGAAATCCACAAGTGATGGTGTGCTGGCAGCAAGAGCTTCCACAGCAGCAAGGGCAGCGCCGGCAACGCCGTTGACTTCTCCGAGAAGTGTGTGCAGGGTATCCAAAGTCTGGACATAGGAACCTGTGAGGCTCTCGAGCTCGGTAACACGACTCTCTAGGGCAGCCATAGGGGTAGGTGGGAGCTGGAGGATAGCCTGAAGACGGTGAATCTCGGCATCACGGCGGGCAATGCTGTCAAAGAGGGAGGAAATCAGGATGTCTATGCAAACTCCGTGAACAAGGATAGGTGGAGAATCAGCCTCAGGGGGTGCAACGGGTGCTACAGGGGTATCAGGTGCAGTGGGGGTGACTGGAGCAACAGGGGTGACCGGAACAGAATGGGTAACCGGAACAGGAGGGACAACCGGAACGACAGGGGTAACCGGAACAGGAGGGATAACCGGAACGACAGGGGTAACCGGAGTAACAGAGGTGACCCTAGCGGCTGCAGCAGACGACGTCTCGCCATACTCGTAGGTGCTATCATCAAAATGCACTCGCTTCTTTAAGGGAAGCGAGGGCGAGTCGGTAGGAGTAAGGGTAGGCTCAGGGGTACGGGATCTCTTGCGGGGTGATCCCCCACGAGAGGCAAGGCGAATCCCACGAGTGGGGCGGCGAATGACGGATTTCCGCGCGGTATACATGCGGAGGGGTCCAGAGGGAGTAGTCCTATACGGGCGGAAAGATGGGGCACGCACAGGAGAAGCAGCACGGGATGAGCTCAAAGTGACTGTAATGGAGTTTCCATCATCGAGAGGGTCATCAGCAGTAATATCCACGTCATAAAATGGTGGCTCATCCGGATCTTCCTCGGAATCCGTCTCCTCATCGTCCGTGACACGGTCGAGCACGCTAGTGGGTGAGGTCGGAGTGACAGTAGGCGGAGATGCTGGAGCTGGCTGAGGTGGCATTGTCTCCATCTCGACTTCTGAGTCCGAAGATAACTCAACAGGGTTTGACATGCTGTGACAAAGTTTCCAAGTCATAATAATAGTCTTACGTTAGTGTAAGTATAATAGTTAATAGATGCAACAAGCAGGGCATGTATGCAACGCAAACAAGTAATGCATGGGATAGGGCTAGCAGAGCGTTAGGCTATAGACTAAGTTCTAGTATGCAACCTAGTTCTCTATAACCTTGGCTCTGATACCAATCTGTCACACCCCGTAATTTATTGTGTCGGGTGCAAGCGAGATGGATCACAGTCAAGATTACATAGAACGACCTCTGGATGATTAAACAACTAGAGCCGTTTATAAAGTTAAGTTAATTCAAAATGTGGAGTTTCATTCAAAGTTGCAGCGGAAATAGTAGTGAAAACATGTTTGTCTTAATTGTTAATAAAACAATTACATTTCAAAAAGATTTGAGAACATGACACCGTTAGGTGTTATGCAATGAAATCTCCAAAAGTGCAGCTCGGTTTGACCATGACTCCAGAATAGAAAATGCAGGTCCTAAATGATATGATGTCCAGAATGCAGCAGAGTTCAATCACCTGAGAATTCATATACTAAAACGGGTCAACATAAAGTTGGTGAGTTCACAGGTTTAGATCGCATGCAAGTAAGGTTTGATAAACTGAGTTTGATATAATCATTCCATCGTTTGACAATTTGTTTAGATACTGTTTTATAAATTACCATGAACCTTGAATTCCGAAACTAACTGATTACCCACTCATGATACTATGTCCAACAGTACCGCATGGTCAAATATAACTGTATGTACCCTTCTGGCTATTAAAACGGAGCCAGGATTGGAGCTACCAATCAGAGTAGGGGCGTTAACCCAATAGATCTATCCACGAGTCATCGTTTCTGTTTGTAAATTAATCGGATTCAACTAATAGTGGGGTTTCATCATAACATGAACAAGCATGATACAATACGATTTGGACTAGAAAAGATCATGTAATCAATAAGGTAACAAGTAATCTATTTGTCAGGCAATGATTTATGTTTGTAATGAATTCTCCCCCAAGTATTAAAACAGTTAAATGAAAGGGGCCGTGAAAACTCACCTGAATACAAGTAATTCAGTAAGGTAGGAAAGTAAGCAGTCCTATACAATGTTATAAGACAACTTAGTATATAGAAATTGGGTTGACATCTAAGTCACTCCAATTTGGTTGGTCAAGTCTTGGTGTTAGGGTAACCCGTTAATGTAATGTGACATTGTTGACCTTAAGAAAATATTTATTGTAAATAAATATTTATTACTTGATAATCAAAATATTAGTTATATTCATGATAAACATTAGTTTAGAAAGAGTTTATACTTCAATGAGATTATCATATGAGTTCATAAGGTTTTGAAAGGACGAAATGACAGTTTTAGGTCAAAACGTGCTTTTTGCCGGTTTTAGCCGTACTTCACGGTTTTTCCACAATTGACTATAGCAATTGACCAAATAAATAAATAAACATTTATTTTCATCATAAAGGTCATAGGAAATCAGAATGTACAAGTTCAAAAGTTTGCTTTACTAGTTTTGTCGGTTTTGCCGGTATGTGTCCGATTTAGCCGGTTTTGATCCTGTGACTCGTTCTAAGGCTTTGTAAACTACCAAAACACTTTGTAAACTCATTATAAGTCATCTAAAGTCCTTAAAGGTGTTCAAGATCAGTTCTAACCTTTGTTTGCATATCTTTACAAAAATGGGCTTTCCGGGCCCGTAAAGTGTCCGTTTTTGGTCCCGTTTTTCCCCAAATTTAGCTATTTTCGAAAGGGATCTTGTACTAGGGTTTTTAAGACTAAAGACATCTTTTAAAATCACTTTAGGAGGGGTCAAACTTTCTGACCTAAATTTGTCCTAATTTATCTATAGTTTCCGGATCTTTTTAGTAGGTTATTTTTATAGATTTAGCCGTCCAAACATATCAATAAGTCATTTGGTGCTATCCACAACCTTCTAACATGTTAAAAATTTCGGACCTAGGGTTCCAAGAGTCATAAATTTCGGATCTAGTGGTTTGTTCATAAAACCAAGGCATATAGAACACATACTAGCATATCAACACATGTATAACTTTAGATCTATATAATGTAGCATACGAGGGGTTCAAAATACATGAAATCACTAGTAAAAACACATGACATACTAGATCTAACGTGAACTTAAACAATGTTTGAGTTTACTAGAAATATAGATGAAAATGTATGTCAAAAGTCACCATTTTTAACCAAGACTTGTGTATGGAGTGTTAGATGGTAAATACAACTAGGTAATATGAATAACTAGTGAAAAACTAAGAAAATGTTGTCTACTAACTTGAGGGAACCGAAAATGGAGGTGATGGAGGCTTGATCTTGCTTCCTTGATGTTCCTTGTAGCTTTAATCTTCAAGAAACTTGTGTTTTGGTGAAGAAAAGCTAGAGAGAGAGTAGAGAGAGAGAGGGCCGACGGTTTGGGAGAGAGGGAGAGAGTTAAGTGTGTGTTCTTGTGGTGGGAGCAAATGAGGAGGATCTTCTTAGGGTTTCTCATAGTATTCTATATATAGGTGCTCACCAAAGAAAGAAGGAAACCAAATAAGGGAGTGTTTGGTTTAAGTAAAAGGTGGTGGTGGTGGTTTGGTGGTTTCGGCCGAAAAGGAGAGCCAAGGGGAGGGGGGGGCCGGTTCTAGGGTGCATGGAGGGAGGAGAGAGGAGTCAACTAAGAATCTTCTTAGTACAAGTAGGTGGTGTAAGGGTTTTCTAGGGTGGCTAATGAGATGATGATGTTCTAGCAAGGTACACATGAATAGTGCATGGCTTAATTAGTAGTAGATTAGGAGAAAGGTGGTAGATTACTACTAATGATAGATGCTAATCGTCGAGTGTCGGGTTTTGATCACGAAAGATAATATGACCAAAGGTGACAATTGAATTTAATCATGCATGGAAATGAACATGCATGGAGGGATAATGAATCAAGGTTAAAGAAAAGAAATGATACAAGTCTTGTTTAAAGGTCAAACGGTGTTAAATGGTGAAAAACGTTTACGTTGATTGTTTTATATAAAAACCTAATGGTTTCTCGTTATATAAATACTAAACGTTAAAATGATTTATTATTGGACGTAATTGGTAAATAAATGGATAAACGTTATCGTTAATTGATTATTTTACGTCGAATAGTGACATGAACTTTGAACGTATGCAAAATACTACAAAGGTGATGCGATAATATAAAAACTCTTTTTATATTAGAATACATATATTGTTATGAAACGTTTCTTATTGTTGAAGTTCCGCCGATCATATATATAATGTTCTTGTTTTCAAGGTCGATTGTCGAGATATTAAATTAGGGTTACACCAAGACTAACGGATAGATGCATATTACGTTATCTACGTTAACTAAAACACAGATTTATGCACACAGAAATAGTTAATTATACGTATTATCATGTGATTTGACTTAGGAAACTTACGGGTTGTCACACAGTGTCTGATCCCAGCCCAGCGCCTGAAACCAGTCCTGTCCCTGATGACTCTGCCAATCCTCCCATCGTTTCATAGCAGCCTCCAACAAATCTGAACCCGGTTCCACCCCCGGGCACCCTATGCAAACTCGAGCCAAATCTGGAATTTTAAAAACTAAGCATCATGTAAACCTGGCGTTCTTAGAACATCACAGGCTTTATGCTGCCTTATTTGCGGCTAAAGAGCCTCAGGGATTCAAATTGGCGGCTAAAAAACCTCATTGGATGAAGGCCATGAATGAAGAAATGGATGCCTTAATTAAAAATAATACTTGGACGTTAGTCCCACGTCCTAAAGCGTCAAATATTGTTGGCTCCAAATGATTATTTCGAACGAAATATCACTCGGATGGCTTGATTGAACGACACAAAGCACGGCTTGTGGCGCGTGGATTCACTCAAATACCGGGAATGGATTTTTCTCACACATCTAGTCCTGTTGTGTAGGCCTCTAAAATACAAATTATCTTGACTCTTGCTGTGATCAACAGTTAGAAATTACACCAACTCGACGTCAAAAATGCCTTCTTGCATGGTTATCTCACTGAGACAATTTACATGGAGCAACCTCCTGGTTTTGGTGATCCCAATCGCCCAAATCATGTCTGCAAATTAAATAAAGCTCTATATAGCCTCAAACAAGCGCCACGTGCCTGGTTTCATCGCTTGAGCTCCTTTCTTATAAACAATGGATTTTTATGCAGCAAAGTTGATCCGTCGTTATTTATCTTTAAAAGAGATGCTTTCATTCTCTATTTACTTGTCCATGCTAATGATCTTATTTTGACAGGCAATAATGCGGCAATTCTCACTACATTTATCAAGAAACTTCACTCTGAATTTGCTATCAAAGATCTGGGCTTGGCAAATTACTTTCTTGGCCTTGAAGTGAAACACAACAAAGATGGCCTATTCTTAAGTCAAAGCAAATATGCCTATGAAATTACTGAACGTGCAAAACTTTTGGACGCCAAGCTAGTACACACACCTATGGCTTCACATGAAAACCTGACTTCGCAAGGTATTGCGCTCGAGGATCCATCTGAATATAGATCCCTCGTCCTTGCCCTTCAATATCTCACGATAACGCGCCTTGATATTTCGTACTCTGTCAATCAAGTGAGCCAGTTTTTAAAAGCTCCCACTGTGGAAAATTTTCAGAATGTTAAAAGAATTATTCGATATATCAAAGGGACTCTTGATTTTGGCCTAACCTTCTCACGACCTTCCTCACCGACTCTGGTCAGTTACTCTGATGCTGACTGGGCCCGTTGTCTTGAGACTCGTCGCTCTACCTACGGGTATACACCACGTCAAATTTCACCTTTGGCCACGGAAAAAAACCATGACCAAAGGTCACGTTTATTTTTTCCATTTTATTCGACACCATAGGTCCCATCACCTTATGTATCCTACGGCCACGTTCCAATATCAGTGTCTGAAGCCACCTAGAAGCGTGGCTGAAGCCACCTAGAAGCATGGCTAAAGGGTACCAATATTTGTTGTTGTAATCAAACAATTCTACCGGAAAGCGTGGCCAAAGGGTCCCAACGGCCACATGTGTTTGTTTAATGTGGCCTTTGGTATTATATAGTCACGTATATTTGTGTTTTAGCCACATATGTTATAAAAAAAACGTGGCCAAATGGGTTGCTAAAATCATACATTTTGTCCCAATAAGCGTGGCCAAAGGGTGGCAACGGCCACGTTAAAATATCAAAGTGTGGCCTTTGGTATTATATGGTCACGTATATTTGTGCTTTAGCCACATATGTTATAGAAAAACGTGGCCAAATGAGTTGCTGAAATCATACATTTTGTTCCAATACGCGTGGCCAAAAGGGTGGCAACGGCCACATTAAAATATAAAAAGTGTGGCCTTTGGTATTATATGGTCACGTATATTTGTGTTTTAGCCACATATATTTGGAAAAACAAAGTGGCCAAAGGGTAGTTGAAATCAGATATTTTGTCCCAATACGCGTGGCCAAATGGTGGCAACGGCCACGTGAAAATATAAAAAGTGTGGCCTTTGGTATTATATGGTCACGTATATTTGTGTTTTAGCCACATATATTTGAAAAAAAAAAGTGGCCAAAGGGTAGTTTAAATCATACATTTTGTCCCAACACGCGTGGCCAAAGGATGGCAACGGCCACGTTAAAATATAAAAAGTGTGGCATTTGGTATTATATCATCACGTATATTTGTGTTTTAGCCACATATATTTGGAAAGAAAAAAAAAGTGGCCAACGGGTAGTTGAAATCAGATATTTTGTCCCAATACGCGTGGCCAAAGGGTGGCAACCACCACGTTAAAATATAAAAAGTGTGGCCTTTGGTATTATATGGTCACGTATATTTGTGTTTTAGCCACATATATTTGGGAAGAAGAAAAAGTAACCAAAAGGTTGTTGAAATCAGATGGGTCCTTGCTATACGCGTGGCCAATTTAAAAGCTATTACAAATTATTAATTACAAATCAAATAAAATTCAATTACAAGTCAAATACAAATAAAAAATTAAAGAAAATTACACTGCATACAAGCATTATTCTCAATCTAATTTTCGA
This sequence comes from Deinandra increscens subsp. villosa, assembly GCA_039602395.1. NCBI lineage: Eukaryota > Viridiplantae > Streptophyta > Magnoliopsida > Asterales > Asteraceae > Deinandra > Deinandra increscens. Next base: position 20,623,282 of record JBCNJP010000010.1, on the reverse strand, counting down.
TCCGGGAGGCAACAACACTACCACGTGGTCTTCATTTTCAACTGTCCAGACTTGAGCTTAATTAGGACCATTTTTCTTGAATTCCTTCCTATACCAAAACATATAATTGATAATTAGGTTATGGAAAATGATCATAATATATATAGCAATTTTGAAATACTTACCACCATGATAGATATGGACTGAGGAGTGCCATTTTATTGCAAGTAGTATGGGTCATCAGGCCATACAATTCAATTGATTTCCAGATGAATATTAGATATCCAGATGAACTTAAAACATCCGGATGAACATCACATTAAGTTCCGGATCAACTTCAAAGTCAGTTGAACTTTGTTTGGTACACATCTCACCATTTGTTCCAACAATCCCTAGCTGGCCCAAGTGTTTGAGGTACCAAATAACATTTAAAATGGGACTACATGAAATTACCAAACAGATTACTGTGAAACTATAGAACGGAATGAAACTTGACTGGCAAATATTTACCTTTTTCTTTTCAACCGCTTCAGACGAGGTTGATCGACCACCGATTTCATGCCCTACGTACAGTTTAATTAATTACTTTATGTAAATGAGCAATCAAACCGATAATGAGTTTGACAAATACTAACCGTTGTGTGTATGTCATCATGATTAGTGCTGTGGCTAGATCCAACAAAAATCTCCTTAGAATTTACCTAGAACAATTTCTTTGAATTGGTAAAAAGTTAGAGCAGAATAATGACGCGGACCTATCATGAAAGTATTTATTCTGTTTTTTTAATCTAACATAAGTTGTTCCAGTTTTATTCATACAGATTATGTATATATTCTATTTTTTTCATATTAACATACATGTTCAATGAATCATAGCAGGGCCCCATTTAACTCATAACTTTGTTCATACATGAAGTATATATTCTTATGTACTAGGAACTTGCATCTATTTGTGTTCTTCAGGAACAAGAGTTCATCCGGATTGTGTTCTTCATGAACAAGAGTGTATGTTATTTTAAAGTACTTGAGAATAGTATGATTAAGTGGTGATGTAAAGAATTCACCTCTGTAGATGCCGAAGCATTGAGTTGGTGTGGTAACGGTGGTCCAAGTGCAGATAGATGATCTATAAGTAGATCAAGTTTTTTCTCTGATTCTTCAATCTTCAAGAAGAGGGCCTTAACTTGTTCATTTGTTGCATCCCGAAGAAGTCTCTCCTCTTTAAGTTCGAACTCAAGTTTTTCCAATTCACCATTAGTGTTGTTGGATCGATCCTTGAATTTTGTACAATTAACAGAATGTAGTTAGATGCTTTTTAACAAAGTACATAAATAGGAAAGCATGCAGACCCTATTGATTCATGGAAAAATGGACACTATTAATCCCAACTATTAGGTGTTGGACAAAAATAATCCTACCTATTTTTTTGGACATTATTACTCTTATCAATTGACCCTCTTTTTACTAATAAACTTTCCGTCCATTTTTCTAACCCACCGTTAATGAAGCTTACGTGGACGACTACGTGGCTGCTGACGTGGCTCTTTTCTCATAACTTACCTTTTTAAACCCTAATCGATCCCCAATTCGATTTTCCCCAAATTAGTTGTCCCCGAATTCGATTTTCTCCCTCGAATCATGCCCTCGTCCTCATCGTCTTCAACTTCAACATCCTCGAGGAGGCCGAAAATTCTAAATCTGAATGTTGGATTGGATCGAAAACTGTATTGCCACCATGAACTCTTGGTTGTTTCACGGGTTGTTGGGGAGAACACCACGAGACCTGGAAAAGAGTTCTTTGGCTGTTGCTTATAGCCGGTATGTAGTTCCATCAACTGTTTCATGTTAAATTCATCCAATTCGTTAACTTCATTTCTGGTTTGTAGAGGAATGGATGCAATTTTTTTTTGTGGAAGGATGATATTGAGACTGTATTCCGGAGATGAAGTCAAATGCACAATGCTACAAGAAAAAAAACAGTGCTTTGCAACTTGTTATTGCTGACCTTCAAGATGTAAACAGGGATTTGGATGTTGAGCTCAAAAATTTGAAGTTAGAACTTAGGAAAAGCAGTTGTAAGAAGGTTGTAGTATTTGCTATGTTTGTACTTTGTTTATTGTATCTTGTGATTTGAATCCTATGTATTGAATCTATTTAGGAATGAAATTGAATCATCCGGTGATGAGGCAAGAAACAAGCCACGTAGTCGTCCACGTAAGCTTCATTAACGGTGGGTTAGAAAAATAGACGGAAAGTATATTAGTAAAAACATGGTCAATTGATAAGAGTAATAATGTCCAAAAAAATAGGTAGGATTATTTTTGTCCAACACCTAATAGTTGGGATTAATAGTGTACATTTTTCCTTGATTCATTATCTCTTAATTAGTTGTTAATTATTAATATATCACATAAAGACCCTATTGATTAATTATTTGATATTTTATACACAAATTTAACGACATCTAAAGGAAAGAGTGGAACACATCATGTCTTCAGTGGATATAAACAAACAGTTCACCATTTCTAGCAAAGTAGCGGATGCATGACATCAACATTCTTCTATTCTTCTACAAGGGATTTAAACTACAATTTCTTTATTTTGTACCCCTCTAACATGAACATACAACAAATGTTGGAAACATTCCTATATATGTCCTCTAGGATCATTTCCTAGTAATGACCAGAGTGACATAAATTAGTTGTTAATTATTAATATATCACATAAAGACCCTATTGATTAACTATTTGATATGTTATACACAAATTTAACGACATCTAAAGGAAAGAGTGGAACACATCATGTCTTCAGTGGATATAAACAAACAGTTCACCATTTCTAGCAAAGTAGCAGATGCATGACATCAACATGCTTCTATTCTTCTACAGGGGATTTAAACTACACTTTCTTTATTTTGTACCCCTCTAACATGAACATACAAAAAATGTTGGAAACATTCCAATATATGTCCTCTAGGATCATTTCCTAGCTATAGTAATGACAAGAGTAACATAAATTAGTTTTTTGTTATTAATATCTCACATAAAGACCCTATTGACTAATTATTTGATATGTTATACACAAATTAAAGACATCTAAAGGGAAGAGCGGAACACATCATGTCTTCAGTGGATATAAACAAACAGTTCACCATTTCTAGCAGTGTACATAAAGAAGAAAGGAGGTTCACCGGTAACATGAATCTACAAACATGTGTATATGCTTGACCTCAACATTCCTAGCATAAAAATAACTAATTTAGGATAAAATGAATGGGTTGAAATGAATGGAGAGGATTTCTGCAAATATACCCCTTCCTAATTAATTCTGTATGAAACGAAATTTTATCGATCTGTAACTGTAACTGTACACAAATACAGGGATCCCAAGTTAAACGTGTATCAATAATAAACAAAAGAAACAATTTTATGAAAACAGATTGTAATTAATGAAACGGTATAACTTGACAATTACCGTTTTCTAGACTGATTGGTCTCCCAAATCACATCCCACTTCTGAAGAATCGCTAGCGCTGTCTGTTGAAGCTATTCGTTGTTGAAGCTCCATGGAAGATGTGAATGATATGGATGAGAAAGAAGACTTGGTTATTCGCTGGAGGCGTTTAACTAGCTAGAAATTTTCTGATAAAGTGAGAGGGAAAAGTATATATATGATGAATCGATAATAAGTAAATTTAGTTCGAAATTTTGGGTGTAGTTTGAACTAATGGTGGGAAATTCAAATTTTTTTGTGAAAATTTTTAACTAAAAGGAGGGGAATTGTTCAAACTGATAATAAAACCCAAAATTAATATAAACAATATGTATATTAAACATAATTAAACCTAAAATTAAACATAAACATAATTAATTAATTAATTAAATGTCTCCACGTGGCTCTTCCGGCGGGGTCTTCTTGAAGTTCGTAAAAGTCTTCAAGTCTTCCAGCGGGTTTGCAGGTTCCTCCATGAGCTTGAGCAGGAGCTTCATCCTCTTGAGGTGTTGAAATTGTACGAGTACATCAATTACGGTTGACATAACTGTGATTCTTTAAGCGGATCTGGATGACGATCAGAGTTAAAAGCCCTAATTAACAAAATTATGTTTTAGTATTAATTTTATTATTCTGTTTTAGATATAATAAACAAGATTTTAACAACACGTGCCTTGTGGCCGTGATAACGCAACTACAAAAGACGGATACATTACTAAAACACAACTCAAAAGTGAAAATGTTAAATTACTATGCAATTCAGAACAAAAATACGAAAAGACCGCCATGTTGTGAATTTCTCATGTATAATAATTTTGTTTCCAAAAATATTAAACGACGTCCAATTAGGATGGTGAGGAGTAATTAGGAGCAATTAGGACAAACCAGACTCAATAAGGACTAAATACTGACTATTAGCGTCATTTAGGATACTTTAGTGAAGACCAGTTATGGTCAATTAATATGGTCAATGAATACGAATTAGGACCGGTTCAATGAGAAGGTCGATTATGCTCATAGGACCGATAAGGACGGAGCATGAAGGAAGTGACTAATGAGGATCGATGATCAAGTATGACCAATTAGGACTAATTGGGGCCAATTAGTTTGAATGAGGACCAATGATACCAATAAGGGTAAATCAGGGTTAGTGATGGTCGATTAAGACCAATTAGGTTCAATTAGGGTCAATGAGGACCCATTAGTACCAATGATGGTCGAATATGCTCGATTAGGACCAATAAGGATGAATTATGACTTATTAGGGCCAGTTAGGACCGATGACGGCCAATTAGACAGAATAAGTACCAATATGGCTCAATTCAGGTTAATGAGGATCAATTTGCACAAATTGGACCAATAAGGACCAATTAGTGTCAGTTAGCCTCAATAAAGACCTACTAGACTCATCGAGTACTATTTACTTTGAAGTACAACAAATTTGAGTCAATTAGGCCTAATTGACCCCAATTGATTATAATTGGTCCTAAATGAGCCTAATTGGTCGTAATTGACCGTAAGTGATCTTCAGTGAACCTAACCGAGCCGAATAGACTATAAATGACCTACATTGGCCCTAATTCATCCTAACTGAGTGTTCACTAGCCCTCATTGGTACTCATTTGTCATAAATGACCATGGTTGACCTTAATTCAGTCTACTGGTCCTCATTGAGCGTAATTGGCCCTCAATCGGCCTAATAGACCCTAATTGGTCATATTTGGTCCTCATAAGGCGTCGGCATTGAGCAAAATCGACCCTCGTTAGTTATAACTGGTCTTCATCATTGACCCTAATTGATCCTCATTGACCCAAATTAAATTATCAAAAATTTCCCCCATCCCAATTTCAACTAAATGGGCAAACTCTAATAACTTCCCCTGTTTCAATTCTTAGGGTTCATTGTGATCCAGAAGAACTGTCGTTAGTATAAAACTGCATTTTCGAAAAACAGTTACCCTCTATTTTCTCTCCAGGTTTCTAATTGGCGATTTAAACCTAAACCTTACTCTATAATTTCTCACAAATGGCACCCAAATTGAATCGAAAGGCTGCATCAAAGGCTACTCAACTGTTCTTCGCCGAACACAATGTTGTAGCGTACTTCGAGAAGTCTGATAAGTCAAAGCTATTTGATGAAATGAATGATCTCCTCGAGAAATCCAATACTCATTTTGCTTTAACTGTGTATCCTGTAATAAGCAAGCAGAGAATTGCTGAATTTTGGGACTCAGCCAAAAAATCTGTTGATAGCAACGGGGTTGGTAAAATTGACTCTAGAGTCAATGGGAATGAGATTGGTTTGACTGAAGAAATGATCCGGAAGCATCTGAAATTCAATGATGCGGGAGGTGATCCTGATTACAAGTCTGAATTGTACTTGAAGACGTACGAAGCAATTGGGTATGGGAGTGACTTAACTTGTGCGACCGTTAAAAAGGGACAACTACCCTATGTTTGGCGATATCTTGCTCATACCATTCTCCACTGCCAATCTCACAAGAAAACTGCGTGGGATGAACTTGCTGCACCTCAATCATCAGCTTTTCATGGATTGGTAAATGGGCTCAACTTTAACTTTTCAAAAATGATATTTGATGGAATGCTAGATAATCTAAAACCTAAAAGGATCTTTTACATGTACCCCAGATTCATCCAACACATTCTCAATTGTGAATTTCCAAATCTGCAAATCGCTGATCAACATATTGAACTAAAATCTTTAACAAGTAAAACATTTTCTAACATGCAAGTGAACAAAACTGTTTTTCTTGGTAAAGACACATCACACCCTGTGCCTAAGGCCAGGACTGCTCCTGAGCAAACTGCTCCTGGTGACAACATTGTTACACCAACAAGTGTTGAGCCCACACCAGACCGACCATCCTCTTCCACTGATATACAAATTCCCACCAAAAGGAAGATGATGTCCACATCAAAAACCACACCCAAAAATACCACACGCACTCCACAATCACCCAAAAGGAAGAGGACTAGGTCTCCTTTACCTAGACCCTCCACAGGACTACCTCAGAATGAGGGTGGTATATCACCTAGGCCATATAAAGTAGATTCCCCAACCCTTATTGCAGGAGTATACTGCTGGACTTGGTTCAATCACCCAACCGACATTCTGGTGATAAGGTGACTTGCAGTAGTGATGAAGCAAGTCAGGTGGAAAGGGCTGACACTACTCATGAAGTCCCACTTGACCCTGAGGACAGTGCCAACATCATTGAGACCCGATCCACGAAAACTGTTTCTGTCAGGGAAACTATTTAGGAACCTTTGATTGACAACAGGAATCCCAGGTGCCAAGAAACCATGGGTGCTGAGCATGAACAAGGTCGGCTTGTTTGCTCTTCTTTGCTCAAAGATACTGGCAACACACCAGTTGAGAGCAGCATGACACATACTGGATTGACGGTTCGATGTACAAAACTTGAAAATGAATTGGCAGCTCTTCGTGCGATTGTGAGAGCTCAAGGAGAAGAAATTGAACGGTTAAAGGCAGGACAATCTATGAAAGCCACTGATAGGTAAGGTTGTCAACCATACGTTGAAATGAAATTCACATGTCAAACTAGATTTAATTCAAAATAGGATCTTGCACAGGGTGTCTTCCTCAGATGTTGATGAAGTTGAACAAGTTGATCCGGTTGAACAACTTCATCCGGAGGAAGAAGGCCATGTTGATCCGGTTGAACAACTTCATCCGGAGGAAGAAGGCCATGTTGATCCTGTTGAACAAGTTGATCTGGTTGAACAACTTCATCCAGAGGAAGAAGGCCATGTTGATCCGGTTGAACAACTTCATCCGGAGGAAGAAGGCCATGTTGATCCCGTTGAACAAGTTGATCCGGTTGAACAACTTCATCCGGAGGAAGAATGCCATGTTGATCCGGTTAAACAAGTTGATCTGCAAACCACAAATGTGGATATAGCTCCTGAAGCTCTATCTTTTATGAGAAAAATGATGATTAGGAATACTCTTAACTGCACTTGGTTAAGGAGTGCTCCATCTCTGCCCATCATTACTTCGGAAGTTGCTCCTGAGCAATCGCCTAAGACTATTTCGGAACAAGTTGCTCCGGAAGATAGTCCCAAGGCAGTTACTCCGGAAGTTGGCACTAAGACTATTCCTGAGCAAGTTATCTCGGAAGTCAGTCCCAATACTGCAACTTCACTTCATGAATCTCCAAAGCTTGCCGATGATGATTCTCTCAGTGAGAGAACCATCTCTGGTTTCACTGACATGGAGAATGATGATCAGAGCACAGGAGGCCAGAAAGAAGACATGGATCCTGCAACAAAGGCTCTGATTGATCAATTGATAAAGGAGAATGATGATCAGATCACAGGAGGCCAGAAAGAAGGCATGGATCCTGCCACAAAGGCTCTGATTAATCAATTGGAAAAGGAGAATGCTGAGATATAAAAGAAATTTCAAGAACAGAAGGAAAGTGCAGAGTTTGAAGAATAGAAACGACTACTCATAGAAGGAGGTATTTATGAGTATGTCATCAACAATGTAGACCTGATGTTCTTTATGAATACAGCAAGGAGAAGATCTTATCTGTACATAGAAGAAAGAATTGCCAAAGCTAAAGAGCAAGGTCTTTCAGACAAAGTTGACAAGTACAGAAGGGTCTTGGGAAATGAGTATAGGAAAATTCATATGAAGAAGAAGGAAGATAACAGGGTTTTCCTAGCTCAGTTCAGTGTGATGCTCAGAAGCAAGGAGTGTTTCACTGATGCATGGGTTGATGAGATGAAGGGTGAAGACTTGTTCAAATGGATGTACATGATCCTAGTCATCCAAGCTGATCAAGCCAAGGAGATGAATGTAAAGAGATTTGTTGATAGCTCTTTAGAACAAGATCAACAAGAGAAGCAAGGTACTAGATATCAAACTCTATCTGAGGAGGATGACTTTCTGATTCATAAATGGTACTTCAAGGAAATCATGATGGAGGACCCCAAAAAATCAACTCTTGCAAATTGCCAAGGCTGAGAAACGACTATGATGCTATCAGGAAGAGCCAAATTGAAAAGGAAAGAGTTACTGGTGTGAAAAGGCCACCAGGTATGCTTGCTCTGTTTGACTCCTTACATCCTGAAGGTCTCAGCTACCTCAAAGAAAAGAAGAGTAAAGCTCCTGTGCAAACTACTCAGCAAAAGAAGCCGCCAAGGATCAACATTATCAAGGAAATGTTTGACACTGTCTTTGATCCTCATCTCTCATCATCTCAACCCTCCACCACAGCCTCACAACCCACTGCTCCCTCATTACCAGGTCCATTTTCTGATCTGAACAGAACTCTAGCCTCACAGCAACCCAGAAGAAACCCTGCAGCTAGAAACTAGTAGACCAGAAAAAATCCTAAGCCTGTAACATTTAAGCCTCTTCCACCAAAGTTTAGAACAGACAACTTCACACCCTTTGTACCACAACCTAGAATTGAACATACTCTTCCATCTCCATATCCTCATGATCACCTAAACAAACCACGAAAACCCTCATCTCCACCCAAATCACCAGAAAAACCACCCATTCCTCTTTCCTTTTCTGGAAGAAAGAGAACCATGGCTGCAAGAAAGGGTTATGTAGCTAAGAGGAAGAAGATAGTATTGAGTGAATCTAAAGAAGAGTCTGAACCTTCAGATCCTCCCAACCCACATGTTGATGTCACTCATCCTTGCATTCTAAGGATTGAATTACACAAGAGTGAAAACATGCACTACTTCTTCATGAGCAATGGTGAAGTAAGGAAGAAACAGAATTTGAGAATGGATGATTGGGACATCAGATGGATATCATGACCATAATGGGAACTCCCAACTATATGGTATGTTAGTATATATGTTGGCATTTTGATATGGTGGGATGAGATGATTTATAAACAGGATAAATTTTACTTCTTTAGTAAATTGGAAGAAGAGAAAACCGGATGAACTACAATTCCTCAGGAAGAAGAGTTCATGAGGATTGAGAGAATATGAACTAGAGTTCTTCAGGATGAACCGGATAAAATAGAGTTCTAAAGTTCTTCAGGATGGTTAACCAGTTTTCTTCTATTATAATAACATACACATTTTCATTGAATCATAGCAGACTCCATTTTACTCATAACTGTGATCTTACATGAAGTATATATTCATATGTTATGTTAGTATATGTTGGCATTTTGATATGGTGGGATGAGATGATTTATAAACAAGATAAATTTTACTTCTAAAATAGAGTTCTAAAGTTCTCCAGGATGGTTAAATAGTTCACAATAAAATAAAAATCACATCAGTTCACAATAAAATCTATTTGCAACAATCAAATTTAGAATAAAATCAACTTTAATGATTGAGATAAAATCTATCTATATAATTAATGGGGTTAACCAAAACAAAACATGAGGAAGAGTTAAAAAAACTTTAATATATATATATATATATATATATATATATATATATATATATATTGATCTCTATACAAAGATTTTCATCAGATCCTATACAAAAATCTATCTAACTAGCTAAGACCTAGCATCCGACATATAGTCTTCATCATCAAAGAAGTTGCTGCTGCTGCTGCTGTCATCAAGAAACAGCTTTTGACCAGGCGGCAATCTCGGTCCCAACTCAGAGGTGTAGGTGGAATCCCTGTCCGAATTAAATACACATCCAGCTCTCTCTCCCCCTCTGGTCCCTGGAGATGAAATTTCATATCCCCTACAACTTCGGCAGTGATGAAATCAGCATACTCAAGCCCGTATTTGATGGACAGAGGTGGGATCCTCCAGTAAATGAGGAAATAGCCAATCGATGTGTGGTTTAGGTATTGCACCATTTGATCCAGATCATGACAATCAAATGTGTGAATGTCGACATAGTCGACATAATCTACCTTTCCTTTCCACACATTCTGGCCGGCGGCATTCCGGTGGAAATCGCCACAGTGATGATTCTTGAGGGTGAACCTCCGACCACCTGTAAAAAACCCAAATGAAGAGTAGAGAGTAAATAACTAAAAAACATAAAACCCTAAAAATAAAAACGTACAACCATTGTTGAGTGAAAATACACTTACGGGGAGTCTTTCCGTAGTAGGGTGCTGGTTCATTAACACCCCTAATCCTCCATTATTTACCAAAGGCAGCCATTGATCGATCGAAGTTTTTTTCTTGATGAACAGGATAGAAGATTTTGGTGGCGAAAAAGTGGAAATTTAAAGGCTGACAGGGCACGCTACCAGCTATGGTGGGAAGAAGTGGAAAGGTCAGGCCAAGATAACCGTGTATATTTTGTTACCTTTACCACGCAAATCCTGTTTTTACCGTGTCTATTTATTACATTTAGCAACGTAAATTTTGTTTATCAATTATTTGTTATGTGATGCGAGTAATTAAATAAGTTCTGGTTAAAATATAACCAATTAACACTTTTGTCTCAATGGTTCTTCTTAATCTTGTAGTTTGTTCCTTTCTTTGACTGACCTAGGTTCAAGCCTTGTTTGCTACAATTTATAATTTTTTGATTGTCTAATAGTGGATGACAGGATTTATAAACTGGATAGATTTTAATTCTTCAGTAAATTGAAACAAGAACAAAACCGTATGAACTAACAAGAATAAAACCATATGAACTAGAATTCCTCAAAAAGAAGAGTTCATCTGGAATGAGAGCAGATGAACTGAACTGGATGACATTTTTAGACAACTGTTTCACTGCCTTGGCGGACTGAGATGATTTATAATTAAACAGGATCAATTTTAGTTATTCATTAGAGAAGAAGAAGAATAGAACCGGATGAACTAGAGTTCTTCAGGATCAAGACTAATTATTCAGTAATAGAACAGGATGAACTAGAGTTCTTCAGGATGAACCGGATAATCTAGAGTTCTTCAGGATGAACTATATATATACTATAAATAACCAAAGTTGTTATTTATGTTCGTAGTCTATAGGATATTCCCATGTATTTAAACCCATTATCTATTGAATTAAAATTATTGTGGTTGACGACAATTCCTCATAATACACTAATATTTAGTCACACAACCTAATATATGTAGAAGACAACCGGATGAACAAGAATTCTTTAGGAAGAAGAGTCAAAAGACACATCGGATGCATACAATTAATTACATATATAATCCAAAAGATGTGATATCAGTTAATTAATTACAAATATATATAATAAAAAACAACATAAACTTAAAACATGCTCCCACTAGAGAAATTGTCTGAATCATCATATCGGCATGTTCTCCATGGGTAGCTACCTTCAGAGGGGGTGGAGGAGGAGGAGGAAGACACCTCCACATCTCCATCGAGGTAGATGGATATGACCTCCTCGTCCATGACGTGCAGGCCAAGGCCTAACATCCCTCGGATCATCAGTGAATGGAACCAGTCCAAAATCCAGAGACAACCCTGGGATCCTCAAGTAGGGGTCGAAATCGTTCAAGTCATAACCTAGGTCAGACACCATTTGACCTAGGTCATCGAACGAGAAGGAGTTAATGTCAACCTCGTCGAAGTAGCGAACCCTCTCATCGATGTATTGTATCCGACCATTAAGGCTCGCAAAATACCCTAGGTGATAGATCACCAAAGTAAACAGACTAAAATCTTCTTCCCCTATTCAAGAAAAATAACCAAATTTCAGAGACGCGAATCCCACATTAAAGCATTTGAATTTCAGTCATTTAGATGATTACTCACCATATTCGGGGCTATCTTCCACATTCAGAGGACGCAAATGCGACATTTTCAGAGAATGGCATGATAAACCAAAAAACAGAGAGCTGAGAGAGCTAACGGCGTATATGGTGATGATCGACAACTAATTAATTAATGATATGATTTATATCCGAAACTCGAGGTGGTAGATAAAGATTTGACCTCTAGTAATGATGTATATCCGCCGTCGCCACAGATAATTAACTAATTAAAATTGGTTTCTATTTAGTCACGGTTAAAATATGTGGCCATATGTAATAGATTTTTGTCACTCACAACCTACTATTTAGTCACACAACCTAATAACAGTGACCATTTGTACTAGTTTTTAGCCACATAACTAAGTAAAAAGCGTGGCCATTGCTCACATTTAGCCACGCATAAAATATAATTAATAGTTTTGTTTTTTTTAATTTACTAAGTAATAAAATCTACTCTTCCGTCACACAACATTATTTAAACGTGGCCATACATTCCTTTTTGGTCACACGAATTAAAAATCATAAAAATTTCGTGGCCGTTTGGTGCATTTCGCCACTCTTTATTAAGCGTGACAAATAAGGGCCACATGTTTTTGTAAAACGGTGACTAAAGCGACTGCACCTGATTGTTGTTGTCACATAAACAAAAAAATACGTGGCTAAAAGGGTCCAAAGGCTATATATTTGGCCACGGGTACAAAATATGTGTGGCTAAAACTAGTATTTCTTACCTTTGGCCACGTTTTTTACAAAACAGTGGCTATGCGTAAAAAAAAACCGTGGCCAAAGCCACTTTTTGACGTAGTGTATAGTATATTTCTTGGAGGAAATCTAGTATCCTGGAGTGCAAAGAAGCAACCTACAATCTCATGATCAAGTTGCGAATCCGAATACCGTGCCATGGCTAACACGGCTGCTGAAATTGTCTGGATCACACATCTTCTTCGTGAACTTCATGCCTTGCCTTGCACTCGGCCTACGCTTCTATGTGACAATCAGAGTGCCTTATTTTTAACTCAAAATCCCGTCTCTCACAAGCGCTCTAAGCACATTGACTTGGATTATCACTTCATTCGTGAGTTGGTCACGTCTGGCAAACTTCTGACTATGTTTGTTCCAACCAAGCTTCAGGTGGCTGACATCTTCACCAAAAGTCTTTCGCGGCCCCAGTTTGAACACTTCCGCTCTTTACTTCGTCTTGGCCCACCACCTATTGCTTGAGGGGGGATATTAGTTGTAGTCTTTATATAGTGTTGGGTATTTTGTGTATTTGTCTCATTCTTGTTGTACCCCTTTGTATATTTTCCTTTTATTTATATACTCTCCCACTTTGGGGATGATTCATAGGAAAATCACTCTCACTCTGAAGATCACATGTTCATATATTTTGCATTGGCTTTCTTGCTTATCAATTATATGTATGAGTTGCTTGGCATGCATGGGTTGATATAGGGTTATCTAAAATAGGGTTATAGTGCTTAATCTATCCACAATTGTTGCCTTTACTTCCATTTTGTCGTAATCATTTTTTTTATTTGTTATATTATAACTATCTGTTACAATCATGGGTTCAATATTGTAATCTTTTAGTAGTTTGTTCACTTTGCTTAGAGTGTACTTTATGAGCTACGGATGTCTCATGTTCGGTTATTAGCATGTGTAATTGCTACATTTCATTGCCTTACAATATGCTTTAGTATTGACTGTATTTTTAGTTCCATTCTTAAGCAGATTTTAATGCTTAGTAACGTTGGTTATGTTGTTAGTTATTCGTGGACTGTTTTAATATTTACTGAGTTTTCTAAATTTACTATTACATCTACAGATTTCAAGCAGGTATCTGCCTGTATCACGGAAGTTTAGCTTTTGAAGGTAAATTTTATGTTTTCCTAAATTAGAGGAACTATGTATCAAACATCTTAAAGCAAATGTACATTTGGAAGACTTTAAGATGTAAATGGTTGCATCATCTAAACTTAATGATGATTTTATAAAAATGCATTTATAATCTTGATTAGTTCAATTGTTGAGGTCATAAATTAAAATTGGTTTTGGTCATCTAACCTCCTTAGGGCCTGTTTGATATGCTCTGACCCGGCCCATTAAGGGCTGACTGCTGACTCGGTCAGCAGTTCGAGTGTTTGATATGCTTACTAGTTTGCTCGGACCGAATCCGAGTGCTCTGACCGAATTCATTGTATTTTTATCTCTGACCGAATCCAACAATCGTAGAAAACACACAGCTCCAACTTCCAACCCTAGCCACCTTCCTAGCTGTGCCCTCCGCCGTGCACCCTCCGGCTTGCGGCCTCCGCCATGCACCCTCCGGCTTGCGGCCTCCGCCGTGCACCCTCCGGCTTGCGGCCTCCGCCGTGCACCCTCCGGCTTGCGGCCTCCGCCGTCACTCGCGAAAGCCGTCGTTGCCCTCGTCGAAGCAGCAACGCCGCCCCCGTCGCCATCTGTCGCCGTCGCCATCTGTCGTTGAAATTCAACCTCCTCCGCCCCTCTTCGACAGGTAATCTTCTGAACTGTTATTTAACCACTTGAGTGCCCAGATTGTGTGAATCAAGAACTCTTATTTGATCCACTAAAATCCCCCAAAAATCTTGTGTTGCTGGTTGTTGTGCTATCTGTTGTTTCACACAAGAATGCTGAGTTATATATGATTTTTTGCTTGCTTGATTGTTGATTGAATGATTAAAGTTTACTATGAATTGATTTTAGGATGATGGTATAACAATTTGGGTGTTAATCATTCAAATTACAAGTGTATGTTAGCTATTTAAAGAAGGTGATATCTGTGAGATCTAAAGTTGTGCTATCTGTTGTTTCACACAAGAATGCTGAGTTATATATGATTTTTTGCTTGCTTGATTGTTGATTGAATGATTAAAGTTTACTATGAATTGATTTTAGGATGATGGTATAACAATTTGGGTGGTTTCTCTACTATGAATTTTGTTGCTTGTTTGACCAATTTGTTTAAGGATATTGTGTTAACAATTGAAGAGAATGAAGAGATTTTAATATTTATTCTTGATGATTGTGTGGATTTAGAATGTGTGTGTAAGAATTAGGAATTGTTTTGTTATGTGTTTATCATTTATTTTAAATTCTCATATGTATGTAGACATGGCCACTACTAAACCTAGAGCCATTTGGAAGTCTGAAAGTGTGGACAAAACTTTTCTTGAAACATGTCTGCACGAAATAACAATCAACGGTCAGGAGGGTACTAGTTTGAAAGGATCCTCATGGAAAGTAGTTGGAGAAAAACTAAAAAATGAGCATAATTTCATTGTCAACCGAGGAAAAATGAAAAATCGTTAGACTACATAAGAAAAAAGTTTTGTGCTTGGGTGAGATTAAGAAACAAAACAGGGAATATCTATAATCTCATAACAAATACTTTCACTATGAGTGAGGAAGAATGGGCGGCAGAGATAAAGGTATTTTTTTATATTTATGAGTATTTTTTTAACTAGGCTTATTATGTTTTTACTATTTTAATTATATTTATAAAATCTTCGGACAGTTGGACTCATATGTAGAGAAAGTGAAAAATGCACCCCTCATTTTTTCGGAACTTTGTGTGCAATTGTTTGAAGGGGTGACCTCGACCGGCGCTCATGCTTGGGGGCCATCTTCTACATTCACTCACCCCATAGAAGAATTTTCCACGGATGATATGGATGCTGTTAATTTCACTCAGATGGAAACGGAGGCCCCACATGAAAGTGATGAATCAAGCAGCCGTTCGAAACATAATGAACGTCAAGGAAATAGCAAAAGGGCGCGTAGAAACACACTTGATGATGACTTTAGGGAGGTTGGGAAGGAAATTGTGAATGTTGCAAAAATGCTGGTGGAAAATGAACGTTTGAGTAAAGAGAGAGAAATTGAACGCTTGGAAAGAGAGAAGGAAAAAGAGAAAGAAAATGATGTGGGAGCATGTATGGAGAAGTTGGAGAAAATGGGGTGGGGGGAGGGAGATCCAAGATACGACACGGCTCTTTTGCTATTTGGTGAAAGTGCCGATCTTAGGAAAGTTTGGTTACATCTTAAGGCGCCGAGTTGCGAGTCGTGGGTGCGAAATGCTGGAAGGAAGTTCGGTTTGTTTCGATGATTATTTTATGTTTAGATGTTTTGTCGTATGAATTTCTTGTGTTTTTTGTTTATTTTATGACTTTGGTATGACTTTGGTGTTTTTGAGACTTTGGTTATATTTGGATTTGGATGATTGTTATGTTAAATATGGATGGCATTTATATTATATTTGGATGATTGTTATGTTAAATGTGGATGGCATTTATATTATATTTTGACTTTTATATGACATTTAACAGGTCACAAATGTATACAAAAGGTGAAATTGTAGCTTTCATTTTACTTTCGTGGTATTGGTTGATGTTGGCTCGGAAAAGGAAGAGAGGTATTGAAAGAATAAGAGATAACGATTCTGCATTAACCGGGAATGCGTATACCCAAGAATTGTTACATGTATCGTCTATACAATGCCATGAAATGATGAGGGTTTCACGCGAGGCTTTTGTATTATTATGCAACCATTTTAGATAACGGAATTGGTTGCAAGCTAGTAGAACATTTTCGAGTGGTTAAACGGCGATTTCAACATCCTACTCAAACAGTTCATCAGTGTTTTCACGAGGTTTTGGTTGCAATGATGTCTTTTGCAAGGGAAATTATAGTGCCAACATCTTCCGATGAAACTACAAATATATCGGAACGACATCAAAGGTTAAAAGCCATATTTCCCGGAGCAATTGGTGCGTTAGATGGTACTCTTGTACATGCAGTTGTGCCTACTAATCAACAGAATTGTTATAGGGGAAGAGGAAAGGTTGTATGTTATCAAAATGTGCTAGGAATATGCGATTTTGATATGATTTTCACCTTTGTATGGGCTGGATGGGAAGGCATAGCACATGATTCACGAGTTCTGAAAGAAGTTGCATCTAATCCGACTTCTGGATTTCCATTCCCTCCACCAGGTTTGTTTTTTAACTAAAACTTTTATTGTTAAATATATTATTGTATTTATTCTTTAAATAATAGATGTTACACTGACGTTTATAGATAAATATTATCTTTGTGATGCTGCATATACCAACACTCGTGGATTTTTGACTCCTTACCGCAATACGAGGTATTGGTTAGCGGATTTTCGAAGAAGACGGCCGATATCTAAGGAAGAAAGATTCAATCATGCTCATGCGCAACTCAGAAATGTTATTGAGCGTGCTTATGGTGTACTGAAGGCGAGATTTCCAATCTTAAAACAAATGGCTCCTTATCCTTTTCCAGTGCAGCGAGACGTTGTCATTGCTTGTTTTGCAGTCCATAATTTTATAAGAAAATATAATATTCAAGATGAATTGTTTATGGGCTTTAAAAAAGATGAATATGGTTACTCCTAATATGCAAGGTGGAGGAAGTGAGGGCATAGAGTGGGGTTTAGAAGGCACTGAATACATGACTACTTTACGTAACCAGATTGCCGATCAACTATTTTCAACTGCTTCCAATTAGATTTGTATGATTTCTGCTTGATTTGAATTTTGTATGAAAATTTGAATTTTAAGATATTATGTTTAAGATATTTGAATTTTAAGATATTATGTTTAAGATATTTGTTGATTCATCATATTTTATTTTATCGTTTTTAATTTTTTATAAATAATTATGCAATTGTGATTATTAATTTTAAAAAGCTATAATATGTATTTCTCATTCAGCTCTTACCCAGTCAGCTCTTACCCAGTCAGCAACTATCAAACACTCAAGTTTCATTCAGCTCTTACCCAGTCAACCACTATCAAACACTCAAGTTTGAGTTAGAGCTTCTTACCCAGTCACCTCTTACTCAATTAGCTCTTACCCAATCCGCTCTTACCCAGTCATGAATTATCAAACAACCCCTTAGTTTTATTAGCACTTCAATATTATTGTTTTAGGTTTACGCTAGAAACTGAGATTTTGCATTTGTACAACTAGATGACAATATCATTTTGAAGCTCCAACTAAACTCTAATGAAACCTTACTTAAAGGTTAAACTTATGTTTTTAGTATATTTATGTAAAGCGCACTCATATCTAACAGACTACAACATGAATTGTGGTAAAGTGTGATTTCAAATGCTACCACATACAAGTTATGATAATGTTTTCCAGATAATTCAAGATGTTACTGTTGAAAAAAATCAATTGGGAGTCACATACTCATAACCTACTGATAGTAGTAAAACTCGGATAACTTTTAATCCTATCGGACAGTTTTTAATTAATGATAATTTGGAGTCATAATTTGGATCTATCCAACTAATCATTTGAGTATTTAGATGTTATTTAGATTTATAGTTTCAATAAACATTCCACTCTTTTCAAAATTTAACGAATGCTAACAGTTTTCTTTTGTCATGATAGAAGCACATACTATGTATACTGAAGGCATTGCAAACATAAAGCTGTATCAGAAACCTACTCCTTTGGGCGCTCGTGTCTTCAGGAAGTACGTTATCCCACGGAACAAAAGGGAAAGCTAAAAGTAGTTCTATCAAAGCAAAGGTAGAGACTAAATCAAGTATATACTAGATATCACGTACTTATAGATGTCCTCAAACGTACATTTGCATTTTTATAGGAACATGCTATAAAAGCAAAGGTAGAGACTAAAGGGAAGAATACTGACTCGCACATCTTGCTATACAAATGCTACAATGTTAATGCCTACATGTGTGACCCGCCTCTTTCCTATGGTAAAGTCATTCCCTGCTCTGCTTCAATGGCCATTTGATACAGGATAGTGTTCGTACCGATTTCAGAAACGAACATTGCAAAACTTTGTGGCATACAATGTGCTAGAGACAAGGCTCAATCATCATGTCCTCTTGACATGTAGTTGAAGTTTTTTTAAGAGATGCTTAAGAGCATCAATGGTAGCACTCCTAGAAAAATGACCTTTAATGACGCGCGAACTATGACACACACTGCTTTTATGACGCATATAGGTGAGCGTCATTAAAAATATATGACGTGCATTTGTGA
This sequence comes from Deinandra increscens subsp. villosa, assembly GCA_039602395.1. Lineage (NCBI taxonomy): Eukaryota > Viridiplantae > Streptophyta > Magnoliopsida > Asterales > Asteraceae > Deinandra > Deinandra increscens. The sequence continues at coordinate 20,604,026 of JBCNJP010000010.1, read as the reverse complement.
CCGTCATAGAGAGACTGTCATAAAAAATTGAAAAAAAAAAACACGGACGACATTTTTTAATCGAGCGTCATTAATTTTTCCGTCGCTTTTTAATTTGTTTCCCGCTCTCAATGAAATTTTCCCGCCACTCTAAAAAAACATCGTTTAGCCCTAATCATTCCCCGCTAGTTCTCTCGCTAAGTTTTTTTCCCTAATCGCTCCCACCTACTCACTCCCCGCTAGTTCCACGCGATTTTGCCCTAATCGACGATCCGGAAGGATACGAGACCCACGCACGCACTCCGCCTCTGCCGTCACCCGTGATTTTGCCCTAAGCGCCGATAGACTTCAAATCTATCATCACCTGCGCCTTCGGAAGCGTAGATCCTCCACCCTCACCAGCGATTTTGCCCTAATCGCTCAACCCTCACAGGCAATTTGGCCCTAATCGCTCAACCCTCACCGGCGCAACCCTCAACCGCGATTCTTGATCTCCAGCTCCACTCCGCCGTTCGATTGTGTGAAAGGTCAGTCTCCTCCATCTCGTCTCCTCCATCTCTTCTCTCAATTTCGAAATTGGTTTAGATTTTTTGTGAAATCGCAAATTCTGAGTTCATGTTCGTGAAGTTTCATGAATGGCAGATGTATAGAAACTTGATTTTATTGTTCGAATTTGATATTAGTAGATTCGGTTGTGGATTTTGACTCTATTAATGCAACATAATTCGATTTTGGTACAACTTTCAGTTGAATTTAAAATCAATTAACAGGTTCGATTTTGGTACAACTTTGGCAGATGTATAGAAACTTGATTTTATTGTTCGAATTTGATATCAGTAGATCCTGTCCTGTATTGCTGCTCTTGAGTTGTACATATTTGTTGACACCTAATTCAGTAATTCTAGGTTTCATCTATTTGTGCTTGCTCAATACTTTGTTTACAATTGATGTTTTATTCTTTGAAGTGATTTGGAAGTATATTGTAGCAAGCTCTAATTCAATTTTGTAATCATTTGTGAGACAATGCTATCTGTTATCTAGTGATCCTGTGGATTCATTTTTGCTTGCTGTTAGTTAAGAAAAGTCCTAATCTGTTTGCATGTTTACCTACTTTATGATTTAGATTCGGCCGAGTATGATTCAGTTTAAGATCTGAATCTGTTTCATGATTCATAGTTGGTGCTTAGAACAGCTACTAAATCTGGTCTAACTTTGACTCCAAAAGTCAAATTCGCTCCTTACTTGAAAAGTGATTATTACTAACATCATGATCAAATAGTCAGATAATAATGCTAAAGTTAGGGATACTTGATTAGTTTTGCATATATCTCCTTTTTCATATGTTCATTAAGATTTGTTAGTTGTAGCTTCTTTGAGTTTAATCAACTATTTATTTTGCAGCCATTGCTATAGTTTTGTTTTTGAGGGATCTACGCCTAGTTGTAGCTTCTTTGAGTTTAATCAACTGTTTAACATATATACTCCTTTTGTAACATGTAATTTTGGAATTTAGTTATTAATGCCTTGATGCTCTTTGTAATTTATGTGTTAGGTTCATATTAAGGCAGAGAATGATGCAACTCTTCTTCGATATTGGTTGACTTAAATTAAGGTTGATATTTGCATCTTCAAATTTCTAGTAATTGCTTTATTTTCTATTGTTATTTGCATCTTTGGAATTCCATTGTCAATGGCTGAATTCTCCTTTAAAACTTGTGTTGTTTTGCATGTTCCTTCAGACCATGCTTTTCATTATTCAAATTAAAATGAGATTGTGTTGTTATTTGCATCTTTATTAATAGTCCGTCTACTAATAATCAAGGTTTATCTCTTTAGTATTGCTCTTATGTATATTTTTTTGCTTCTAGTAATAAACGAATGTTTAACTTTAAGTTAAGTAACCTTTTCGTTTGATTTACTTTAAATAGAAATTGAAGTTTCTTTGTTGTAATGCTAAGGTCATGGATAAATCATGGATTTCATCTAATAGACTATCAAACGCATATGATGAAGGTGTGAATGCCTTTTTAGAGTTTGCACAAATTAATAATCCAAATTTATATGCCATACCATGTCCTTGTGTAGAGTGTATCAATTTGTGTCACCACTCAATTGGAAATTTGCATTATCATTTGTTTGCCCAAGGTTTTGATGAAAATTATAAGGTTTGGTTTTTCCATGGAGAAACTATTTCTGAGGTTGAAGTGAACTGCCCTGATGAAAATAGACCTCCCGAGTTTGATTATACGAAGGAAATGCTATGTGATGCCTTCACTTATGTAGAGAAAGAACCCGATTCATTGAAATCATTTCTTGAAGAATGTGATAAGCCACTTTACGAAGGGTCAAATTATAATGCACTTAGTGGATAGTTGATATTCCAACAATTGAAGGGTCAATTTTGGTTGGTCGGATGCTAGTTTTGATGACTTGTTAGGTGCCTTAAAAAAAGATTTTACCTTCAAACAATACAATCCCTAGCTCGGTATATGAGGCTAAGAAGTTGCTAAAAGGAATAGGTCTACAATATGAGAAGTTTCATGCATGTGAAAATGATTGTGTACTATTCTGGAATGAACATAAGGATGCTTCCGAATGTCCAACTTGTGGCATATGTCGTTGGAAGAAAAATACCAAAAATGTGCCGAGAAAAGGTATGTGGTATTTTCCTCCCATCCCTAGATTTAGAAGAATGTTTTCATCACCCGAAATTGCACATGACTTAACTTGGCATTCACAAGTCCGGGTCAATGAGGGTAAGCTAACTCATCCTCGCGATTCCCTCTCTTGGAAGTTTGTTGACAACACTCGGAAAGAATTTGGTAGAGAAAATCAGAATCTTAGATTAGCCTAGTCCACTGATGGTATCAATCCTCATAAGTCATTAAGTTCCAAGCATAGTTTTTGGCCTGTTACCCTAATAACATATAATCTACCCCCTTATTTGTGTATGTCAAGAAAATTCATGATGTTGACTCTATTGATATCAGGGCCAAAGCAACCTGGTAAAAATATAGATGTCTACTTGGCACCATTGATAGCAGATCTAAAGCTCTTGTGGGAAACGGGTGTTACGACATTTGTTGCTTATAAGAAAGAACAATTTACTTTTAGAGCAATATTACTATGGACTATAAATGACTTTCCTGCATATGGTAATCTATCAGGGTGTGTTACCAAAGGTTATAATGTTTGTCCAATTTGTTCGGAGAATACTTGTTCACAATGGTTGCCAAATTCCAAAAAAGTATGCTTCCTTGGGCATAGAACATTCCTCACACCTACTCATCCTTTTCGTAAAAGAAAAAAAGATTTCAACAATGAGACCTAGAATGATGTGCCCAAAAAACCATTATCAAGTGAGGAAATTTACGATTATCTAGCAGGGTTTGAGAATACATGGGGGCAGAAGAAAAAGTCAAAGAAGGAAACCTCAAAGAAGAAAACGCCAAAGAAAAAAATTGAAAATAGCGATGAGAGAGCTAAATTTTGGCATAAAGAGTCAATATTTTTTGAACTTGATTATTGGAAGAAGTTGCTTGTTCGTCATTAGTTAGATGTTATGCACATAGAAAAAATGTATGTGAGAGTGTTTATGGGACATTGCTGAATTTGCCTCACAAAACGAAGGATGGGTTAAAAGCACGACAAGATCTTGAGGAGCTGGGCATTAAGCCTGAATTACAAACTCAAAAGAAAGGGAATCAACTTTATCTTCCGCCTGCTATCTACACACTGAATAGCTCGGAATAACATCTATTTTATGATACTTTGTCGAACATGAAAGTGTCTGATGGGTATTTCTATAATTTCAAGAATCTTGTGTCCGATGATGTTTCAAAGATGAATGGTTTGAAGTCTAATGATTGTTATGTACTGATGCAACAACTTCTTCCTTTTGCAATCAAAGGGGTGTTACACGTGAAAGTGAGGAAAACAATCATAAGCTTGTGCCAATTTTTCAATGAACTGTGTAGTAAAGTTGTTGATGTTAGTAAGCTAGGCAAGTTGCAAAGTGAAATTGTATCAACTTTGTGTTTGCTAGAGAAGTATTTTCCTCATTCGTTTTTCGATGTCATGATTCATTTGATGGTGCATTTAGTTAGAGAGGTGAGGTTATGTGGCCTGGTTCATTTTAGGTGGATATATCCATTCGAGAGATTCATGAAAACACTCAAAGGGTATGTACGGAATCATCATCGGAACGAGGCTTGCATTGCAGAATGTTACGTGGCAAAGGAAGCCTTAGAATTTTGCTCGAACTACTTCCAAAATATAAATTATGGGTGTTTATGCAGGAGAAGCTAGAGAAAGAAGATAAGGATGTAGCGATTTCATATGGAACAAAGGATGTGCTTACATGGGCCTTGGGTAATGAAGAACAACGTGGTCGTGTACGCGGGATGGGCAAGTTTGTATCGTAACAACAATATTTTTACTTACCCAAAACCGTTAAGAGTTAATTGGAAGATGAGAAGAAGAAGATGCAACAACGGTTAGCCAAAGTTGAAGACGATGTAGCGAGGCTGAAAAGAGGCAGTAATCTTAATGCTTCCGAAGGTGCAAGTTGCCAAATATGGGAAGACAAAAAAAACGGTTTGAAGTTGAAGTGGAAGAAGAAGATGAAGCACAAGAAGAACTACTTGTAAGTTTCTATTTTTTATATGTGTAGATGAGTTAAGATGAGTTAGTGAGGCTGACAAGTGTCTATATTGTAGGATAATTCATGTTACCTTGCAATTGACGTTCCTTCAAATATAGTCGCCAAAGGAAATGTAGAGAATAATAGTCTCTCAGGTATTACTTATTTGTTTTTATATTCTTACATTTGAATAAAAAATGGACTTACTTTTGACCTTCATATGTTATAGGCAGTGAGAACATTGAAGTTATGATTGAAATATGTTTTCAAGGAGAAGCTTTATTACCATTTCCCCTTGAAGAGGAGTTCATTGAGAAAGTCAAAGTTGCCCCTAGGTACATACTAATGTGGCCGAGACACCTAGTCATTCAATGCTCTTATCTGGTAACTACTTAAACTTAAAATCTGTTGATGAATGTAACTTCTAGTTATTTGTTAACCATCAACAAACAAAACCAGCAAAGCATGATAGAATTACTAATGATATACTAAACACAATTCTAAAACAAGAAAATTTTAATTAAATAATAATTAAATAGTGTTCTGATTAAGACCCTGCAATTGGGGGCATATGGATTTCACAAGATATGTCAGGATCATAAGATTAAACAGGGATGGAACCAGAGAGGTTTAACAGGGTCAATTGGCCTCTCATTCACTAAAATTTATCATTTTTTATGTATAAAGACTCATTTTTATTAAGAAAATAATAATAAGCTGGACCCCCTGGTTGTATTGGTATAAATCAGAAACCATCATATATATTTGGGGTGGGATTTGGGTTCTCAAGTAGAATAGAATTTCAAAAAGATGACAGGATTTACCAAGTCCATTGTTTGTCTTGATTCATGTGGAATGTAGCCAGCCAGCCAGCCAAGAAGTTACTTTGGGTAAGAAGAGATGTATGTAATTGATTTGATGATAGAAAAAACTTATGGTCTGGTCTGATGTGTAAGGTTCTGTTGAGGCCAGCCAGCCAGGTTTAGTTGACGACAGTTGGGATTGTAGTCTTGATGTTAAATTATAAATTATAGAAATGGTCATCAATCAATCAATCAATTGGAGTGGAACAACCCAACCAATTAGAGTTTTGCTGTGTGCAGTTAAATTGTAAGTATTTGTTTTTCTGTTTTACAAAAAGACACTTGATACTCCCAAACTAAACTCCTTGATGAATTAAAAATGCATAACAGCTTCAACTGATTTTTTGTGTAATCTATTAACCATTTGATCTACTTTTGTTAATGTGTTTGTTTGTGGCATGACTGTCCCTCATGGTAGTTTGTAAAACATAACGGTCTCAACGATTTTTTTCTTGCAAAAAAAAAATAACAAAAAATGTAAAAAAAGGATATCAACTCATTACCGGCAAAGAAGGATGAGGAGAGGAAGCATGAGGACAAGAATGCAAAGATGGGTGATCAAAAAGGTGCAAAGAAGGATGATGAAAAAGAAACAAAGATGGGAAAAGAAAGTAAGAAAGAAAAAATAACAAAGAGAACCTGATGAGGAAAACGAAAAGGATTTGAGGACAAAAGGATATCAACTCATTACCGGTGAAGCCATTAAAGAGTTGAAGGATAAAAAGAAAGCAAAAGTGAATGAAAAAGAGACAATGCTAAGAAGGATGACAAGAGATCAGAAGAATACAAGGGTAAGAATGGAAGAAAGCGTTCCTTTGACAAAGGCTGCAATGATGGTTGATGGACAAGTATCAAAGGTGGATTCTATAAAAGTGTGGTGTGAGGATAATCTATTCGGGTATGACAGTTTCACGTACTTAACTTGGACTGGCTTTAACAAGGTTTTTTAAATGGATGAACTGAGTGGTGCTGTTGTTACTTCTTATACAGTGTAAGTAGTTAAATTTCAATTAAATGACTTTGTATGTTAACAGGTACTTGTAAGGATTAATTTAGTTTTTGTATGTTAACAAGTACTTGTATGAGCAAATAAAGAACTGGTCAAAAGGAGATCATGGAATTTGTTTTATGACCTGACCGCAACCATGCAACATGAACGTAAAGCCAAGGCTAGAAATGTCGATGATTCAAGTAGACTCGTTGCAGAACGGTTATCTAAGAGAAATGACAATCACATCATTCTATTGCCCTACAATCTCGGGTATACTAAGTTGAAATCGTTTTACAATTAAAGTTATAAAAAAAACTAGTGGAACAACCCTATATGAAAAAGATCACTAACTCAATTTTTGGTTTGATGTAATTTGGTTTTGTTTTTTGTAGAAGACATTGGGTGTTGGGCATACTCGACATGGAAAAAAGACTTGCTATTATCTTGATTCCCTAGGGTTTATATCTCTGGTAACTTCAGTAGCTACTCAAAGGCACATTTCTTGTTAAATATAAATAAATAAAAGTTGTTAGAAACTTTCTAAACATTCAAAGTTTATGTAAATGTGTAGTGTCCAATTTAGCCCGGAAGCACGGAATGTGGTTATTACGTGTTAAAAATTATGAAAGAGATAGTTTAGCAAGGAGTTAAAGTGCTTGAAAATGACAATGTAAGTGTTAATTTCTGGTAAAATTCAGCAGATATAGTTTACGCTCTAATCAAATCTTATCAATTTGCCATAGTTTATAAGATCTCTCTGGATTGGTGGATCGATAATGAATGGAATACTTGTAGTTTTCATCTTGAAATGCATGTGTTTGCATACCTGTTGTGAATAGGATCAGGTCTGTTCGGTACCCTTCTTTTGCTCATATAATTAAGAACCAAACCCTTGTGCTTTCTTGTTGCTCCTTTTGACATGGAAAAATCAACACTTGGATGAAATGCATGTGTTTGCATACCTGTTGTGAATAGGATCAGATCTAAAAACCACACTACTGTTCCTCCCCATGACTCTTTCTGCCTCTATGCTACTCAAACTAGCCCTCTAGATGTTTAGTCCAATATTGTTTTGAACCAGACCGATTATGACTGCTGCATTTGTTTTCTTTTCTACTTTAATTTCCACGTTCTTAAATTTACTTAAATGCTATATATATTTGACCTCATATATGTTTCAATTTTTAACTTTTTTGTTATGTTGTTTATTTCTCAGATTGGGGGAGATACAAATGAATTTACTGATGCTGATTTTGATGAAATTCGTGAGGAATGGGCAACTTATGTGTCAAACTTCATTTTCCGGTAGTAACTAGTGTCATATGTTTGTAAACCTTAGTGGCCTACTCTTAATTACTAGTAATTAGCTTTTGTGGTGAATTGTATGTGAATGAAACACATTGTTTAAACTTCTATATATATGAAATGCAGTATTTTGGTGAATGCGCGTGTACTTTGTAATATTAACAGGATTAATGGAAAAAAAAGAATTAAATACAATTTTCTTTTTTTGAAAAAATTTAAATTATGACGCGCAAAATGTGTGTCATAAAATTATGACAGAAAAAGAATGTCAAGAATAGAAAACGATGACGCGCAAATGGGTGTCATAAAAGGGCGTCATAAATGCGCGTCGTAATTTAATGACACGCAAATGCGCGTTGTAAAAATTTATGACGGTGGATACAATGAAAGGCTTTTGCGCGTCATCAAAGGCTTTTTTGTTGTAGTGTAGAGTCTCTATAAATCTGTGAGTATAGTCTTTAAAATTTGAGGTGTAGTTGTGAGTGGTTGTGAGTGGATGAGAGAGAAAAAGTTACTGTTCATCTGTAAATTTGATAAAAAACTATTGATTTGGTAAAATTTGAGGTTTGATGTAAGAGAAAAAGTGAGAAAAAGTAACGATAAGGGTATAAAAAGTATTATTTAATTGTGGCTGTGAGTGAAAGAGAGGAAAAAAGTAATGATAAAAGTATAAATTATAAGGATAAGGATAAAGAATTTATTGTGAATGCTCTAAGACTGAATGAAACATGTTATTACTATTTTATGAATGATGTTTTAGGTGTTGTTTAACACTTAGTGAACAACATTCATGGACAATAGTATTTTTGGTGAATGATGTACCATGAAGTGACACATGAAGCACTTTTTTTGTAAGTAAATACGTACATGATGAAATGTGAAGGTTAATGACATAGAGTTAAATTATATCTGGCGTCACCTCATGTTTTCTACTTTCTTCGTTCAGGAAAACTTTTTTCTACAGTTGATTTTTTATGGGGTATTTGCATATATACCCCTGTAAAAATTAAAAATTGCATATATACCCAACCTCGAAATTTAATTGCATATATCCAACCTAAAAATTGCATATATACCTAACCTAAAAATTCAATTGAAAGGTGATATATGCAATTGAATTTTAGGTTGGGTATATATGCAATTTTTAAAGTTTGCAGGGGTATATATGCAATCGAATTAAGATTAAAGAAATAAAAAGTACTTGACTAAAAAAGTCAAAAGATAGATTAAAAACTAAAAAAGAAGTATAAATTTAATCCGCATTATAATTTTTCACCACAGCGCATCACACTAGTGTGTGAGTATATATATATATATATATATATATATATATATATATATATATATATATATAGGGACTTTAGCACGGAGAATTTTTAAATTTATAAACCTAATACTACCTAAGGGATCAAACACGCAGAAGTAGGTAAGTGTACCTATCGCAACTGTAGTATACTTCATATTATGTAGAATCGGGTGTCGATCACTGGGAACACAATGACAAATATCAATCTAAAGCAAATGCAATAATCACCAAGCAAATTGTAAAGTGAAATGGAAATTTTTATATGATAAAAGACATCATCTTGATATCGAATCCCCATGTACCTAAACAACTACCGTGAACAACTATTTATGCAACTCTTTCTAAGGATTTCTAAGCCTCTCGTTAGTGTAAACCTAACCTCAGTTAGACCAGTTATGGAGATGAAATGCTGGACACATCCGTGTTAGAAAACATATCTCGATGAATCAGAACCCTAAAAAGCTATAGACATACATTTAGAACTATGTGCTCATCAATCAATCATCGACATATTGACTAAGAACCGCTTATTCCAATTATCAACCACAACTAGAACCGGTTAAGATACTAGTCCTAACCGCACAAAGATAACCATACGTATTCTATCAACATTCTATACTCCTTTCAAAGCATAACCCTAGGACAAATATCATCAAAACCTATGACCTAAAGATAGAGTGACCAATACATAGGCTTAGCTACTTCCTACAACTCAGCAAAACCACATCATTGACAAAATAAACGTAGTAATCTTGCATACATGCGTATCAATACGAATTAGATCAATTGAATCAATGTTTTAAACCAAACGTAGTCTTTAATCCTTCAATCGTAGTTATTGTACTACAAGATTCCTCTCCACTAAGATGATAGTGGAGTTTAACTACTCATGACAGAAAGTAAATGACAAACGAATCCAACAAATATTAACATACTACGAATCAAACAAGTTGTAAACCGAAATTAATATATGCAGAACGATTCTATGATCTGGAATGCTTCTCCTTTCTTCTATCTGCTCTAATAGCCTCAAAATTGTCTCTAAAACTCTATGATGGCTGAAATTCGATCTCTAACTTTGATGTAAACATGTTTTATTTATAGCGTGAACTTAAGGTTTCCAGACTATAGGGCGTAGCGGGCGTTATGAGGTAACGACTCATTATTGCCAGCTTTGATCCAGGTTCCAAAACTTCAATGATTCTTTTCTTCTACAGTTATAGACTTCAATGAAAAGTTAAATGGGCATTATAGCTTTCAACATCATTTCTTCACATTTCACTTTAATTCGCGTTACTTTGTCATCTTGCGCATCTAAAACCTATTTTTACTAAAAGGTGAAAATAAGTAGCAATTGTGACTGGAAATACCCAGTAATTAGCCGATAGATGTTTGCAAATGCATTAGAAAACACGTATCATTTGAGATACATCATCAAACATAACATGAAAAGACCTTAACTATTGGATTGTTAATTTAGACTTATTAAGGTAATCTAGAGTAGTACTACTGGGTTTGACAAACCCCACCCGCGTTAGTTGTGCTATCTCGATTGAAGGTCGAACGAGTGTAATATTGACCTAACATCTCGCCATCATTTGTGTTAGACGCGGTGGAAAACAAACAAACATAAACAGTCAGCTTCGGTTGCGAAATGCATAGTGACATGAATGTAATCTAGCTAACTATTGATATAACAACTATATTACATTTCTGCAAACATTCGAAATTTAAATTTTGTGCAAACTTGTGAACTCGCCATCCATCGTGTTAAAACATTTTAGCATGTTTTTCTCATTTCAGTAAGGTACAGTGCACGGCTAGGACGCATTCATGAACATTTGGGTTTTCATAAACATTTGCAAACATTTTTGGTTTTATTAATTATGTTGATTTGAGTGCTTGTTTCGCGCGTAACAATTACTTTACTTTTATAATTAAGCTTCTGCATTTCTTAAATGGTTTTTTGCTCATGTGTATGAGTAATGTTACGTATTTTTAAAATTCATTAATGGTCGTTCGTATGGCTAATGACTTCGGTCCTGGTTTGTCACACACCTCACGGTAAAACAACGCAAGCGGAATTTGAGGGTGTGACACTATGTGGTATAAGTCGAAAGAAGCCATTTGAAGTGAGAAAAGTTGTATTTATAAGAATAGAAAGATTATCTCTCTTGTATATATAGCTACATTAGTGTGATATGCAGTATAAATATATTAAAGCCAGCCTTGATACTATATATTAGTATTCTTATATAACATATATATGATTTTTGTAGCTTTTATAATAAATGTAGGGACTTGGGTTAAAAATCAATTAAAATATTTGCAAGAAATTTAACAACAAAGCTCTTTGTAAGGACACAGAATGATCTTACTACTGCATGATTCAATCAATCTAGTGAACACGAGAAAGTAAATAAGAGATTTCTTATTGAATCACTTGAAGATTACAAAGAACTCTCTCTAGTATCTCTCTCTAGAACACACACACACACACAGAAGGTGTAAAAATGATAGAAGTGTTAAGATCTCATTCTAACATAAACTATTTATAGTGAACAACTTACCCGGCGTACCAACTAGCATACCAATTGGTACGGGTGTACCAATTGGTACGGCAGACCAGATGGTACGACCACCTTGGTATGTTGACACTCATACTTACTAATGCATGCTCACTTAGATACAATACACGAGACACTCTATAGCATAGGAATATGCTCTAACAAACTCCCCCTTAACGTGTAGTGTATCTAAGCTAACTAAACTTTAGTCTTCAATCTTCAGCATTGCTGCATTTGATATTCAACTTGAAATTTCTTGTCAGTAATAGAGCTTGCATGGCTGGATCACTCTCGAATAATCTTTGAACTTCAAGATCTATTTGTGAAAGATACTACCAACTCCCCCTTTCACCATGCTTGAGTCTTGACAGCACATACTGCAATTTCGGAAGACAGAAAAGCAACTTTCTTTTCTTTTGAAAATTAATTTAATCTTGGCGCAAAACTTCTCTTCGAGAATCCAAGATATTATTTTTTAAATTTGATTTCGTATCACATGTCGATCGATCTAAAACAAATAAGAAACAAAAAAATTTTGGCTTTTTGAAACTTTACATCAAAACACACCGAAAATCTTTTTGATTTTTCTAAGTTTATGCTAAAACAAACCTAAAATCTTTTTGAAAATTTCAGATATGAAACATAAATGCAATACATAATCAGACACTTTTTGTGTCTTTTGCGAGAAAGATCACAACTTGGGATCATATTGAACATAACATGCTGCACTACACTTCAATTTCAATTACTTCTGCACACAAGTCATGTCGATTACTGGTATAATTTTTCCATCTTAAACGCTGGCAAAATCATACTCATAACATCTGGATATGTTATGGTATTGATTAGATTTGCTTTAACCATTGTACCCCACACTATCAGACATACTCAGATATGCATCTCCAAAATGATCATAAAAATTATCAATTACCTGAAACCGATTATCATGAACCCATTTGGATGCCGGGCTCTTTGGAGTAGAATTAAATCCTCCACAAGAATATTTAGCAGATTGCTTCATCTTGTCCTTCGGATCAGCATTCTTCATAAAAACTTCTGATATTTTCTGAGAGTCCACGCAATGAAGCGGAAATTCTTTGTCAGGAAATATTTGTTCCAAACCTTTGAGTTTGTAAAACCTCTCAGGTTAAACTTTTTCAGCTTTAAAAACTTCTTTCTTCAATTGCTTCAAATTAACCTTCTTCAAATTCCGTTGCTTTGAATTCTTAGAATCATCCTGTTAGCAACCTTGTTCTTGAAACCCAAACCTGAATGTTTTCCCGAAATCTTTTCTTCAGAACCAGATGATTTATGCCCATTCTTCGCAAGACGAGAAAACTCAACTTTGACTTTATTGATATCTTTTGGAGCATCAAAGATTGTTTCATCAATATTAGTATTTGAATGAATCTTCTCAGTTGCACTAGCTGATTTCTCTTATTCAGAGGATGAAGATCCAGACACAAACTTTGAAGTTTTAGGAATCTCATATTTCTGTTCAGCTTGCTTACCATTCTTGTGATTCTTTGTTTTCTTCGTTTCTTCAGACTTAGAATCAGAAAACTTTAAATAATCACAATCTTCAACTGTTTTTTTGACAATGTTGACAGCTTCTTTAAAATTTGCAGGAGGTGAAACTGTCTTATCAAACATCTTCTCAAAATTTTCATCTTTTGCTAGAAAACTTGCGAAAGATTGCGAATTGGTGACATTGTTCAACAAACGATTTGCATCAATTACTTGAATCTTCAAATCTGAAATCTTTTGTTGAGCTTTAGACAATTCCTTTTCAGTTGCAATCAATCTCTTAGCAACCGTATGCGTTTCATATTTTTGCAATCTCAAATTATCAAGCTCAGCAAATAACTCTTTCTTCAACTTATCTTCATTTCTGTTTTGAATGTCAAGATTTGCATTTTGCAATTTATTCACTCTTACCAACTCTCTCTTTTCATCTAGCAACTTTTCCATATCAATTTGATATGACTCAATTTTAGCAGCTTGTTCATCAGAAGACTTGTTAAGCATATCAAGTTTAACCTTGGACTTTTCAAACAAATTATTGTAATTATTTGCAGCATCCTCAGCTTCAGCCTTCCATTTTTTAACTTCTTTAACTAACTCATTCTTTTCTTCAGACAACTTTGTAAGATTTTGCTCAAGATCTTTTTCAACACATTTAAACTTTCTTTTTGGAATAACAATTCTTGAATTAGATCTTTCAACTTTTTCTGTTCACCTGTCAACTCTTCTATCTTCCTTTTATTTTCAGCAACCAACAACTCACTTTCTTTTATATCTTTTTTAGAACAAGTGTCACACCCCCAAATAACCACTAACGGAGTTTATACCGTTAAGTGGTGCGAGCAAACCAGGACCACAACCATTAGTTACAAATACTAAACGAATCAGAGTAAAGTCCAAACATTAATAATAAAAACAGCTTAACAGTACGCAGCGGAAAACATTGTCTTTAGCACTAACCACGTGCTTTACAAAATCAGTGTTTTAAATTCTCAATTTAGTTTAACTAAAAATAATATGTCTTCGTGTGCCATGCCAACCCGATCCGGATACTCCTTAGCGATCTGCAAAAGTTTAAACCACGCAAGTGTCAACCTAACGGTTGGTGAGTTCACAGTGGGCTTGTCATGCAGTGGCCCGGTCTCATACATCATAGTCGTATAAACATATTCTTATGTACAATTTAATTGTGAAAAGCAATGCTTAATGATAACCAAAATCATAGTATTGTGGTTTAGTGAAAGTATTGTCCGTAGCCTACGTCATCGGGTATGTACTAGTTTTGTATAGTTAAAGTGCTCAACCGATATCGCGGGTAGCTAATCCGTTGTTCCATGCACTAAGGAAGTTTGTACTAAAGCTGACCGATAATTGTAGTGGCAGCGCCATCATCTATTTTGTTTTGCGGACCTTCGTCATCGCGGCTTTGCCTCCCCCGTGTCCTCTCGGGACCACGGTCAGATAGGCTGATATTGTACCTCCGTGCACCTCCAGTGTCACGAGGCGGAGTTTATCAAACTCCAGTAGATCTACCCAACATCCCCTCGCTTTACAATTAATGGCACAATTAAGTTGAGGACTTTTTCAGTTAAAAGGCAATCCTTAGAAATCATGTGATATCATGTGGTTTAGACTTTAACCTACACTAGCCATATTAAAACGGTTTACTTTGGGGTTCTTATGAATCCCGAAAACATTTTTCAGTTTCGTTTTAGAATTAGTTGTTTAAGTAATTCACAAGTGTTTCCCATAAAACACTTCAAGTTCATCAAGTAGGTGCATAGCACTCTAAGTTTTCAGTTTCATCAAGTAGTGCATAGCACTCATAAAGTTGTCAGCATTGTTTTTCAATAGGTTATTCAGTGTGTCCCAAACGGGCTCACAGTAAACGGGTTAGTGACACTCACCTTGGGTTGCACTGCTACACTTGTTAATAATCCAAGTATTGCTTAACGAAGACCTATGAACACGTTTAGGTCTTAAGTATTAGTTTTGTGTCTAAACTCTACATAACGTCACTATGGCCCATAACATAGCACGTTGGACTATAACACGACATACCGACACACGACACCGATGGTTGATCATAAACAAGGGTTCATATAATACAGAAATCATAGTATGTCTTATCATAGCATAATCATGTAAGTCATAGCATAGCATTCAAATAAGTTGCACAAGTTTGGGTTTAGTCTGGCGAAACTGCTGGAGAAACTGCTAGAGAAACTGTTAGAGAAACTGCTAGAGAAACTGCTAGAGAAACTGCTAGAGAAACTGCTAGTTTCGCTAGCTAGTTTCGCCAGGAACTGGTTGAACTTTCGTTCAGGGACAAGGTCAGTTTCGTTCACGAGAGACACTACAGTTTCGCTGCACAGTGTCGCTGGAAGGAGATATGCATAGTTTCGCTGGATAGTTTCTCCTAATGAATGCACAGTGTCGCTGGTCGCTAAAAAACCCGTAAATTTGACTAAAAATCTTTCTAACAGCCTCCATACTTCATGTAATTCATGTTGGACTCTATATGCCCAAGACACATATTAGATTGATGTGGCTAGTACTTCATGATCCAAGTCGGGTCATACCCAATAACGAGTTAGACAACGCACCAACAATATTTGTTCTAGATATGATCAAGTGAATAAATATTACAACGTGAAGGCTTTTAGAAATGGGTTTCTAAGTGGTTGCACTTATGATTAAATCATATGGATGATTTATATTAAAGAAGTAAATAACAATATCATTTAATTGGTTAAATATATTGTTACATAACATATAAATGGATTATATGATATTAGACATGTTACATGTCATGCAAAGTGTTACATGACACCTTATAAGGATAAGGAATAAACATGTAATAAAAAGGGGTATTAATATAAGTAAGAAAGGAGGTTTAAAATGGTTTAAATCTCCCTCCTAAATGATTAAAAACCGGACATAAAGCTTTGGTGTGATTGGAGAAGCTTTGTCTTCTCCCAAGACATGCATAAAAGTGTCTAGGTTCATCCCCCCTTCTTCAACACACTTGGTCATTAAAGTGCAACTCTCTCTCTCTCAAAAAAACACCTTTTGGGAAAAGAAATCAGATTTCTAAGTGTTCTCTCAAGCTTGAATACGGATTCAAGGTGAAAGAAAGAGTGTGAAAGATCTTCAAGAAATCCTAGCAACAAGGTGTGGTTGTTGCTTGAGCTCGTGGGTATACAAGCTTGAGGCTCCGGTGTTCGGATCTAGGCCATTCAAGTTCATCATCTTCTTCTTTTCTCTCCATCTTAAGGAAGAAGGTATACTTTATAAACAACCTATGGATGTGTTCAAGTTTTGATAGCATGCAACTCCATATAAGGATCCTCGGTTTGGGTTTTAATCTTGCATGTCAAAATCGGTTTTGATATCAACTTGAACAACTAAAGTTTTGTTCTTCCGCTGCGTTTATCATTTTAAAATGGTAAAAATGACTTTGATAGACTCCCTAAAACCCATCAATGGCATCTAGAGCCGCTTATATGGATGCATGCTTCAAAGAGCTAGTTGGTTAGCTCCACAAAACTCTTGGTTTTGGTTCCTCATACCACAAACCGAAAGTTTTGTTCATGGTTTCCCTTTGTCTTTCAAGATGCTTCACTAACATGCATGTGGTTATCTTGAAAGATTAAAGCATTTTATCATTTTGTTGTTTTTTTTTGTTGTTTGGACAACAAACCCACGTTTTCGGTTTTGTGTTGGACCGAAAAGGGAAATGGGTTAAAAGGGAACCAATTTTACATATGGATGTAATTTTAGATATATGTTTGGTGCATAAAGCCTAGCCAAAAGACCTTGTGATTGTTTGTGGTGAATGTTTGTGCTTGTTGTAATTATTCAAAAGTTGTAATAATTTCAAGTTCTTCGTTTTGGGCATGTAATCTATTTATTTCATTTGGCATGTAATGTAATAGATTAGATGCATTTTGTTTTACTAGAAAAATGTATTAGGATCCATTTTGTAAAAAGGAAGAATGCACAAGATGGAGGATCTTGGATGCCCAAAAGGAGTCAAGCAAAACACAACCAAAGGAGGTCACTTGAAGCATTTGGATGCGAGGTCAAGTGGGAGTTTCCCCGCACATCACTTGTGTGATCTTGTTCCTTAGGAGAGACCTTGACACACACTTGTTTCGGCTAACAAGTGTTGTCAATAGTTGGCTATGGCTATGCACCTATTTTATTATGCTTGTGTGGTTGTTTATTTTCATGTTTGGATGATATTTGGATATGCATGCTAAAACAAACTAATAAACATTAACAAGCTAAAACCGGTTCTTAAAATATCATTAACAAAGACTCATAAAATGGGTTTTATTAAGTTGATGATGATTTATTAATAAAATGGGTTTTATTAAAAGAACCATGAAATATGGATTTCAAACAACACTAGGGTACCATATATTTGAATGCATGTGAATTGTATGGTACATAGAGTTTTCTACACTAGAATTATGAAAACTAAAAACGACCCTTTTGAAAACAAGTTTAAACGCCATCCTTTTATACAACACTCAATTTACTTATGAACTCTTTATGGGATAAAGGTCACCTAACCGTATTTGAGGGAACTTGTATACTTGAGGTAGGTTTACCATGTATGTGGGATAAAGGTCACCTAACCACTTATGTGTGTAAATTTACACGTGTGTATAAGTAGGACAACTTGATTTAATTTGGAGACCATGTGAATAGGGTCACCGAAGCATGGGGAACCAAAGGCGTTGATGGGATTAAACATGCCAACTAAACATAAGATGTTTAACCGGTCCCATACTACTAGAAGTTGCAAGGAGTTGCAATTGTCAAACGTTGACTACCTTGTTAATTTAAGAAGTGGGATAAAGGTCACCTAACCACAACTTAAATGTAACGTTGGATTCTAGGTTTTAATTTATTAATTGTCTATAAGACATAAAAGGGTATTAATTAAATTAAAAGATTTTATATTGATATCGAAAATACTTAATAGAACTTTGTTAAATTTTGTAGATGGCCAATAATAATGAAATCATCCCCGCCGCAAACGTCCATAACCTATCACTAAGATCCATCTTAGACAAGAATCGTCTCAACCAAGACAACTTCGTGGATTGGTACCGCAACTTGAGAATTGTTCTCAAACAAGAAAAGAAGTCTTATGTGTTGGACGATCCTATCCCCGACGAACCCGATGTCGAAGACGTTGAGGCTTATGCCGATTGGGTAAGGTACACCAAGGACTCAGTCCAAGTTTCATGCCTCATGCTAGCAAGTATGATCCCCGAGCTTCAAAAGGATTTAGAGAATCATGGGGCATACGACATGATATGCCAATTGAAGGAAATGTTCCAACAAAAGGCAAGGACCGAGCGCTTCGAAACGGTTCGAGCACTCCATGCATGTCGTATGGATGAGTCACAAACGGTTTCATCCTATGTTCTTAAGATGAAGAGCCTCATTGATCGTCTTGAAAGGCTCAATTGTCCCGTTTCAAAAGAGTTGGCTACGGATTTGATCCTCAACTCTTTGTCAAAGAAGTTTGACACTTTTGTATTGAATTACAATATGAATGGTTGGGAGAAGACCATTCCCGAGCTTCATGGGATGCTCAAAACGGCCGAGCAAGGGATGGGCAAAAGTGTTGTGCCCGTTCTAACGATCAATGAAGGTAGTGGCAAGAAAAGGTCTCGCTCTACCTCTAGTTCCTCAAAGGCAAAGGTTGCCAAAGGAAAGGGTTTCGTCAAAGGGAAGGGAAAGAAAGAAGCCCCAAACCGAAGGAGAAGAAGCAAAAGGTTGCTTCAAATGATCCATGCTTTGAGTGTGGTGAGGTAGGAAATTGGAAGAGGAATTGTCCAACCTATCTCAAAGGGTTGAAAGGAAAGAAAGATGAAGGTCAAACCTCGGGTAAGACCTTTATGATCTATATTGAGCTTAATGCTATTTCTTCAAACACATGGGTATTGGATACCGGATGTGGAACTCATATATGTAATATGTTGCAGGGGTTCAAAAGAAATAGGCAATTGAAGACGGGAGAAGTTAGTCTCTTCATGGGCAATGGAGCGAAAGTTCAAGTTAAGGCCCAAGGAGACTATATTTTGGAACTTCCAAGTGGTTTGGAAGTAATTTTGAATAATGTATTGTATGCTCCTAGTTTGACTAGGAACATAATTTCCGTTTCCCGTTTAAGACATTTTGGATATGATTTTATGTTTGTTAACGATGATATCCATGTTTCAATGAATGAAGTGTTTTATTTTAAAGCTAGCCCTTTAAATGGTATTTATGAATTGGTTCATGAAAACACTTCATGTAATAGCTCAATATACCAAACCACCACCAAGAAACTCAAAAGAGATTTGAGTGACACCTACATTTGGCATTGCCGCCTTGGTCACATTAATAAGAACCGCATACAAGCATTACAAAAGAGTGGTCTTTTGAAAACAAACGAATGTGATTCGTATGACGTATGCGAATCTTGTCTTCAATGGAAGATGACTAAGGCACCTTTTAGTGGAACTACCGAAAGGGCAAAAGATTTTCTAGGGATCATACATTCGGATGTATGTGGACCTTTTAAGCCAACCTCTAGGAATGGTGAAAGATACTTCATCACCTTTACCGATGACTATAGTCGCTATGGGTATGTGTACTTGTTAGCACACAAGGATGAAGCTTTTGAAATGTTCAAAATCTTCAAGAATGAAGTAGAAAATCAACTCAACAAAACAATAAAGATCCTTCGTTCGGATAGAGGAGGTGAATACCTTAGCAATGAATTTCAAGAATATCTTAGGAGTTGTGGGATTGTCTCACAACTTAGTCCACCTCGGACGCCACAACATAATGGAGTATCGGAGAGGAGGAATCGAACCCTATTGGATATGGTTCGATCTATGATGTGTAGAAGTTCATTACCTCTATCATTTTGGGGTTATGCCCTACTCTCAGCGGCCCGTATTTTGAATATGGCCCCAACCAAGAAAGTGGAAAGGACACATTTTGAGTTATGGCATGGAAGGGTTCCATCCTTATCTTATTTAAAGGTGTGGGGTTGTGAAGCTTATGTAAAGCATGATGCTTCAAACAAGCTAGATCCCCGGTCCACTAAGTGTATATTTGTAGGATATCCTAAAGATTGTATAGGATATTACTTCTACAATCCAACAGAGCAAAAGGTATTCATTGCTAGAAAGGCCGAGTTCTTAGGAAACTAAGTTCCTTATGGAAGGAACTAGTGCAAGAGCGGTGGAACTTGAGGAGGATCAAGAACCACAAGCCGATACACGTCTGGTTGAAACTAGCCCTCTACAAGAAATTGTTGGAGATGATCAAATGGTTGATCAAGACACACACAACGTTCGTAGATCTGGTAGAACTAGTAGTCCACCTGAAAGATATGGATTTTTCATGGAGGGATGCTATGTGGTAGATTCAGATGAACCAACCATTTACCATGATGCAATGACCGATTCCGAATCGGACAAATGGCTGGAAGCCATGAACGTTGAGATGCAATCCATGCATGCCAACCAAGTATGGGACTTGGTAGTGCGACCTCCTAACTCCAAGGTAGTTGGAAGTAAGTGGGTTTTCATGAAGAAAACCGACATGCATGGGAACTTAGACACATTTAAAGCTCGACTTGTAGCAAAAGGTTTCACTCAAACTCAAGGGGTTGATTATGATGAAACTTTCTCCCCGGTGGCAATGCTAAAGTCGATAAGGATATTATTTGCCATAGCCGCTCATTATGATTATGAGATATGGCAATTGGATGTCAAAACAGCTTTCCTAAATGGATATCTTGAGGAAGATGTCTATATGGCTCAGCCCGAGGGTTTTGTCGATCCAAAACATCCTAATAAAGTGTGTAAGTTAAAGAAATCAATCTATGGATTGAAACAAGCATCAAGGAGTTGGAATCAGCGTTTTGATGAAGAGATAAAGAAATTTGGCTTCATCAAGAACGAGGATGAGGCTTGTGTGTATAAGAAGGCTAGTGGGAGTATAATAACTTTTCTAGTATTGTATGTAGATGACATACTACTATTTGGGAATGACATTCCAACCTTGGAAGGTGTAAAAACCTGGCTTGGAAGTTGCTTTTCCATCAAGGATCTTGGTGAAGCCACCTATATTTTGGGAATAAAGATCTATAGGGATAGATCAAGGCGCCTGATAGGTTTGAATCAAAGTGCATACATTGACAAAGTCTTGAAAAGGTTCAAGATGGAGAACTCTAAGAAAGGTTTGGTACCTATTCAAAGAGGGACTATATTGAGTAGGACTCAATGTCCAAGCTCAAAGGTTGAGCAAGACAAAATGAAAGGAATCCCATATGCGTCTGCTATTGGATCGATTATGTATGCTATGATATGCACTAGACCGGACGTGTCATGCGCCTTAAGCATGACAAGTAGATACCAACAAAATCCAGGAAATAGCCAT
This sequence comes from Deinandra increscens subsp. villosa, assembly GCA_039602395.1. NCBI lineage: Eukaryota > Viridiplantae > Streptophyta > Magnoliopsida > Asterales > Asteraceae > Deinandra > Deinandra increscens. The sequence goes on along the minus strand of JBCNJP010000010.1, from coordinate 20,582,389 downwards.
TGGATGGCTGTCAAAAGTATATTGAAATATCTTAGAAGGTCTAAGGATATGTTCTTAATATATGGATCCGATGAGAAGGAACTCGTTGTAAGGGGTTACACGGATGCGAGCTTCCAAACGGATCGAGATGATTCTCGATCACAATCGGGGTATATCTTCATTTTAAATGGAGGGGCGGTCTCTTGGAAGAGCTCAAAGCAAGATGTGGTTGCATTGTCCACTACGGAATCAGAATACATCGCCGCATCTTTGGCCGCGCAAGAAGCCGCATGGTTGAAGAAATTTATTGCCGAACTAGGGGTTGTTCCTACCATTCAAGGACCCCTAGAGATCCTTTGTGATAACGAGGGAGCGATTGCTCAAATCAAAGAACCTCGTGATCATCAAAAGGTGAGGCACATCGAGCGGAGATTCAACTACATAAGGGATGAAGTTGCAAAAGGAAAGATATGTATTCGCAAAGTTCACACCGATGACAACGTCGCCGATCCACTCACGAAGCTCCTAGAACGCCCAAAGCATGAGGGTGATGTTTGTGCCATGGGACTTCGACATTCTAGTGATTGGATATGATTTATTTTGTATTTGGATATCGGAACAATTGTTATTTTGACACTTTTATATGAATGTGGGATTTCATTTAAAATTGTGTAGTGTTTAATTTTTGCATGTTTAAATCCGTGAATAAGTTACTTATTCTAAATGTCCGTAGTCGATCATATTTGTGGGAACAAATATGAAGGTAAGACTATTATGAACTTGGATTGGTGGATATTCATAAGGTATGAATATGGAGCAATGGATTGCTACCAAAGTTCATAGATATTTGTGGGAGACAAATATTGGACGACCCGCTCTCAAGACTTACCCCATGGAATCTTAATTGATTGATCATAAGTAAGCTTGAGTAAAGGAGAATATCATTTGTATCCTTCGACCTGAGATACATATTGGGTCTTGATATTCATCTATGTTATGCCTTGACCTAGTTCTTCGCTGCTCTGAAACATGACAGTACATAAGGCTAAAGTCAGGTATGATACTGGGTGATTGTGAGAGACGTATGTAGTCGAGATGGAATTTGTCCCTCTTATGTGTTGAGAGTTAGATGTCTAAGGCCTGTTACAAAGTTAAATCAATAGAGAATGATCATTCTGTGTCTCTAGATTTAACATGACATCTGTGACAAAGGGATAATTGATAATTTCACCTATAACATTTCAAGTGGCGACTTGAAGGAGATGATGTTATTGAATGGCACTACGTCATGAATATTAGGGGTAGCAAACCGTTGTTAGGCGGTATTTGCTGCTTGCATCAATCTTTATGAATCTTGTGCAAGTGGGAGATTGTTGGACTCTATATGCCCAAGACACATATTAGATTGATGTGGCTAGTACTTCATGATCCAAGTCGGGTCATACCCAATAACGAGTTAGACAACGCACCAACAATATTTGTTCTAGATATGATCAAGTGAATAAATATTACAACGTGAAGGCTTTTAGAAATGGGTTTCTAAGTGGTTGCACTTATGATTAAATCATATGGATGATTTATATTAAAGAAGTAAATAACAATATCATTTAATTGGTTAAATATATTGTTACATAACATATAAATGGATTATATGATATTAGACATGTTACATGTCATGCAAAGTGTTACATGACACCTTATAAGGATAAGGAATAAACATGTAATAAAAAGGGGTATTAATATAAGTAAGAAAGGAGGTTTAAAATGGTTTAAATCTCCCTCCTAAATGATTAAAAACCGGACATAAAGCTTTGGTGTGATTGGAGAAGCTTTGTCTTCTCCCAAGACATGCATAAAAGTGTCTAGGTTCATCCCCCCTTCTTCAACACACTTGGTCATTAAAGTGCAACTCTCTCTCTCTCAAAAAAACACCTTTTGGGAAAAGAAATCAGATTTCTAAGTGTTCTCTCAAGCTTGAATACGGATTCAAGGTGAAAGAAAGAGTGTGAAAGATCTTCAAGAAATCCTAGCAACAAGGTGTGGTTGTTGCTTGAGCTCGTGGGTATACAAGCTTGAGGCTCCGGTGTTCGGATCTAGGCCATTCAAGTTCATCATCTTCTTCTTTTCTCTCCATCTTAAGGAAGAAGGTATACTTTATAAACAACCTATGGATGTGTTCAAGTTTTGATAGCATGCAACTCCATATAAGGATCCTCGGTTTGGGTTTTAATCTTGCATGTCAAAATCGGTTTTGATATCAACTTGAACAACTAAAGTTTTGTTCTTCCGCTGCGTTTATCATTTTAAAATGGTAAAAATGACTTTGATAGACTCCCTAAAACCCATCAATTCATTTTCAAGCATACATAATCATTTAGGAACATCAAATCTTTCTAACAGCCTCCATACTTCATGTAATTCATTTTCAAGCATACATAATCATTTAGGAACATCACAGGAGCATTTTTAACATCATAAACATGTATTTTCATCATCAAATCTTCAAGAACACATTTTTCACAAAATAACCTAATCTAGCATGAATCTCTATTATGGATCAGTTTCACACGTAAAGTTGTAGTCTTTATGATAGATCTAGTATTCCTAAGCATTCTTACAGAAAATCTAACGATTACATGGAGATCTAGGCATGCTTTATGAAGAAAACACATAGAAAAGCAAGAAACATGGTCATGTGACTCACGGTTTGATCTAGGATCGATGGATGATCTTCTTCTACAGAAAAGATGGCTGATCTTGATGGTCTCTAAGGCTGGTCCAGAATCGCAAGAGGGAGAGAGTGTGTGTGTGTTTCTTGTGTGATGTATGCAAATGGGTAATTAGGGTTTAAAGCTTCATTTAAATACTAATGGCCATCATGGGCTTTCATTGGGATTTGGGCCCCCAATGATTAGCCATCATTAGCCCATGATTAGTCTAATGACTAGCCCAATCATTAATCGTTGCATACACTTAGTTACCCGGTTAAACATATAATCACATAATTAGGCAATTTGTCACATAATTTATCAAATAATTAAATAGTCATTCTTTTTAATAAAAATCATGCATTTAAATCACGTTTCTCATAATAACAACATATAAATAAATACATAGCACATATGGACGGGTTCGGTGATCAACCAAAGGTCGTAGACGTACTCGGCCTAGTTAAGCATTAGTTACTAAGTTAACACTATTAACGTAACTAACGGAGATTGTCTAACGGAAGTAAACCTTGAAATTCCCGGATGTCACATCATCCCCTTGTAAATGGAATTTTCGTCCCGAAAATTATTCTTGCGTAGTAGCGTTCGCAGTTTCAGCTGTCGTCATTGCTGGGGAAAGAAAGCAAAAGTTTTAGGGTCGCCACATCCTCCTCCTGTTAAAGGAATTTTGGTCCCCAAAATTAAATTGTACCTTGAGTTTCCGTGGACGTTTGCCCGAACAAATGAGGATACTTTTTCTTCATTTGATCCTCTCGTTCCCAAGTATATTCAGGTCCACGCTTTGAGTTCCATCGGACCTTGACGATCGGAATCTTGCTACGTTTGAGGGCTTTCTCCTCGCGTCCCATGATTTCTACGGGTTGCTCGATAAATCTCAAATGTTCATCAATTTCCAATTCCTCCAAAGGAATTATTTCGGTGTCTTCGGCCAGACATTTCTTTAGGTTAGAAACGTGAAACACGTTGTGAACTCCATCGAGTTTGGCAGGGAGTCGTAAACGGTAGGCCACCGGGCCTACTTCCCCGATGATTTCAAATGGACCGATGTAGCGAGGATTCAACTTTCCACGCTTTCCGAAGCGTATCACTCCCTTCCAGGGGGATACCTTCAATAGTACCTTGTCGCCTACTTCGAACTTCAAGGGTTTACGGCGTTTGTCGGCATAGCTCTTTTGCCTATCATGTGCTGCGGCTATCCGCTTTCTGATTTGAATGATCCGTTCAGTTGTATCATGAATGATTTCTGGTCCGGTGAGTCCCTTCTCACCCGTCTCAGCCCAACACACGGGCGATCTGCATTTTCTGCTATAAAGAGCTTCAAAAGGTGCTGTACCAATGCTCGAATGATAACTTTTGTTGTAGGAGAACTCCACCAACGGAAGGTGAGCCTCCCAGTCTTTACCGAAGTCGAGGACGCAAGCTCGGAGCATGTCTTCTAAAGTCTGAATAGTTCGTTCTGTCTGACCGTCGGTCTGCGGGTGATAGGTTGTACTCATATCCAGTCTGGTTCCCAGTGCTTCTTGCATAGATTGCCACAATCGGGAAGTAAATCGAGGATCTCTGTCGGAGATAATAGTCTTAGGCACTCCATGCCGTGCCACAATTCGGTCAATGTACAGCTTAGTTAACTTATCCATATTATCATTTTCCCTCATTGGAATAAAGTGTGCGGATTTGGTTAGTCGATCAATGATAACCCAAATCGCATCCGGTCGATTCGATCGATGAGGTAATCCCGTTACAAAATCCATTGAGATATCCTCCCATTTCCATTCTGGGATCTTTGGTTGCTGTAATAGCCCAGAAGGCTTTTGGTACTCGATCTTAACCCTTGAGCATGTTAAACACTTAGCCACATATCGCGCAATGTCGGCCTTCATATTCGGCCACCAATACAAACCCTTTAAATCTTGGTACATTTTATCCGATCCAGGGTGCACCGAATACCTTGACTTGTGAGCCTCGTCCATCACGAGTTCACGAAGATTTCCAAGTAAAGGAACCCAAATTCTGTCATTATAATACCTGAGTCCGTCGGACTTAATTTCGGAGTTGCCATCTACACCACGCAGTGCTTCAGCTGCGAAGTTTTCTTCTTTTAAAGCTTCTTGTTGGGCATCGCGGATCCGATCCGGCAATCCCGTGTGAATGGTAAGTTGCAGCGCTCGTACCCGTCGAGGTTTTTCATACTCTTTCCGACTTAAGGCATCAGCCACAACATTGGCTTTTCCTGGATGATACTTAATTGCTAAGTCATAGTCATTCAGTAACTCGACCCACCGTCGTTGTCGCATGTTGAGATCCTTCTGATCAAAGATGTGTTGTGAGCTTTTGTGGTCGGTAAATATTGTGCACTTTGTTCCGTAGAGGTAATGTCTCCAAATCTTGAGTGCATGAACAACGGCTCCCAATTCCAAATCATGCGTTGTATAATTCTTCTCAGTATCCTTCAGTTGCCTGGACCCGTAGGCAATCACTTTGTCCCGTTGCATCAACACGCAACCGAGTCCTTGAATGGATGCATCACAATAGACCACGAAGTCGTCAATTCCATCGGGTAACGCGAGAATTGGAGCTGAACATAACATATCTTTAAGAGTTTGAAACGCGCGTTCTTCTTTTTCACCCCATCTATATTGCACTCCTTTGTGCGTTAAAGCTGTTAAGGGTTGAGCCAACTGCGAGAAACCCTTAATGAATCTTCGGTAATATCCGGCAAGTCCCAAAAATTGTCGGATTTCGGTCGGCGCTCTTGGAGTAGGCCAACTCTTGATAGCTTCCACTTTAGCTGGGTCGACATGAATTCCATTCTGATCAACAATGTGTCCAAGAAACTGGACTTCGCGAATCCAAAAATCGCATTTCGAAAACTTAGCATAAAGCTGTTCCTTGCGGAGTAATTCCAAGATAAGTCGTAGGTGCTCCTCGTGTTCTTCCTTTGTCTTGGAGTAGATCAAAATATCATCAATGAAAACTATCATAAACTTATCGAGGTACGGCTTGCACACTCGATTCATCAGATCCATAAACACAGCAGGTGCATTAGTTAGCCCAAACGGCATAACTAGAAATTCGTAATGACCATAGCGAGTTCTGAAAGCAGTCTTGGGGATATCCTCATCTCGAACGCGAAGCTGGTGATATCCAGACCGTAGATCAATCTTTGAGAAGTAGCTTGAACCTTGTAGCTGATCGAAGAGATCGTCGATTCGAGGAAGTGGATACCGATTCTTGATCGTAACCTTGTTAAGCTCTCTATAGTCGATACACATGCGGAACGTTCCATCCTTCTTCTTAACAAACAATACCGGTGCTCCCCATGGAGACGAACTTGGACGAATAAATCCTTTGTCGAGTAACTCTTGAAGTTGTGCGAAGAGTTCGTTGAGTTCGCTTACCGCCAAACGGTAAGGTGCGCGTGCAATCGGAGCGGCTCCAGGAGCTAAATCGATTCCAAACTCGACTTGTCGAAATGGAGGCAAACCAGGCAGATCATCAGGAAATACATCTTGGAAGTCGCGGACTATCGGGTAGTCGTCGATTCTACGTTCGGGAAGTGTCGTGTCGGTGACGTTTGCAAGGATCGCGAAGTGACCTTTACGAAGGCACTTTTGAGCTTTGAGAAACGAGATAATACCGGTGACCGTTCCACCCTTCTCGCCTTGAACTGTTAACACTTCACCGTCCTTGAGTGGAATACGAACCACTTTTCCTTGGCATAAAATTTCAGCGCGGTTTTCAGATAACCAATCCATTCCTACTATAACATCAAAACTACCAATCGGGAAAGGCATGAGATCGATTCCTAATGTATGGCCAGCTAGTTCTAACTTACAGTCCTTAACTATCTGAGTCGTATCATGAAGTTTACCATTTGCTAGTTCTACCACATACTTAGCATCTAAGTCAATCGGTTTAGCATTAATTAATCGAGCAAATTTAGTGGAAATGAAACTTCTTTCAGCACCAGAATCAAATAATACAGTAGCAAAGAAACCGTTAAGGATGAATTTACCGTTAATCACGTTGGCATCGTTGCGAGCTTCGCCTTGACCCATGACAAAAGCTCTTCCTCTGCCATTTCCACCATTCCCGTTGTTACCATTCCCGTTGCCATTTCCTCCACCATTACCATTCCCACCGTTGTTTCCTTGATTACCATTTCCCTGCCTTCTCAACTGCGGGCAGTCCCTTTTAATGTGGCCTTGAGCACCACATTCAAAACAGCCACGGGCTCCACCATTATTTTTGTTCTGATTGTTTCCTTGCCCGTTGCGGTTGTTCCCGTAGTTGTTGTTGCCATGATTGTTGTTATTTTGTATTAGGCGGTTTTGTTGCTCGGGAAGAATTGTCCAACAATCCTTCGCCTCATGGCTTTCCTTGCCACATCTTTCACAGCTCAGATTCTTTCGACAAACACCAGCATGATGCTTCCCACACTTGTTACACGAAGGCAGGTTACCCTTGTAGTTGTTTTGACCATTACCACCCTGGCGGTTGTTCCCACTGTTATTCCCAGACCTTTTGCTTTGACCTTGGGAGTTATAGGACCTCCCAGTGCTATTTCCCACACTCTGATTGTTCATGGAGTTTTCAGGAGCTTCATCATCAGCTTTTCTTTTGCCACTTAAGGCAGTCTTCTCTGAGGCTTTTGCAGGAAGTGTACCCTTCTCAGCTTCCTGATCAGTAAGCTTGTGAGCCAAACGGATGGCTTGCTGCACGGTTGCGGGGTTGCTGGCAGTCACTAGTCCCTTGATTTGAGGCGCGAGGCCTTCCAGATAACGCTCGATGCGTTTGAATATAGCATCAACCATCGTGGGGCACAAGAACGCGTACTCATGGTAACGCGCAGTATACTGTTCGACTTCAGACCCAATCATTTTCAGATTCAAGAATTCGCCCTCTAACTTCTTCACTTGGTCACGGGGACAGTATTCCTCCATAATCAGTTCTTTGAATGCTTCCCAATCTATGTTGTTAGCCGCATTTACCCCAATCATCTGAATTTCGGCATTCCACCAGGAGAGAGCAGCTCCCTCGAAAGTACCAGTAGCATACTTCACTTTGCTCTCAGCAGGGCAGTTACACATAGAGAAGACCTTCTCATACTTCTCGATCCACCTGAGGAGTCCTACCGCTCCTTCTTCGCCGGAAAACGTCACCGGCTTACAATCCATGAAGGACTTAAACGTGCAGTGATGGTGGTTTCCCTGAGCGGCGTACGCAGCTTGGACGGCTGCCACAGCGGCTTGCACGTGTTCGTTGATCATAGCTTGCAATTGTGCAGGTGTCATGTTGATGTTGCTCCTTCCGTGTCCCCTTCCAGACATCTTGCTGGACAGTTAAAGTAGCCAGTGTTCAGTCACAGTTATATTCTATACATATCCCATAATATGTATATTAGCCAGTTCCCGTTATCCCACAATTAGTCCAGAAAAAAATTTTGTGCAAAATCGAGGCGTCGTCGGAGTACGTCGTAAGTCGTAAGTCGTAAGTAGCTATCGTCGAAAGTCGGCTTTCCCATAAAAGTCACCGTCGGCGTAGTCATCGTAGTAGAAATCAGGACGTAGCGTGTAGCATCGTTTCGTTGTCGCTTTCCCCGGAATAGTGTGCGTATCAGCGTTCGCATTTCGTATTCGTGTGTGAAAATTTTCCTAAGGTTTTCCGTTAGACTACTTAGACACGGTCTATATATATATTTATATATATATATTTATATATATATACATACGTACTAAGCTTTTACTTACACAGCAGAGCGAGTATCCCAGGTTGGCACATGAAATTTTTTTTGTTTTGGGAATTTGTTGTTCGTTTGTAACTAAGGTTTTCAAGTTGCAGTTTCCAAATCGTTTTCAAAATTGATTCCAGCTCTCTGCAACTTATGGCTCTGATACCAATCTGTCACACCCCCAAATAACCACTAACGGAGTTTATACCGTTAAGGGGTGCGAGCAAACCAGGACCACAACCATTAGTTACAAATACTAAACGAATCAGAGTAAAGTCCAAACATTAATAATAAAAACAGCTTAACAGTACGCAGCGGAAAACATTGTCTTTAGCACTAACCACGTGCTTTACAAAATCAGTGTTTTAAATTCTCAATTTAGTTTAACTAAAAATAATATGTCTTCGTGTGCCATGCCAACCCGATCCGGATACTCCTTAGCGATCTGCAAAAGTTTAAACCACGCAAGTGTCAACCTAACGGTTGGTGAGTTCACAGTGGGCTTGTCATGCAGTGGTCTGGTCTCATACATCATAGTCGTATAAACATATTCTTATGTACAATTTAATTGTGAAAAGCAATGCTTAATGATAACCAAAATCATAGTATTGTGGTTTAGTGAAAGTATTGTCCGTAGCCTACGTCATCGGGTATGTACTAGTTTTGTATAGTTAAAGTGCTCAACCGATATCGCGGGTAGCTAATCCGTTGTTCCATGCACTAAGGAAGTTTGTACCAAAGCTGACCGATAATTGTAGTGGCAGCGCCATCATCTATTTTGTTTTGCGGACCTTCGTCAGTGCGGCTTTGCCTCCCCCGTGTCCTCTCGGGACCACGGTCAGATAGGCTGATATTGTACCTCCGTGCACCTCCAGTGTCACGAGGCGGAGTTTGTCAAACTCCAGTAGATCTACCCAACATCCCCTCGCTTTACAATTAATGGCACAATTAAGTTGAGGACTTTTTCAGTTAAAAGGCAATCCTTAGAAATCATGTGATATCATGTGGTTTAGACTTTAACCTACACTAGCCATATTAAAACGGTTTACTTTGGGGTTCTTATGAATCCCGAAAACATTTTTCAGTTTCGTTTTAGAATTAGTTGTTTAAGTAATTCACAAGTGTTTCCCATAAAACACTTCAAGTTCATCAAGTAGGTGCATAGCACTCTAAGTTTTCAGTTTCATCAAGTAGTGCATAGCACTCATAAAGTTGTCAGCATTGTTTTTCATTAGGTTATTCAGTGTGTCCCAAACGGGCTCACAGTAAACGGGTTAGTGACACTCACCTTGGGTTGCACTGCTACACTTGTTAATAATCCAAGTATTGCTTAACGAAGACCTATGAACACGTTTAGGTCTTAAGTATTAGTTTTGTGTCTAAACTCTACATAACGTCACTATGGCCCATAACATAGCACGTTGGACTATAACACGACATACCGACACACGACACCGATGGTTGATCATAAACAAGGGTTCATATAATACAGAAATCATAGTATGTCTTATCATAGCATAATCATGTAAGTCATAGCATAGCATTCAAATAAGTTGCACAAGTTTGGGTTTAGTCTGGCGAAACTGCTGGAGAAACTGCTAGAGAAACTGCTAGAGAAACTGCTAGTTTCGCTAGCTAGTTTCGCCAGGAACTGGTTGAACTTTCGTTCAAGGACAAGGTCAGTTTCGTTCACGAGAGACACTACAGTTTCGCTGCACAGTGTCGCTGGAAGGAGATGTGCATAGTTTCGCTGGATAGTTTCTCCTAATGAATGCACAGTGTCGCTGGTCGCTAAAAAACCCGTAAATTTGACTAAAAATCTTTCTAACAGCCTCCATACTTCATGTAATTCATTTTCAAGCATACATAATCATTTAGGAACATCACAGGAGCATTTTTAACATCATAAACATGTATTTTCATCATCAAATCTTCAAGAACACATTTTTCACAAAATAACCTAATCTAGCATGAATCTCTATTATGGATCAGTTTCACACGTAAAGTTGTAGTCTTTATGATAGATCTAGTATTCCTAAGCATTCTTACAGAAAATCTAACGATTACATGGAGATCTAGGCATGCTTTATGAAGAAAACACATAGAAAAGCAAGAAACATGGTCATGGGACTCACGGTTTGATCTAGGATCGATGGATGATCTTCTTCTACAGAAAAGATGGCTGATCTTGATGGTCTCTAAGGCTGGTCCAGAATCGCAAGAGGGAGAGAGTGTGTGTGTGTTTCTTGTGTGATGTATGCAAATGGGTAATTAGGGTTTAAAGCTTCATTTAAATACTAATGGCCATCATGGGCTTTCATTGGGATTTGGGCCCCCAATGATTAGCCATCATTAGCCCATGATTAGTCTAATGACTAGCCCAATCATTAATCATGTATGCATACACTTAGTTACCCGGTTAAACATATAATCACATAATTAGGCAATTTGTCACATAATTTATCAAATAATTAAATAGTCATTCTTTTTAATAAAAATCATGCATTTAAATCATGTTTCTCATAATAACAACATATAAATAAATACATAGCACATATGGACGGGTTCGGTGATCAACCAAAGGTCGTGGACGTATTCGGCCTAGTTAAGCATTAGTTACTAAGTTAACACTATTAACGTAACTAACGGAGATTGTCTAATGGAAGTAAACCTTGAAATTCCCGGATGTCACAACAAGAATCACAAACAGATTCATAACCACTTAATTTAGGACCACTTGTTTCAGAATCAGAATAACTCTGATCAATTTAAACCATAAATGCATGTTGCATTTCAGTGAACTCAAAATCAAATGAACCTGCAGGATTGTTACGAATTGTAGTCGAAGCAATAGGAATTTCAAAATGTTTAATATCGTGTGACTAGTCATATCCTTGATTAGATTCTGAGACTAATGCCTTTGAATCTGAATTATTTGTTGGAGACTTTGATGAAGAAGCGTTTGACTTTGAACATTCACGAGCAAAATATCCAAAATTGAAACATTTTAAACATTTTACCTTTGATTTTTCTAATCAAATTTTACCATCTGGATTCAAACTTTTGAATCTTGTTTTCTTCATGGACCGTTTAGCTCTTTGGGCTAGCATAGCAAGTTGCTAATTAATATCCATTTGTTCGAGATTATCTGGATCGATCTAATCAAAATCTTCTTTAATCAGATTAGCAGTTGGCAAACCACCATTCAACAACCCAAAGTACGAAGATAACAATGTAGAAATCAATGCCAAATGTTCATCAGGTGTTTTGCAGAAAATGAAGTCTAACTTGAATGATTTGGAATAGTGAAATTACACCCTCTTGATTAACTTTTAGAATTTCCCGATCCATGGCTAGCAACAAAAGCTGTTGGAGCTGGATTTGATGAATCAAACCAAATGATTTAGACTTTGCATTGATACTTGCAGAATGTTGACCATGATACAACTCAGGATTTTGTAGTTAAGCAGTTGATTTATGTGAAGTAATCATTTCCATTTCTCTCGCATAAAGCTTTCCTGTTAAATCATGAAATGATAATGCAGAATAATCTTTGTCATGAGTAAGCAACAACACATAATTCTCCCGCTTTTCTTGTAATGCTTCCATCATTTTCTCTTTCAATTCCTCCTCGGTCTTCTCAATGTTAACCATTTTTATTTCTCTGATTAGATGTGAAAATCAGGATACAAGAGCAGTGATGTTTTCTTTTTCATAGTGTTGAAAGTTTTCAAATTCTTTATTCAGCACTTTTCGTCTACTCTTTTGTATTGATCATTGCCTTCGCATCTTTCAGACAAAGCATCCCATAACTGCTTACTTTTCCGGGAAGTACTGAATTGATGTAACAATTCAGTAGTTAAAGCCACCATAAGATAACCACACACCTTTTGCTCAAGCTCATAGCTTTTTCTTTCAGCCGCATCAAAATTGTGAATTTCTTTAAAATCTCCTTGATCGGTTGGATGCATATAGAGCTTTTGAATTGGAATCCATAAATCGATATCATTTGTACTAATGTAAGCAGAAAATCTTTTTTTCCAGTTGTGATAATCTTCTAATTTCAGCAACTTGGGAACTTTCTGGCTTGTTCCAATTTCATTATCAAAGTTAAGCATAGCTTGCACCTTGTTTTGCATGACCGCAAACGCTTGGAAATCAGACATCTTGTGATAAACTTTCAATATCTAAAACTTTGGATGCAAAAACGGAGGTCTTAGAAACGGATTTTGAGGATCAAAATGGAGGGTCAGTGGCCATTAGGCCAGTAAAAGTGTAGATCTCATCGAGACGGTCGTTTTGGCTAGTATTAGCTCCCGTAACTCTTAACAGAACTCAAGTTACGTTAGTTTTAGTGAACGTCACTTTTCTGCCAGCGTACCAAAACTACCTTCGACGTACCAAAATATTGACTTCCGTACCAAAAACCTTCACCGGACGAGCAACATACAAACTGTCTTCAACATACCAAGAAACTGACCAAACCAACTCGGCGTACAAATGAACAGTAGCGTATAACCTTGGTACGGTGTAACTGCCTGCGTACCAATCAGTAATCGTCGTGTACCACCGATGAAGATTGCTTCGTGTAGCAACAACCAGCGTACTAGAAATCTATGACGATTGCCTAGCATACCAAGGAGCATACCATTGGATCATCCAGCGTACCATCGAGTTCATCAGGCGTACCAACACAGATTCGACTGATTTTTGCAAATTTGGACATTTTGGACTGTGAGTTTCACAGTAAACAACGAAAACACACTAGGAACGTTCAGAAATCAGTTTTAGCACCAGAAACACTCGAATTGAGAAACATTGATGAAAAACTAAAGAAACCCCAACTTTCTCTCACTCGAAATCCAAAAATTGATCAAAACATAGTAGTAGAGCAACCTGGATTGCTCTGATACCACTTGTAAGGACAAGAAATGATCTTACTACTGCATTATTGAATCAAATGTAGTGAACACGAGAAAGTAAATAAGAGATTTCTTATTGAATCACTTGAAGATTACAAAGAACTCTCTCTGGTTTCTCTCTCTAGAACACACACACACAGAAGGTGTAAAAATGACAGAAGTGTTAAGCTCTCATTCTAACACAAAGTATTTATAGTGAACAACTTACCCGGCGTACCAACTAGCATACCAATTGGTACGAGCGTACCAATTGGTACGGCGGACCAGATGGTATGGCCACCTTGGTATGTTGACACTCAGACTCACCAACGCAAGCTCACTTAGATACAATACACGAGACACTCTATAGCATATGAATATGCTCTAAAACTCTTGTTATTCTACATAGGAAAAAATAGTACAATATACCGTATACATAAGAATAAGAAATACAAAATAATGAAAATTTAAAATGACGGAAACGTAATGTAACTCATACGCAATAAGCCTCTATGTGTTGAATCTTCAGTGTCTTGATTGTGCGACAGTCTTTGATTCTTATCGTCACTAAAGCTTCAGTTCTTGATTTTCAAGAACCATGCAAGCTATACCACTTGAACAATCTAAAAGGGTTAGCGGTTGTTGATGATTGAGTTAGATCCAATCCCTTAAAACAGATTGCGGGGCTCCATGCAAGCACCCGTCTGTCTCCCACAGTACAAAACTGGAAAAATAATTGTATTGCCGGAGATGTATCGCACACGAGGTCTCCACCGAGGATAGAGGTGTTTATCGAAAGGGTTTAGGTGGTGCTAAAGAAAATCTTAGAGATACACAATCTCTAAATCCAGAAAGTAGTACTCTCTGGTTAGTTTCTCTAAACGAATGTTTGCTGCTCCCAAAATCTGTGTCTCACAAGTCTCTCAAAGTGCAACGACTAATGAACCCAAAGGTTCTTTATATAGTGTTGCAAAGACAATCAAAATAGCAAAATTTATTATCATAATAAAAATTGCTTTTAAGGGATTTTATAGTGAAATTGCTTGAGCGTGTGGATCTTCTACTTAGTCGTAATGAAATCAATGTAAACGAGTAAAACATAGAGAGTAAATACAAATGACTTGTATTAACCACAGAGATGACCACAAAGTACACAGAGAAGATATGACGCAGAAGCTTTTGAATTCTATACAAGATGACATATTTATACTAGCTAAATCACGACCGGCCGAACCTTAGGTTCGGCCACACGATCGGACCTGTCCGAACTCCAGGTTCGCTGGGAGTTCGGACAACAGCTACATTACATGTTTCGTCTTGTAATCGATACTTCACATGACGATCAGGACCATGTATCAACAAACTCCCCCTCGGCATGTGCAGTATCATCTCCTCCATTAACACTTGTATCATGTATCTTGAAACAAACTCTTCCTCGACCTTGACGATGAGTTCAATTTTGAATACGTGATATTGCATCGTGTGTACTCTCGCTTTATCAACAATCTTTAGAAGACTTGAATTTGTGATGTTCTCTTTCCACTTAGAAACCTGCCAACATAAATAATCTTGGCGCAAAACGTCTCTTCGAGACTCCAAGATATTTTGATTTTGAAAATTGATTTTGTATTTTGTGTTGATCAATCGAAAACAAACAAGAAACAAAATCTTTTTGGCTTTTAGAAACTTTATATCAAAACACACTTAAAATCTTTTTGGTATTTTCTGATAAGAAAAGTAAATGCATTACAGAATCAGACACTATTTTTGTCTTTTGTGAGAAAGATCACAACTTGGGATCATATTGAACATAACATGCTGAGCTACAATTCAATTTTGATTATTGAAGCACACAAACCATGCCGATTGCAGATATAATTTGTCCAACGTTAAACTCTGGCACAATCATACTCATAACATCTGGATATGTTAAGATATTGATTAGTTTTGCATTGACCAGTATACCTCACACTATCAAACATACTCAGATATGCTTTTGCTTATCACATTTTGTGATTTCATTTGTGATTTTAATCACATAATGATTGTAACCATGATATAGTCAACTGTGTTCCATGCAAAAAGATATAAAAACGTTAAATCGTCTACCTTAAGGTCGATCTTTTGATACGCAGATAAGGCCTCGGATTTAACAAAATAAGAAAATAAAACAAGTTGAAGTTGTATAACTCAACAACAATCAGGTCGGTACTCCCGTACACGCAGAGAAAGTCCGATGAGTTATACGAAACACCAAAGAAAATAAAGCAAAATGTCAAACGAACAACGATCATGTCGATCTTTCGATACGCAGAGAAAGTCCGATCGTTTGACAAAATAAAGAAAATCAAACAAGTTTAAATCTTTGCAAAATGAACACATGTATACACAGTGACTTCTAATTTTATTTTTCACATATCTTTTTCTTGATATATCATGAGATATGCATCAAGATGTTGTCCACTAGGTCAAGTATCAAATTTAGTGTATATCACATTTGTATACTTTCTGATTTGTCGAGCCTACCTTGCACAACGATCAAATGGTCTTATGGCTTTTTCACTTACTTTATCCATGAGTCAGAGAATGTCAGCCAATGTACCATCATTTCCCAAACATGTCGGATACAATTTCTCATTTTTCAATGTTTTTGGCTTTTTCAAATCCCCCCCCCCCCCCCTAAAAATGACAACTCTATTTATAGAATTTCATTTTTACGATTTGAAAAACAACACACTATTTTGTATTTTTGCAAAAACAAACTCCCCCTCAGAATGAGACGGAGGTAAAGCAAAAATAAGAAAGTGATCAATCAACACGAATACGTTCGGTTTAAGCCGTCTGAAAACAAAATTTGATTTTGAAATTCAATTTAATTAGAACAGATATTTCACAATTAGTATTTCCTCAATCACCGAAAGGTCTTCCTGAAACACCTGCTTGACACCAAATAAATCATTAGTTGCTCCGGGATCGACCCGATTCAACAGCGTCGGGTCGCCCGGTGTTTTCCACATAGTCTTTGTTGGCCTTGGAAACAACTTTCGGTTTCCACATTTGTAAAATGTTTAATTTTTTATCAGAACCAGAATCAGATTCAACCGACGTACTCGGTTTAGACCAAGACGATTTACGAGTTGAGTTAATCTTTGGAGACCATGGCTCATCAAAAATTTGACCTTTGTTATCCACATATTTGGCGATTTTGTGGATATATGCAGTCGTCGGACAATCAACAGCTAGATGTCCCGGTTGACGACATACATAACAAAGTCTTTCTCTAAAATTGTTTGAAAATTCTTTTGATTGTGAAAAACCAGATGAATGGTCAGAACAAAAATTATCAAAGAAACCATCAGAAGAATCATACCTAGGAGATAGACTCCTTGAAGATGACGATCTTCCAGAAGAATAAGAAAATTCTTTCTGAGATGGTGATTTCTTTGCAACCTTTGTTTTAGAAACCTTCTCGGCCGTCACTGGATTCTTAGCTTGAACAGGTTATTCCTTCACTTTGTAACCCAAACCTTTGTGTTTAGAGCCTTGATTCTTTGAAGAATTGGAAGAAAAACTTGAAACTTCTCGTGACTTAGCGTCACTAGTGAATTTAGCTTTGATATCTTTCAGCTTGTTCTTCTCAATTAACCCGTTGTCTTCGTCGATTGCAGACGAAGAACTTGACACAACCTTATTAAAAACTTTTTCATCTTCAAACAAAACAAACTTTGAAACAAATTTTGGAGCGACACCCAAAGGCTTCTCCTTCGTCTTAGATTTGGACTTGTTCTTCTTGGGTGGAGTAGCAAATTTTGAATAATCATTTAATTCAGCATTTGGATCAATTTGAGCAGAAGTAACTTCAATCAAATCCACTGGTTGAGGAACCGAGTGAACATCCTCCTTCTGAGAAGTTTAGCAATGTTGGAGACAAATTGCAGTTCTTTACTTGCCTTTTCAACTCTAAAATTTCCAATTTCAAATCATTGATCTTTTTCTGAGCCTCAAATACCTCTTTCTGTGACTTGATAAACTTTTCACTGAGATCATCATATTTATAAGTTTGTAGCTTTCGAATCTCACATTCGGCATATAATTCTTCTAAAACATTCTCTCTCTTCTGTTTATAGATCTCAACATCCTTAGTCAACACCTCATTTTTATCACGATAGAGAACATTCTCATCTTAAAGCATAAAAATCTTATTTTGAAGCTTCTCAACAGTAACAGCAGTTTTAGCAATAAGAGCAGTAGCTTCCTCATACTTTTGCTGAACTGGATAACTTTTCTCAAACAAATTCTCAAAATCTTGAGCTGCATCTAAAGCTTCAGCTTTAGCTTTTTCACATTCGTCAGCCAATTGAGCCTTTTCCTTCAAAGTAGCTTCATGAACATGAACCAACTCATAATACTTCTTTTGAAAATCTTCTAACTCTTTCTTGAGCACCACAATCTCTTCAGTTGATAGTTGACAACGTTGTTCAAAACTGGCAACCGTCTGGAGCAATTTCTTACATTTAAGACATTCAAACTCGTCAACTTTCGAACTAGTAGAAACTTTGGGCAAATCATCTTGAACCAAAGATGCACTCGAATATGAATCAGAATCAGTCAGAAAACTGTCATCATCAGCATGACGAGCAGTCAAAGCAACAGTAATTGGAACATGATTTTTTGTAACTTCTGAATCTGCATTCCATGCAAATTCATTTGAATGCAAAAATGTATTGGTCCAATCATGAGCAAAAGTAACAGATTTCTTCTCAACCTTTTCAGCTTCATTTGATGGATGAAAAACTAAATGTGCATGTTGACCAGTCTTCAATTTACTTTCTGTAGAACTTGGACATTCTCGAGCAAAATGACCATAAACTGAACACTTATAACATTTCACCTTTGACTTGTCCAAACCAATCTTCCCGTCCTGATTCAGTCTCTTCTTACAAGTTCTATTGAAAAATTTCTTTGTCCTTCGAACTAATATAGCATATTGCCAATTTAGATCCATTTCCTCTAGATGATCATAATCAATCTGATCATAATCTTCATTTGCTAATTCAGCATTATTCACAGCACCAGTGATAACACCAAAATATGAAGAAACTAATACAGACATCAAAGCATTATAATCATCGATAGTTTTAACAGACAATGCACTTTGAGTTGAAGAACTAGGACTCAAAACAGTACAACCAGCAGAAGAATAACTTGGAATTTCAGATTTACCTGCAATAAATGCTGTAGGAGGTGCAGAACTGTCACACCCCCAAATAACCACCAACGGAGTTTATACCGTTAAGGGGTGCGGCTAGACCAGGATCCATAACCATTAGTTACAAATACTAAATGAATCAGAGTTAGTTCAAAAATCAGTTATAAAGTAAAGTCTCAAATATAAACGCAGCGGAATAAGTATTGTCTTTAGCACTAACCACGTGCTTTACAAATCAATGTATTAAATCCCAATTTAGTTTAATTAAAATAAAAGTCTTCATGTGCCATGCCAACCCGCTCCGGATACTCCTTAGCGATCTGCAAAAGTTTAAACCACGCAAGTGTCAACCTAACGGTTGGTGAGTTCACAGTGGGCTTGTCATGCATTGGCCCGGTCTCGTAATCATAATTTGTATCAAGGTATACTTACATAGTATTCGTTTGAGAAAAGCAATGCTAAATGTTATGTCTTAGTTTATAAAGGAATTGTCCGTGACCTACGTCATCGGGTATGAACTAGTTTTGTAAAGTTAAAGTGCTCAACCGATATCGCGGGTAGCTAATCCGTTGTTCCATGCACTAAGGAAGTTTGCACCAAAGCTGACTATAATTTATTGTAGTGGCCGTGCCATCTAGTACTGCGGACCTACGTCATCGCGGTTTTGCTTCCCCCTTGTCCTCTCGGGATCACGGTCAAATATGCTGATATTGTACCTCCGTGCACTCCCCGTGCCACGGAGCGGAGTTTGTCAAACTCCAGTAGATCTACCCAACATCCCCTCGCTTTACAATTAATGGTACAATTAGTTGAGGACTTTTAAGTTTTCAAGGCATCCTTAGAAATCATGTGATATCATGTGGTTTAGACTTTAAACTACACTAGTCATATTAAAGCGGTTTACTGGATTCTCATGAATCTCAAAAGTGTTTTCAGTTTTGTTTTAGAAATCGTTGTTTTGGTAATTCGCAAGTGCTTCCCATAAAGCACTTCAAGTTCTTCAAGTGGGTGCCGAGCACTCCAAGTTTTCAAATTTATCAGGGAGGTGCCTAGCACTCTCGAGTTGTCAGCATTGTTTTACTTTTGGGTATTCGGTGTGACCCAAACGGGTTCACGGTAATCGGGTTAGTGACACTCACCTTTGGTTGCACTGCTACACTTGCTTATAATCCAAGTATTGCGTATCGAAGACCTATGAACACGTTTAGGTCTTAAGTATTAGTTTCGTGTCTAATCTTTACTTAACGTCACTATGGCCCATAACATAGCACGTTGGAACTATGACTCGACATACAGACACACGACACCAATGGTTGATCATAAACAAGGGTTCATATATATCAGAAATCAAAGCATGTATCATCATGGCATAATCATGTAAGTCATGGCATAACATTCAAGCAAATTGTACAAGTTTAGATTCTGGTCTCAGTTTCGCTAGCAGTTTCGCTAGTCAGTTTCGCTGTGTGCACGGGCAGCACTTTCGCTAGGCAATGCCCGATGACACAGTTTTGCTAGGCTAGTTTCGCTCGAAACTGTTGGCACAGTTTCGCTAGCCTAGTTTCGCCCGAAACTGGTTTGAATTTTCGTTCAGTGAATTTCGCTCGGTATATTCGCTCGAGCTGGTCTGGTTGGTTTACCCGGCGACGCTGCAGTTTCGCTGCATAGTGTCGCTGGAAGGAGATATACATAGTTTCGCTGGACAGTTTCGCCCAGAGAACACCACAGTTTCGCTGGTCGCGAAAAACATACGGATCAGCCTAAAAATCAACCTAACAGCTTCCATTTTACATGCAATTCATTGTTTAGCATACATAGGCATTTACCAACATAAATCAGTAAGCTTTAACACCTTAAACATGCATTTTTATCCTCAAATCTCCAAAATACATTTAAAACCCTAAAATGACTAAAATAGCATAAATCTTTATCATGGATCAGTTTTACACGTAAAGTTATCAACTTTATGGTAGATCTAGCATTACTAAGCATTCCTACAGAAGATCTAATGATATCATGAAGGTTTAAGCATGCTTTATGAAGAAATACATAGAAAACACATAAAAATGGCATAAAGGAAAGGTTTTGGGACTCACGATTCGATCAGGGAATCGAATGGATGTTGTCTTGGGCCGAGATCTTGGTTTCTCTTGATGGTTTTCGGCTGACCAGATTTCCAGAGAAGAATGTGTGTGTTTGTGGTGTAAATGAGGCAAATAGGAGAACTAGGGTTTATTAAGATTATTTATATCAGGGGCTAGTTTCGCTGGCAGTTTCGCTGGCCCAGCGAAACTGGCTTTGGTCACATTTAACTGATTAGTTTAGCTGGCTACCGGGCGACACTACAGTTTCGCCCGGTAGTTTCGCTGGCTGCACAACTTAGGCACTTTTCACATAATCAAGGATTTACAATTTGTCATGCTATTCATAATATTAAATCATGCATTTAAATCATATTGCACATAATGACAACAATAAATGAACACATAGCACGTATGGGCGGGTTCGGTGATCAACCAAAGGACGTGGACGTATTCGGCCTAGTTAAGCATTAGTTACTAAGTTAACACTTATAACGTAACTAACGGAATTGTCTAACGGAAGTAAACCTTGAAATTCTCGGATGTCACATCATCCCCTTGTAATTGGAATTTTCGTCCCGAAAATTATTCTTGCGTAGCGTTCGCAGCATCAGCTGTCGTTGTTGCTGGGGAAAGAAAGCAAAGTTTTAGGGTCGTCACAAGAACTAAGAATATTCGATTTCCCAGCATTCAAAGTTGAATCATTATTACCATAATACACTACAGGATTTTGAACTTGCTCAGGAAGTGACTTGTTCACCGTTAACTCCATATCCCTTGCTTGGATTCGTTGAATCAGATCATTAACAGA
The DNA here is from genome assembly GCA_039602395.1 of Deinandra increscens subsp. villosa. Classification (NCBI taxonomy): domain Eukaryota; kingdom Viridiplantae; phylum Streptophyta; class Magnoliopsida; order Asterales; family Asteraceae; genus Deinandra; species Deinandra increscens. The sequence continues at coordinate 20,560,948 of JBCNJP010000010.1, read as the reverse complement.
CATTTTTGAATAATCTTTATCATGAGAAACCATTATCACATAATTCTCCCATTTCTCTGGTAGGGCTTCCATGATCTTGTCTTTCTTATCAGCTTCATCTTTTGTAAGATTCACCAATTTCATTTCACTCATTAAATGAGCAAACCATGCAATCAAATTTGGAATCGATTCATTGTGATAATGTTTGAAACTATCAAATTCCTTCTTCAGCACTTTTTGTCGACTTTTCTTGTATTGGTCATTACCTTCACATCTCTTTTCTAAAGCATCCCACAAACTCTCTGCCGTGTAGTTACTTGAAAATTGATGTAATAATTCTGTCGGCAGTGTCATCGTTAATGTACCATATGCTTTCTTCTCAGCTTGATACACTTTCTTTTGTTCACCGAAAAGCTTCCTTTGAAGAATTGGTTCCCCATCTTCACCCTTAGGATAAACATATTGATCAGAATATGATAACCACATATCAATATCATTCGCCGAGACATACGCTTCAAACCGTGTAACCCAACTATGATAATCTTCCAATTTAAGCAATTTAGGAACTTTCTGACTTGCTCCAATTTCATTATCATAATTCATCATCGATCGCATCGTAGCTTGAACCGAATTTTGAATAGCTGCGAACGCTTGAAAATCGGGCATTTTGAAAAATCTGGTTACTGTTCACTCCGAACTTCCTCCAAACTCACATCGAACTTCCTCCGAACGTACTCTGAACCTAGTCCGAGATTAAAACTCGCCGAACTTTGTCTGAACCTAACCTTCGGACACTTAAAACAACACCTAGACCGAACGAGCACCGAACTATCACTGAACTCTGTCCGAACGCGGACCGGTCTCTCACCGAACCGATAGAACGACCGAACGTCATCTGAACCTCAAGTTCGGAGCGGTTACACCAAACGTGTCCGAACCTCAGACGAGCTCGACCTCACTCGACACCATTTTCTCGATTTTCAGTGTTTTTCAATGTAATTTTCGATAGAAATCCAAGAAAACTCGAAATGAACGATCTAGAAATGAATTTTTGACAAGAAGCACACTTAAGATTATCAAACGAACTCAAAAATGATACTCATTTTTGTAAAAACGTGAATTTAAACTCAAAACTCCGAAAAACAATGATTTCCGACTAGTAGAACAAACCAAATGCTCTGATACCACTTGAAATTTCTTGAGCGTGTGGATCTTCTACTTAGTCGTAATGAAATCAATGTAAACGAGTAAAACACAGAGAGTAAATACAAATGACTTGTATTAACCACAGAGATGACAACAAAGTACACAGAGAAGATATGACGCAGAAGCTTATCAATTCTATACAAGACGACATATTTATACTAGCTAAATCACGACCGGCCGAACCTTAGGTTCGGCCACACGATCGGACCTGTCCGAACTCTAGGTTCGCTGGGAGTTCGGACAATAGCTACATTGCATGTTTCGTCTTGTAATCGATACTTCACATGACGATCAGGACCATGTATCAACAAATAGAATTGGATCAAAACTGTCATATTAATTCATGACTAGTCATGGAAAGGCCTAGTATATGCGCACTAACAAACAGTGCTCCGCACGTCCCACATGGCTTCAAATGTTTCCGCGTAATGGTGCCACCAACAACCTGGTTCCGCACCCGCGTTGTGGACTGGTGCTTCCACGTTCTGCGCACCTCATGAGTTCCAAGTGATCTGACATTCCTCCACGCTCATAACAGGCACCGCGTGCCACCTGGTGCGCCCCGACAGACGTGCCACCAGCTGTTTCGCTCACCATACACGCATTGCACCACTCGTTCACGCACCGTCTTCAGTTAATCAATCTTGCGCACAGGACTTTACTCAGCGTACTGACGAGTGCTTCATGCGTCCCACATGGCTTCACATGCGTCCAGGAAGCGGTGCCACCAATAGCCTTGTTCAGCACTCGCACTAGGGACTGGTGCTACCACGTTTCGCACGCCCTAGGAGATCCACCTTATCTAACCTGGTGCCATGCTCACAACGGGCATTGCGCACCACCTGGTTCACCCCGACAGACGCGGCACTAGATGGTTCGCGAGCCATACTCGCACCGCACCACTCGTTAACACAACGTCTTCTGCTGATCAGCCTTTCTCGCAAGACTTGACTCAGCACACTAACAAAGAGTGCTTTGCGTATCCAACATGGCTTCACACACGTCTACGGAGCAGGCTAAAAGCCTGGTTCCGCCTCCGCGATATAGACTCGGGGCGCACCTCTTGGGGTTCATTGGATGTCTTCATCCAAAGAAAACAAACATCATGGAGTGCCCTCATTATAAACCCTTCCAAGTTTAGGTTATCCAACAATGTGCGATGGGTTTTCATGGTACCTCACAAGTAATTCTATTTTCTCTATGTCTTATTTATTTTTCCACCCAACTTTGAGCATTGATGTCATGTTCATCGTAGCTCTATTTTAGATACAGTTTGGTTTGTTGTGATATTTTCAAAAAAAAAACGAAACCCGAAAATATTAAACTACATAACATATATATAATAATTCTTATTTGTGTTTAAAAATTAGTCAAAAAAAAACTTTTACTAATATTTCCAACAATAAATAGATCGATCGATATATATATATATGGTTTCCATAGAGAGTTGAAAGCTAGAATAGATGGTATGTTACACGATCCGATGATAGGTGACAAGACAAAATGCATGACGTCGTCGATAACACGTACAACAAGATTCTCGAGTTCTAATCCAGCGAACGACCTTTCTTTTTAGGGATTTATGGGTTAGCTTAGAAGTAGCGTAGATTTAGCCGTTAAAAAAAAGAAAATTGGATTTTAATAATACAAGTTTTGCATTGTTGGCGGATAATAATACGAGTTTTAAAAATTCCTCACAATAATACGAGTTTAGTAGGTATTGGATTCTAATGATACACCGTTAGTTTTTTACTATCACTATTAATTATTTGCTGACGTGGCATTCTATGTGTTTTTTTTAACCAACTTATTATAATGGAACGACTGGTTTTGTAATTTCTTTAAAAGGAGGGATTAATATAAAAAAAACCCTAAGTTATTTCAGAGGGAGAACGCCGACGGTTCTTTAACCCTATCACCGGTGAGCCGAGCTCCGGCGACCCTTACCGTGGTGGTTCCTCGCCATCTCACACACCGATCGTGTACCCTTTCTCTGTGCAGACCCAACTACATCCCAACTTTCTACTCCATCTTCCTCTTTGGCGGATAGGGTTCCGCCGCTACGGCGGCGGTGGCGTCTTCTTAGTGCGCTCCGACGACCACTGGCAACCGCGGTTTCTAATTCGCGTTCAAGGATACTACCTGAGCGAGGTGCTGATTTTCATTCGATCACTACAAAAAATACCATTTAGTGGCACAAGCTTTTAGTAGCATTTAGCTTTTGTGTCATTTATGCCACTAATACAGGGTTTTGTGGCACTTTAAATACCATTTAGTGGCACAAGCTTTTAGTAGCATTTAGCATTTGCCATTTATGCCACTAATACAGGGTTTTAGTGGCACTTTAAATGTGCCACGCTACCTAATATACCCTTTTGTGGCTTTTACTATATGCCATTAAATCTATTTGCTGTTAAAAAAATTAAAAATAAAAACATGCCACTAAATCTATTTTTTTAAAGTTAAGTTGAGCGTCAAAAGGAAGATAGAATACCGCCAAACAATATTAACTTAAACTTGACTTCTCTAAAATCCCTCCAAAAAGAACGATTCTACTAACTTCTCCCAGAATCCCTCAATATCCCTTAAAATCCCTCAAAAATAAAATCAGTTCATCGATTTTAGTTGACAAACTCAATTGTGATTCCCTCAAAATCCCTCAAAAAGAAAAAGAGTCTGCACCTCAGTTCATCGATTTGCTTGATAGCCTCAATTGCAATCGTGTTGCTTCTCCACATCCTCAAATGCAGTTCTTGTTGTGTTGTTCAAAAAATTTAATCTCAGGTATGTAACATCCTGATTGTTTTATCGAGTTAATGAAAGAATGACGAGTTCTATTTTAGGTTATTTTTGATAGGCTAAATGTTGAAATAATGTGAATTCCGGTATAAAATTTGTTAAACTTTAAAGAAAAGGAGGTTAACTTTAAGTTGTGGCCAACTTTTAATAAACTACGATTATGGATGGGTGTAATTGAAAATTCAAAAAGAAAAGAAATAACATTGTGTTTCCGAGTTCACTCAAGGAGAGAAAGGAAAGGAAAGAGAAGAAAGTGAAAAAAAATTTGTGTTCCTAAGTTTTACTTAAGGGGGAAAGAGAAGGAAACAAAAAAAAAGTCGTGTTCCCGAGTTTCATTTAAGGAGAGAAAGTTAGAAAATTTTCTATTGTTTTTTTTTTCCTTACGATTTGGAAGGATTTGGAAGGAAAGGAATCGCTTATGGATTCAAGGTGATAACGGATCTAAATATCGATTAGAAGCAGATAATGTAAGTATCCATCACTCTTCCTCTTTCTAAATTTCCATCGCTATGTTCTTGAAGGTGGTTTGCGAAACTAGGGTTCTAAGGAGGTCGAATTTGGGCATACACCTGGTGTTCTCGGATTTTAAACCTTTCTTGTGTAGATTATTTATAGTTATAAGTGTTTATTTTGATATTAAAATTCATGGATGATCAAGAACTCAAATTAGGGTTTAGGTTGATAAAATTTAGGGATTTCGATCAATTGAGGGATTATGAGTTTTGTTGCTTTCTGGCATAAGTGAATCCGATGTTCTCCCACAATGTAATTTCAATGAGATGTTCACAAATAGTTATGAGAAAGAGGTTAATAATCATAAATAATTTAATCCCATTGCATGAGCAATAGTAATATTTTTTTTTGTACCTTTGGTCTAAAACCATCATTTTGAGTAAGTTCCTTCGTTTTCTTTGGAACATAGGACCAGGGGCGATTCTTATAGTGTGTCAGCAGTGACCTCGGTCACTGCTGATTTTTTGTCCAGAGGTACCGAGTATACATGTTTTACAAAGAAAATTTTTATATATACGTGTTTTACGAAGAACATTTTTATATATATCCTGTCGGTCACCACTAAAAAAAAATTATATACTAATAATGGTCACCACTAATTTTCGGTCACCCACGAAAAATTTTCAAGATCCGCCACTGCATAGGACTAACAGTCTCGACTCGACCAAGATGATCTACACGTAAAAGGTTGGATACAATAGAATTTGTAAGTTAAAACAATCTTTTAAGTTCAGGTAAAATGCATTTTCAAAATGGAGATATTTGATACCTTTATTTGTTGTATAAGTGCATATTTGTATTTTAAAGACATATATAGAATTTAGTCAATTTACATTGTTAGTTGCTATATCAGTCACTAATAGGAGTCAATATGATAGAACTTTTGCTTAGTCAGAAAGTGTGGAATTTAAATGTAAAAGAATTAGTTGATTATGTTTGAAACTATCTAAATTCTTACAATAGCATGGGTCATGAGGAAGATAACTAAAATGTATATTGTGAAATTTAGATGTAAAATAAGTACAAAATTAGTTATTAGTTTTGAAATTTCTTGATTAAATATTAGTTAAGTATATTTAATTATGTTACCGTATCTTAAGTGTCAGTTAAATCTATTTAAGGCCTAGAGTTTTTATACTATTTAGGTTATAGATCTTTTAATTAAGTCACTACTAGAAATAGGGTCTTTCTTGACGCCTAAACGATGACACGCAGTTTTTAATGACACGCAAAAACGAGTGTCATAAAAAAACTGTCAAGAATTGTAAAATCCTAAGACTACACGACGCGTATTTTTGGGCGTCATAAAATTCCTGTCATAATTTAAAAAAAAAACACGGAGTACACTTAAAAGATGCGCGTCATCTAAAAAGTGTCGTTTTATATTTTTTCCCCCTAATTTTTTCCCCAAAATTTCAATTTCCCGCTGCTATACACTATACACCTAGATTACTTAGTCTCTCCATTACTTCAAAGCCCTAACCGCTCATTTTTCTGTGGATTCAACTTCATCTCAAATCCATAGCCTCTTCTTCTTCTGCTTCGTATCCATGGCGCTCTTAAATTTCCACATCCTCCTACTTTTATCACTTTTTGCCCTAATTTTCACTCAGATTAGAGCTGGAGAAGCTCACCTCGAAGATCCAGTAGCTTCTTCTATCCATCTCACTATCAGATCCTCTCGAATATGCCGAATCTTTCTTCTGTGATGAAGTGGAGCATCCAGAAATCACCGGATTCATCTGCGGCGATGATTTCATGAATGGCGTCTTGCATCCAGAAATCAACCAAACAAGCCTGTTCCTCACCGGATTCATCTTCGCTAATTAGTCTTCTGCGCAAACGACTAGCGTTTCTACGAGTCTCGACGCGCTAATCTGGCGTTTCTGAACGCAAATCCCGCAAATCAGTCGGTAATTTCATCAGTCCGACATTGAAGAAATTGTAATCCACTTCGAATCGTTTCCTCGATTCGCCACTCAAATACGGTCTGCTCAAACCCTAGAAAGTTTTTCTTTCGCTTGCTTCAGATTAACAATAACGTTACCAAAATCAACAGGTTGAGAATCTGAAAGTTATACTTGAAATTGAGGTCAGATTTTGATTTCTTAACCTTCGTTTTAAAGGCTAGTTTAGATGAATTTCGTTACAGTTAGTATATAGTGTATTTTGGTTTCTAGAAATGGAAACAATTATAAAGAACTGTAGGAATTTTGTCCATATGCATGTAGCTGAGGGAGATGTGCTTCATGATATAATCTATCATCTGGTGAATTGTAGCCTGATTTTCATGTAAAGGGCAAGGTATCCACAGTACTATGCAACTTACCATGAATTATTGGTAAGTTATCTGTGTGGTTGATCATTTTGATTAAGATTTCATAGATATTACCTTTTTGCATTAACTTATCTTGAATTTTCAAACTTTATTGACGCTCAGACTTGATTACTATCTTTCAGCATCTTGAGGCAGTAATTCTACAGAAGTCTGATGCACCAGCACCTATTTTAGCAAACCCACAAACACAGAGTAGTAGGTCATCATCATATGCAATAATGAAGAAAATGGAAATGAAGCAACTGGATCATCTGAGTTTCCAACCTTGAGGTATATCATATTTCAGTTTCTTGTAGGGAAATATTCAGTCATTTTACATGAGGTATATCATCTGGCTTTGGTGTTTGGTGAGAGGAGAAAGTCTTTGCTTCAAGATATTGCCATTGTGACAGGTACATACGGTTCTTTTTCCCTCATTCATCGTACTGTTAGGAGAACATTGATATGCAACACATTTTTGTCCAACATTGTTTTTAACACATAAGTAATATACTTCATATACACATGCACCAGAATGGAATCAAGTGTTTCATCCGATTGTCGGCTTGTCTATTTGATTGCTAAATAACATTCTTGATATTGTTTATGGATAAATGAGCCATATTAGATTTGATGATGTGCTGATTGAATTATCACATAAGCAATAACATTCTTGATATTGTTTATGGATAAATGGGTCATATTAGATTTGATGATGTGCTGATTGAATTATCACAGGGGAAAATCACCATTGGTTCAAACTCTAAGTCTCAAAACCAAGACATGTACTGATCATGCTACAACATAGTCAGTCTAAAATTTAAGGTTTTATTATTTTATTCTTCATTCTGCTCAACGAAAACCTGATGTCACGATTACATCAGTTGATTCTGATAATGATATTGCCGAATCTGATGATGAAAGGTCTGATATATAATTAAAACATTTCTCATCTGTTCCAAGATTTTTCATTATTTGTTATTGGTATGTGATCTTTATGAGTTTGCCTTATATATGACTTTATAACTCAAGTAGTTATACAATGCTATATAGGCATATGACTTGAAATCTGATATAACTGGGTCAAATTGTCTCGAATTTTAAGAGCACAAAGAAACTAAAAAGTAAGAAAAATGTGGAAGTTGGCTTTTTTGGTAGGGAATAATTGCATAAAAAGGAACCAACTTATTTTAGGCCACAAAACAAAATCATCGAAGTTTCATGCTTAAAATTTTAATGTCATTACCCTATTTGAATAAAATGATTCTGGAAGTTGTATACTAAAAATTGGACTTTGTGCAACTTTCAAGTGTCATCTCTTTTAATCTGTTTGATTCATTTGACCTGTTCTAGTTTAGCTATACTTTTTAGTTGACCCATTTGATCTGATTGAAAAATAACATAACCAAGTTTGACAGTTCTTAAGTAGATGGATTGGAATTCCTTCTCCATGATATTACTTGAAACATTTTTTATTGCCAAAGGACAAGTTCTTGTCATTATTATTCGATTGTCACCCTAATATTTCCAGGTTGGTTGGTGGGTAGGCTACTCAAAAGATTCAATGACCCGTTAGGGAGACTCATACGCATAACACCCGGTGTAGGCAGATTTATTGGCAAAAGTTATAACCCAAGGTATCATATAAGGATTGAAAAGCGCAAGACCATATCTTTTTGCATTTAGTTCACATAATATTTATGAATGTCGGTGGCTATAATTGTTTATTACAGACAATTGGTTTCTGCATCTCCTGGAACTCCCCTGTTTGAAATTTTCAACAGGTAGGTGGCCTTTTTAAGAAAAAATGAATAGTTATATCCAGAGCATGTTAATTTAGAAACAATATCAGATGTTATGTGCACTTATTTGGAGCTGGGTAACAGTTGTAAAAGAAACCTTTACTATCATTTGTCCAACTAATACCTGAAAACTTAACCTGTCACAAAGCAGATGCATCATGCGGAAATCAGCTGGATTATTAGATTGATTCAACTGTAATTAACATCTACTGTACTATTAATCTTCAAATTCCTCTAAAATTATCAGCTGGATTATTAGATTGATTCAATTGTAATTAGATCGATTCAACTGTAATTCAACTGTAATTAACCATGTAGTAGTGCAATGTAAATGGCCTTGATAATGCAAGTTTTTCCCTTCCTGCTTCTGCTGTTTTTCCTTTCCTACTTTTGACCATCTTTTTTCCTTTTTGTAGATGGGCTTGATAATCCAAGTACGGAGATGAAAGAAGCTAAGGTTACATGTAGTTAGTGCAATGTAAACTAATGTTACATTTGTAATGTTTGCTCTATATATGAAATGTATTATTTTGCTACAAGTGTATTGTATTTTGATTAGGAGGTTGATTGTCATTAATGTGGAAATTGGTGAATCTACAAAAATATTTTTTTTAAATTTTGTTTTAATTCATGACGCGCATTTATGCGTGTCATAAGCATATTTATGACGGGGGCTTCCTTGACACGATTTTTATGACACGCTTTGCGCGTCATAAAATGCGCGTCATTGTTCGCGCGTCAAGAAGCAGATGACGCGCATTTTGCGCGTCAACCTTCCTTGACGCTTTTTTGCGCGTCATCTGGGCCCTTTCTTGATGCGCAAAAAGCGTCAAGAAAGGCCATTTTTGTAGTAGTGAGTCTATACTCATCTGAATTATCGCAACAACAAAACTCAAAGGGATGTGACCTTTAATGGAAAAAAAAAGAAAAAGAATCATCGGTTAGTCACTCTAATGTATTTATATACTTCATATGAAAATTGACTACTATTTACAACATTTTCTAGAGCATCCTCTTCCTAGCTGATAGCAAAGTTTGCACTTTCACAAAAACAAAACACATTCTTCACGTATAGATAAATGAACACACAGACATTTAATAAATTACACTACTAGAAATAATCCCTTCTTTGACGCGCGAACAGTGACACTCAGAAATTTATGACGCGCAAAAACAAGCGTCATAAAAAAACTGTTGTATTTAATAAAATTTAACAAAATTCTATGGGTTGATGACGCACATTTTTGCGCGTCATAAAGATTGTGTCATTTGAAAAAAAAATTAAAAACGCGGAGGACAAAATATTTTAGCGCGTCAAGCGTAAAAAAAAAAGAATGTCGCTTTATATTTATTTTCCCGCTATTCCCCCCCCCCCCCCCCCAAATTTCGTTCCCCGCTTTAACAATTTCATTCCGCACAAACTCTCCCACAACCCTAATAGCTCCACAACTCCTTCTTCATCTCCGACGGACAACCACCGCTCGGAACTTTCATCTCTCTACCTACGATTCTAACAAATATGTTCGATGGATTGTAGTTCGAAGGCCAGGTCTCTCTAATTCTAGAAATCGAGTTTGCTGTTCGATTGGTTGAAGTTGTTAATTTAGGTATCCTCCATTCGTTCCCAAAATCTGGCATGTGTTCGATTAAATTCAAGCCCTAATCTCCTCTCCTTTTCTGCGCCATCTCTCCCTCATAATTTCAAGCCCTAATTCTCTATCTAGCAGATTGCAGCTGCTACTAAGCCCTAATTTCCCTGCTTACGATTCTGGTTCCATCTCACCTGCTTACGCATCTCAGGGTTCTTCTCCATCCTGGTTCATCTGCCTTCGGTTGTTATAAACCGACCTAGGGTTCAGATTTCGCATGTAAGTTCATTATTTACATTCCTTGTTGTTTGTTTCATGGACCTGTTGATTTAATTTCTTCCGGTTGTATGGAGAGTGTCGTGAACAGGACTGTGTTTATAAACACAGTAATGAAGATATCAAGGAGTATGACATGATTTCCGTTCTATATATTCATAGCTATGATAATGACACTTTGGTCTGGAAGTTAGTATAAACACCCACTTCTTTTTAGCCACTGAATAAGCAATTTTTTTATTAGTACACAATCATTAAGGAATGTTTTTTATGCTTAATCTGTGTTAGCTGCATGTTTAATTGATAGGGCTTTTATGTTTGGATACAATATTTAGCCTCATTTTGTGTTTTGGGGTCTGCTGTGGTTGGATTTGGGGCTTTTCTATAGTATTTAGTTAGTAAATTGATTAAGATTTTTGTTAGATGTGTGTTTACTTGGCTGTGATTTTTGAACTGAAGTTTTGTTAACATACATTTGATTAATGCTGCTTTATCATGCTTGATGGAATTAAGTTTTACATATCTGATAGTTAAGATAGTTTTACCATTGTTAGGACAGTGTTAATTTTCTATACATTGCATGAATTGAAGATAGAATGAAGCAAAACATCAGTGTTGGTGTTATTTTTGTGAGTATGAAATAAGTGTATGTTTTTTATGTATTACCTGCAGGATGGTGGCGAGAATGAAGCAAAACATCAGTGTTGAAGAAACAAAAGATACAAGACATACTTGACCAACAAAATGCTTCTGTTGAGGTTGCTATGGTGTGTCATTTGGGAAAATCTTACTTTTTTTAGCTGACTGAAGAAGAAGAGGATGAGGAGTATCTTAAGGAAGAAGAAGATGGTCTATCTGGGTCAGGACATACACGTTTGTTGGTGCAACCATCTTGTAAGATACTTCTTTTTCTTTTTCTTTTGTCTGTTTGTTTTTTCTCTGGGCAGACTAAATCACTGACTGCTTCTGCTCCCATATGTGTTCAAATGGTCATTATTTTGTCTGGTTAATAATTTTTGTGAAGCCAGTCTCGAGGGCTTTTACAGCAAAACAGGTAGCTAGAATCCTAGTTTCGACGTTGGAACCGACTTCATTTCAAACAAATCTCCTTGCTGCTAAACAGAATAGGTTACCAATCCTAATTCTTTCTTGCATATAATGCCTTTTGATCCTTGTTTGATATGACCTGTTTTCTAACCAGCCTTTCTGACCCATTACAGAACCCACCCCTGCCACTGCTAGACTATTGCAACAGTGATTGTGAGTCGGTTTGTGGGGGTTGTTGTCGATTCTGCTTCCCAGGAACAGCAACATACCTTCCATCTGGACACTACCACTATTGATCTGGCGGGACCATTGGCAACCTTCTGCTGCCCAGGTTGCATATGTAAGTTTCAGTTTTCACTTAGGTGTTCAAAGAATATGTTAAAATGCTAGAGGGTTAATTGTCATTATCTTTGTTTTGTTTTGTAGCCTCTATGGTTCCTGGTTATAGGTCATTTGGAACGCAATACATCCAAATCAAATATTTGACAAGGGTAAGTGGTCTTTATATACATACATGAGGTATTCAGGTTTGCTTTTTACATTTGTGTTTCCTTTACATTTATGATTGCAAAGTTGACAAGTTTGATTATGGGTCAAAGGTATGAGTTCTTTTTACATTTGTAATTAGGGCACTGGTTTTTCTGTGCGTGTGCTCTTAGGCAGTATGAGTTTCTCTTCATTTTTGGCTTGGAAACTTATATTATTCATTTCCTTAAACAATCTTTATCTTTCAGATGAAGAGTCAGCGGTGTCTCCCAACTCAGACTAGAGGATTGTGGATATGCAGGGAGAAGCTATTTAGTTCTGAAAGCTCTAGAAGTTGTGGTGGGACACTACCAAAAGTTGCAGATAATTAATCATCGCAGTTCCACCGGTGTTGACTTTGCTGACTTTCAGCATTTGCTTTTTACTTTTTAACCATGAAAATATGGTCTGAGGGTTTATATTCGTTATGTTCTTCAGCATTTTCACATGGCCATCTTAGCAGCATAGGTGTGACCTAGCTCTAAGTGGGAGATCATCAAGGTAATTCACGATCACCACTCGTGTTAAAAAGTTAAATTATAAGATGATCTGATATTACGTTATTTTGATCCGCATTATTTTGATGGACGAAGAGGTATTTCACCACAATTAAACTATAATAAGTCCAATATTGTTGGAATGCATGCTATATATGGCACCATGGAGTCCTATTAATATGATTAAAGCAGAAGTGTATAATACAGGATTAGTAGCATGTAAAAATAACACTTGATATTTTATAAATGTTATTTATAATTTATAAACATTTTAGATCAGCTTAGATTTAAATGCTTTGTAAGGGTTTATTTATTGCATAATTGCTCCTATAGTTAATATAAAAGTGGTTTCTTTTCTGCATTTATAGTTGCCAAAGCTCTGACTTTGTATGCTCTGTGATCAATAAGTTATCTTTCTGATTCAGTGTGACATGTTTACTTTCTGAATTTCTAGCTTTCTACCAAACATTTTGGTGAGGCATTCTCCGTTGTCTAAAGCATTATGCTACTGCAGGTGTTGGCACTTTGAAGCTTCTTCACCTGATCCAAGAAAACCTTTTCGTTCCAACAAGGGTAATAATAAAAATAATAAAGCTTCCATGGTTGCAGGTATGTGTTTTCTTATGCTTTTTTATGGTCGTTAACTGGGCATGTCGGGTTGCGGGCCAAAAGGCATCCAGGTCAAAATAGGTCAATTTGGTGCTTGTAGGCTCGGGATACAAGAAAACCTTTTCGTTCTAAAATTTTTACCTTGTATTATTAATTTGTATGCCATATACGGTTACAAAGTTATACTATTTAATTAATTTATTTAATTTGTATGCTCAGTCATGAGGACTAGAAGGGGCTAATATTTTTTATCAGATTCAAGAAAATGGTTGGGGATTGGTATGTTTTTTACTGCACCAGTTTCTGGACTCAGTATTGTAATATTTTTGACTGGCATGTACTTGAAGTTATTTATGGGGGTTGTAATGTCAGAATGGGAATCAAATCTAGAAAGTTGTTGATTAGTGGTTGCATAAGAATTCAGCTGAGAAGGTCTGGCCTGCTTACTAAGTGTAATGATTCTGTTGTCTGTGCATTCACTGTTGTGATCAAACACATAAGTTTTAATTCACTGTTCTTTGGCGAGTACTTCTTATCGCGGTAAGATATTTTATTTTTTTATTTTTTGAAAAGTAATCCTCTTTTTCTTAGCACAAACCATGTGAACTAACTGGCTTATAAACTGTAAGTTCAGATTCACAGGCGATACATGCACAACACTTGAGGGATTCCAACAAGATCCTTACAACAACAGCTTGAGCTCAATTCTTCCTTGTGATCAACTTCTTTCAGCAGATCAGTCCTTAATGATGTCAGTACTGGAGTTTACAATTTAGTCAATGAGGTATTATTTATTGTTTACTGTTATCGGGTTGGGTAACGGGTCGAAACGGAGTATAGGTTGACATGAAAACAGCCTTTTTGGTCCTATTTTTTAAAATTTATATTTTATAAACAGTCAACACATCAGTAAAGCATTAAAAAAATAATATTACATATTACAGTGAATGTCCATTTGGTAAATGTCTATTTAGGTAGGTGCTTTTTGTTAAATTTCATTGTGCTTAACAGATTTTGGGTATGAGAAGTTAAAGTTGGAAGGGCTGATGCTAAGAATGCTTGTGGAAGGGACATATATGTTGTAAGAATGCTAAGGAAAATGATAGTGTTAGATTTGTTATTATAGGTTATTCGCCTACTGGATCCAATTGTAAATTAATGTTAACTTTGTAATGTTTGCTCTATATATGAAATGTATAATTTTACTACAAGTGTATTTTATTTTGTATTATGAGGATAATTGTTATTAATGGGAAAATTAGTGATTTTACAAACAAATATTTTTTTAATTTTTTTTAAAAACCATGACGCGCAAAAAAGCGTGTCATAAGAAGATTTATGACGGGGGCTTCCTTGACGCTTATTTTATGACACAAATTTATGACGCTTTTTTGCGCGTCATCGTTTGCGCGTCATAAATGGGATGACGCGCATTTTGCGCGTCAAGAGGCTTCTTGACCCTGCCTTCCTTGACGCTTTTTTGCGCGTCATCTGGGCCCTTTCTTGACGCGCAAAAAGCGTCAAGAAAGGCCATTTTTGTAGTAGTGTTAATTTGTAATTATCATATGTTAATCTTTATTTTAAACAAGTTTCCTTAGATTATTTAAATATAAAAATTGAGATTTAATCTCCATAGGACATGAAATGAGCTCCATGAAGAAAAGTAGGTACCAATACCAACCTATTTGGTTGTAAATTATAAAAGGCTGCACCTATGACCTCTATTATCAATTAACTACTAGCTTCCAAAGAGTTCATCAGATGCCATAGTTGTAGACTTTCCTAATGTTGTGAAGTCTATTATGAAGCTTTCAAGACTACTTTTGTTGTTGTCGTGTGTTGTTATTATCTGAACACTTTTACTTTCAGTTGTATATTTTGTATGTTTGGCTGTTAAGAGTAGGGGGTATATGGATCTTATTTACAAATAGCATAATATCTTGATTTTTTAACCAAATATATAATAGCATGGGATATGAGATTTGGACTTTATTAAAAACCTTAGATACTCCAGATCATTAACAATAACATTATTTTTTACTCATTGGTGGTTTAGTTAAATCAAAGGATTGTATGTTGTTTAATGTTGTATGATGCTTTGTAATTGCAGGTGTTGGGAATGGTTTACACGATGCAAAAATGGCACAATGCATCTTGCTAGAAGGCAACAAAGTAGCAAGACTCCCTAATTAAACCAGGGTCGGGCTATCACATGTCAATAACAATTAAAGGTCCTCCCCCTTCTTTTCTCTCATTCTAATCTTAATATTTTGATTGCTAGGCTTTGGGTTTTGTTGTGTGTTTTAGGATGTTGAACTAATCATGTCGAGTCCTCAATTAAAGAGAGACAAGGTGAATGCTTTCATAAATAATTAGATAAGAATAACTAATCAAAGGTGAACACATATTCATTTACTTTACTGAAGGCAACGTTGATCTCAAACTTTAAAATTTTCCCATTTCTTATTATACATCTTATGTATTACATTCTTATGTATAAGTTAGCAGATGTTCTTAATTAACTTTGTAAGGAACATGAGCGAAGCAAATATTTTTTGTTGTAGTCTTGGATTGTATATCCTAGGTATCAATGATATGAATGTATGGGTCAATCATCTTAACACCACCTATTATGTAAAACACACCTTTGTCATGAACTCTAAAATGAATCACAAACAGGTGGCCCGCTGCAGCGCGCGGGTGGATCATGTGATGTTGCTATTTACCATAGAGTACCGCTCAAAGATGAAGGAAGCTCATGTTAGTGGGAGAAAATCGTTTGTAAGACGTGCCCATCACATGGTATTATTCTAGTATTTTTGACATTTGTTATTGTTTTTTTTCTAATTTTCTTGACTAACAAACAATCAAACATAAATTATAGGCGGTGAAGAATAATGGTGTATATCCAACATGAGGAGAAATGTATATAACAACTCGAACTCGTAAAGATGGAAGTGTTATTGATGATGAAGCTTCTCATGTTGTGGTAATGTATCTTAATGTTCCTATATATCATTGACGTGTTTAATCTTTTTATAGTTACCTATTTTATAATCTGCTTAGGCAACATTGAAAAAAGTTGCAAATGCTTCTACAAACACACTTGGCAATCAAGATGACTTTACAAATGATGCCTACTTAAAACTTAAAGGTCCAGAGAAAAGTGGATGCATTCGATTAGTTGGAATAATGTCAGCCGCAATAGTGGTGCATCTTCAGCAAATTTAGAAACTGTCAATTCGCTAAAGGGAGCAATCAGTGCTTTGGATATGAGAAGTTTTAAAGCTATGTTTCTGTGGTTGATAATGATAGCGTAGCTATGTTTAAATGTTTAAAGGATTTGTCTAAACATTTGGAAATTGAAAGATGTTTTATGTTTGATGTTTGATTACTTATGTAAATATTTTGGATCTACATTTACAATTTAATCATCTTTAAAAATTTTATTTTATATTGTAGATAATGTGATTTTTGTTACAATGTGTCATTAAAAATAGTATATATGTATATATATAGGTGAAAGTTCAAATACAAAGGGTTTTTTCCGTGTGAAGCGTGCGAAGGAAGGGGAGGCTGACGCGTGGCATTTTCTTTCTGGACGCGGAGGGGTATTTTTGTCAATTTAAAGTTTTTAATTAAAATAGACGGTAGATTACGTCACAGCGTTTGTTTTTAATTATGCATGTTTTGCGTGATTTGTTGTAAGGTGTTTTATATCGAGTTCCTTCATGTGTCAAAATAAAAAACAACATGCGTGATTATAGAAAGTCAATTAATTAATTTTTTTAACTTATGTTTATTCTTTTTGTTTTTGTAAGAGTTTTTCTGTTTGCATTTTTATTTAATAATTGCGTAATTTTATTTTTTTGTATTTTTTTGTTTTTATTGTTTTGCGTGAATATTATATTTTTGTGTTTTAATTATATGTCGTCGCGTTGTTTGTTGTAACCTTAATTTTATGAGTTACTTCATGCGTGAAATTACAAGTAAAATGCGTGATAATAGAATCTCAAAATTTTTGAACAAATGTTCATGTATTTTTAGCGGGAGTTATACACAATTATAGTGTGTGTAATAATTTTGTATTTTATTGTTACACTTGCGCATTTTTAAGGTTGATTTTGTTTTTTGCAGAATCATTGATAAAGTTTAAGTAGTTTTGTTTTAGTTTTTTACTAGAGTTTTTCTGTGTTTGCGAGATTATTTTAATATGTGCGTAATCTTTATTGTTTGCGTGATTAGTTTATAGTTTGCATAATTCTAAGTTCGAATTGTTTTTTATGTATTACTGGTTAGTTTTTTTTTTTTTGAATAATCATTTTTTGATGTGTTTTTTTTTTAAATAATGTGCATAAATTAAAGTAAACATAAGCCAACATAATGAAGAATAAAATGAAGAAATACAAAAATTGTTATTATTATTATTTGATAACATGGATACATTCTACTGATAGGCTTGTAAAAAAGACTTTTTTAACTCAAGAGGGGCACTCATAGCTGTCACACCCCAACCGACGGCGGAATTTACGTCGGGGTATGATGATTGTCCAAATGCTCATGACACTAATTAAAGTTTCAATACTTAATCATTACCAAATACCAAGTCAGACAATAGGTTCAAATAGACATAACATAACAAATAGGATTGAAGTTGATTTAATAAATCTAGGTCCAAAGCATCCTAGATGTGACATCAATCAAATATGGCTCAAACTGCATTTCCTGTAACATGTATAAAAATAGAAAGTGTCAACTAAAAATAGTTGGTGAGTAAACATAGGGTTAGAATATATATAATAGTTTGAAAGCGATTAATATGTCAAATGTAGACTCAACCATGTATGAATGAACCAATGTATGTGTGTAATCAAACCTTGATGACTAGTGTCCGTAACTCGAAAGTTACGCTATGATGAAAATAGGTTTCAATCACCCGAATGCCAATTACCGGTCAAATTCAGGTGGGTTGTCAGCCAATAAATCTATCATTGTTACCGTAGGCTTGTATGTTAATGATTACACTGATGAATGATGAATGATGAATAAAAATGTAATAGTTTGACATATAGCATGTGATCACACATAGACATATAATGAAATCGCGTGGTTTGTAAAATGAATAAAGAATTGATGTTTGAATGTGTAAACTCACAACACGAATCACCATTTCGAATGAATCACCATTCTAATGATAACACGAATTGATTATTTAATACCACAATGCAAATCACCATTTGAATGAATCACCATTCGTATGATGATGAGAATTGGATATTGAAAGTTATATATTTGTCATAGGATACATGTTACACCCCAAAATAGTAAAAGAGAGAGAATATAAATACTCACTACTCAAATTATCATTTGAAGGAATCACCCCTCTAATAATAACAAGAGTTGATGTCGCATAATATTCCACAGTAATAAAAAGGGGTATGAGTACTCACCTGAAGCGGTGAGCGAGATATGGAAATAATCCAAGTGATATGAAGATGATTATCCGTGTCCTAGATTATATGAAGACACTTTAAGTCTAGAGACATGAATCGCAAGTCTAAGTTACCCACTTTAGACTAGTTGGGTCTTGTTCAAATGAGTTAACCCGTTGACCATTGGTGATATGTATTGGTTTTTGGTTTAGTGTATCAATTGGAGATTTTGGACAGCTTATGAGCTGTGACTTTAAGTGCATTTTTAAAATAACAAACGTTAACTATAAATTACCAAAACTGACAGATTGTTAGCTTAATGAATTGCAAATATTTTTTGTTTAATAAGCTTTTTAAGAAAATGCCAAGAGAAAGCTCGAAACAGCCTCACAAAACAGAAGGTACAGAAACGCGCACCTTTCTTGTAGGGACTGTTGTGAGCTGCTCGGTTTGAATTAAAAGGCAAACTATATATCGTTGGAAAGCTAACTCAACGAACTTAATCATGGAGTCTAAGTTTGTTAAATTTGAGTTCGAAATGACCAAGATATGGCCGGATAAAAGTCCTACAACGAATCTGTGTTTTGACATAATTTAAAGTTGAGTTGTTCTCCTTTAAGGTGATTAACCAACAAGCCCTTTTTAATGGGTATTTGAAAAACCGTTTACGGATCGTTTCTATGGATGAGACGGAAGTTTTGTCATTGAATCATGTTGAATGATTACATAACGAAGGAGTATACAACGATTAAGCTCTGGGGGAGGTCGGACAGAACCTCCCCTCTCAACACACAGAAACAAGACAGAAACTTACAAAGAAATACAAAGACGAATCTATTTATACTTCTTCATAAGGTCCGAACTCGGCACCTCCAAACTCTGTCCGAACTCCTTCCGAACTTGGAGTTCGGCCATCAAAGTTCGGCCAACTCCGAACCTAGAGTTCGGCTCAGGTTCGGACCTCAGTTCATGTCTTCGACAAATCAGTCTGTTTGACAATTCGAACAGTAACGGCCACACAAGGTTCATGCACTAACAAATTCCCCCTTGGACGTTACTGTCGAATCCAGACATTGATCTTCTAGCAATCTTCAGTCAGCTTGCTGCAGACATCTCTATCTTTAGCAAACTCCCCTTGACTGAATCATCAGGTATGCAGGTTACAATTCGAATCTTGTACAATCTCCACAACCAATAAAATTCCCCCTAGCTTCAAGCACAACCATCCAATTGGAACCGGCATGTATGATAATGGTTCACTTCATAAGTTGTATCCGGAAATTGTAAAGACACACGAACATCACTGCATCTTGATAATAATCTTCAATCTTCACCGAATTGTAATCCATTCTGATCTTTATGAAAACAGACACGATCAGCATCTTCAATCACGAAAATTCCCTCTCAGCATCAAATCCATCCCAATATATTACTCCGGTAAACGTATATCTCATTGCAGACTGGAATCTGACCAAGTCTTTCGACAACTCAAGAAAGTATCGGGCATAAGATAGAGAGTTCCAAACCATAACTGAAAACTTTGACATATCGGTTCGCACAAACATCAGAAAACACCACCTTTCCATGAAGATCAAAAACCACCATCATCCCTGAACTGATTGCTTTTGAATATTCACTTTTTCAATTAAGGGTCCCATTTTCCCCCTAAACAAGTGAAATATTCAAATCTTCAACTTTCTTCGATTCCAACCCCGTAGGAATAAATCCTTTTAGTGGAATGATAAACTCAATTGGCCTGCAACGGAATCTTTAATTTCATTTAATCTTCAGTTTGTGTAGAATGATAATCTCCGACAAACGTTCCAAATAATCATAACCATGTTTCAGAATCTCTGTCCATCATCAGAAACACGCGTTCTTGAATCTCTGTCCATCATCAAGAACAATGACTACTCACAAACACATTTCTTGAAATTCGATCACTAACTCGTAACAAGTATCGGAATCTGGATTTTCTTTAAACATAACACCCCACAGCTACCAAATCAAGGGTAAAATCGATAACTGATCCGCTTCTGTAAAATTCCCACCTAACGGGGGTTCGGGGGCAGCGGCCCTGAGAAGCGGGGTCCAAACCTCCGCCGAACCTCCTCCGAACCACCTCCAAATCTCCTCCGAACCTCCTCCGAACCTAGCTTTCGGACTCTGTCCGAACCCGGAGTTCGGAGCGGTTATTTTTCAGATCAGTTCTTCGGCCGAACCTCGTCCGAACTTCGACTGGAAATTTTCAAAATCGCAACATATTCAAAATTTGATCGAATTTCGACATCCAGATGCTTCTGTTAGGTAAAAACATGACTCAGAAAGACTCGATTGATCAAAAATCAATCAGAAACACTTCCAATCACCCCTAACCGAAGGTTTAACGTCTCAAAATGAAGAAAAACAATAGATTTCCACCATAGAAAGAACCTCGCTCTGATACCAACTGAAAAACCGTTTACGGATCGTTTCTATGGATGAGATGGAAGTTTTGTCATTGAATCATGTTGAATGATTACATAACGAAGGAGTATACAACGATTAAGCTCTCGGGGAGGTCGGACAGAACCTCCCCTCTCAACACACAGTAACAAGACAGAAACATACAAAGAAATACAAAGACGAATCTATTTATACTTCTTCATAAGGTCCGAACTCGGCACCTCCGAACTCTGTCCGAACTCCTTCCGAACTTGGAGTTCGGCCAACTCCGAACCTAGAGTTCGGCTCAGGTTCGGACCTCAGTTCATGTCTTCGACAAATCAGTCTGTTTGACAATTCGAACAGTAACGGCCACACAAGGTTCATGCACTAACAGTATTCTTAGGTATGAATATGAATGAGTATTTAAGAATATAAATAAGATGTTTTTCTCACAGTAATCAAGCAAGGAGAAGGTAGTGAAGATGACGGTTGAGCTTGGATCAACACTTGAAGCCTTGAGGAGTTCTTAAGCTTTTCTGACAGGAAGTTGGGTCGACTTTGAAGGATGATTCTGAACAATTTAGGAAACCAAATGGTACAGATTTTAAGTCTAAAATGAAGTACTTTGAAAGAGGAAGATATAGGAAAAAGAATCAGCTCAAACCGATCTCATTTGGTACCTCAAATGTGCCACGGAAAACAAGGTCGCACAGCAGCGAGATTCCGGAGCAGTCGTCGTTCAAAGTGGTCTAGAGGGCTGAGTTTTTACCGAAATTGAGTGAGGTCAGTTGGCATTTTTTAGAGGACTCAAATAGGGAGATTTCTGGACAAGAATGGAAGGATTTGGACGATTTATGAGGGAGATATGGGTCATAGAAGTTGCTGTAACGTATCTGGTAGAATGGAGGTGAAGGTGTGAGAAAACTAGAGTTTGGCTTGGGTATTTATAGTCATCTTGAGGACTAATTTTAGCCTTTGAGGGCTAACTTTAGTCTTTGAGGACTAATTTTAGTCTTTGAGGACTAACTTTAGTCTTTGAGGACTAATTTTTGTAGTGGTCTTTTTGCTACCGAACATACGATAGATAGCAAAGTAAAATGAGGAGTTTCAATTTGCTAAGATGTACTAATTAATGATCATAATTTTAGTGAGATTATAACTAACGGATGTATGAAAGTCTCAACTTCAACCGGAACGAAGTCCGGCCGAACCATTCCATTTGGACTTCAGCCGAAACGACATCCGGCTGACCTCGGTTTCACCCGGACCATGTAGGTCCGCTTCAACTTCGGCCGGATCAATGTTCCGTGAGAATAATATTGATATGAGTCACAACTTCATAAAAAGTATAATGTTTAAATTTTATAAACTCTATTATTGTTCCATCATTAATGCATAGTTTTTGAGTTATCCAATAATATCACAGCTGGTCTCGTGTTGGGTTAGCTCGGGTATGACTTTAGCATGGATAGTAGAAACGAGTTGGTTCATAAATATGGTAAATAGGTGGATGTCACAATAGCCTCGAGTATTTTGTTTATTGTTTCCATCTACTCCATATCCGCTTTGTTCTGATCTATCATGAACAAACGGACAATGTCTTGAAGTGAATTCTTTGGCAGACTGCTTATCTTCTGCGCGATTTCGTTTCTTGCTTGTGTGTTTTCTTGGAGGCTTTCGAAAATTTGTTCGAGGACGTCTATCAGCAGTTCTCCTTGTTGTACTCCAGCATTATTTGTCGAGTTAGTTTCTCCTTGAGAGCATTGGTGTTGGCTTCTGTGGTGTTGGAGGAAGATGAAAACATTTTTTCGTTATCTGTGTTTTTATGATTTGATGTTTGATTGAATGAACTGTGTTTGCGTGATTTCAAAATGCAATCGAGTGTCTAGTTTTATAGACGGTGGATGATGAGATTCGCGTGGTATTAAATGCGTCACCTGCATTTTTATTTATTACCGTATTAATGGGGACAAGTGGGGAGGAGAAATGGAAGCGATTTAACTATTTTATTTTTGAGTTTATTATGTAAATTTTTTTTTAATTTTATCCGACGTTTCATTTTCCCCCCATTTTTCTGTTCTGTATATATATATTTTGTCTTTCTTCATGCAAAAAGTCCCCAAATCTCCCATATATCCCAGACCTAAATTCAATCTTCTCATCCTTTTAACATAAAAAAATGGCTTCTTCTTCATCGAACCCTAACTCTGCGTCTAAAAACGCAGTCATGCAAATTGATGAACAAATTCATGCGAAAGAATCGAAGGATGATCGCATAATGCGTAATTCTTTCGCCATGATCATGGGTCTTACTATCAACAGCATCCAAGGCCACATCAGGATGCTTAAGGAGCTTGTGGATGAGCCGGAGTCCGCGATGAAAGAGGCTGCTTCTGAGTATATTACTCAGCAGCTGGAGCTGAAGGAGGAGATTCATACTCTTCTTAGTGGTGTTGTCGACATCACCATTAAGAAGGGTAAGGACAAGGTGGAGGCTGCTGAAATATTTAAGAAGATTTTGGCACCCATTTTTTTTTTTGAGGGGGGGGGGGGGGGTTTAATGTTTTTATGATGTCTTTTTATCTTTAGTAGTATATTCCACTTGTAAATTTTTATAAATATTAATATATGGCACTCTTTTCTTGTTAATATATTATATGTTTTTTTTATTATGTTGTTTGCGTTATTTTATTCGAACAACATGCATTATTTTATTAAGTGTGAAACGTGTAGTTTTTGTGAGTTTTCTGGAGTGTACGCGTGATTTTAAGAACAACGTGCGTGATTTTTTTAAATATATATATGTTAGTTACTTGAATCATGTAGGCTACTAATGCATAAATTTTTAAGTATGTTAGGCTATTAATGCGTGATTTTTTAACATGTGTGATTATGTTCTGTGTGTTTGCATTATTTTTTATTAACAACTTGCGTTTTTTTATTTAAGTTTAAGACATGTAGTTTGTTTTGTGAGATTTTTTTAGAGTGTATGTGTTATTTTTTATATCAACTATGCGTGATTTTATGCATAAAAAAGTAAAGGTGCGTTATTTATTTTAAAAAAGTAAGTGTAAGACAGGTAGGTTGTGTTTTGTGAGTTTTTTTTAGAGTGTATGCGTTATTTTTATATCAACTATGCGTTATTTTATGTATAAAAAGTAAGGGTGCGTTATTTATTTTAAATACATGCGTTTTTTTATGTGTAAGACAGTTAGGTTGTTTTTTGTGAGGTTTTAGAGTGTATGCGTTATTTTTATATCAAATATGAGGGTGCATTATTTATTTGAATACACGTGTTTTTATTAAAGTGTAAAACAGTTAGGTTGTGTTGTTGTGAGGTTTTTAAAGTGTATGCGTGATTTTATGTATAAAAAGTAAGGGTGCGTTATTTATTTGATTACATGCGTTTTTTATTAAAGTGTAAGACAGTTAGGTGTGTGTTTTTGTGAGTTTTTAAAATGTGTGCGTGATTTTTATTTCAAATATGCGTTATTTGTTTAAAGGTTAAAGGTTTGCGTTATTTTTTGTTTGATGCGTAAATCTTTTTGCGTATACGTGTTTCGTTTAAAGTTGAAAAGACTTTAATACCCATTTTAATGACTCCGTCTCTTTTTTTTTTAATTAATTAAGCGTGTTTCGTTTTAGCGTCGTTAGATCAAAAAAAGCCCGCATATGAGCGGCCGAGATCCCTTCGCACACTTCGCATGAAAAATGTCCTTTGTATAATATATATATATATATATATATATATATATATATATATATATATATATATATATATATAGGAAAAGAATCATTAGAAAACCCTCTAAATATTGGAAAACCTGGAAAACCTTTTTCAACCAATCACATTATTTTTTCTTTTTTAATTTTTCTTTTATTTAAAGGGGCAATATGGTAACATGACATAATCTATTTTAGTAAACTATATTTAATAAATGTTTAAATTAATTTTCTCTCTCTCATCTCCTCTTTCATAAAATCTCATCTCTCTCCTTTAATTTTAAATTTTCAGGCCAAATTAAAAAAACAAACCTGATTTACAAATGAAAAAATCGTTGATCAGCAGTTCATCACCAGCACAACGATTGTTACATCGTTGTAACAATAATTTTAGGTATTTTTTTAAGAAAATAAAACTTTGGTTACATAGGTGTAACCATTCAGAAAGTTACCTAGAAAGAAAGAAGTTGATAGGAGATTACTACTTACATTTATCTAATAACTATCATATACGTAATCACGTGAAACATTTGTATAACGTTCTAGAAAGAAAATACATGGTGTCACATTCGTGTACCATCAATTAAAAACATGTGAAATAAAAGTGTTACATACGTGTAATAACTACTTACATTTATGTAATAACTATCATATGCGTAATCACGTGAAACAATTTCATAACGTTGTAGAAAGAAAATACATGGTGTTACATTCGTGTAACATCAACTAAAAACGTGTGAAATAAAAGTGTTACATACGTGTAATCAGATCTAGAAACAATAGAACCACGAACACAATTTACAAACTTTTTTGAATGGTTACACCTATGTAACCATCGTTTATTTTCTTGAAAAAAAAACCTAAAATTATTGTTACAACGATGTAACAATCGTTACACTGGTGATGAACTAATGATCAACTATTTTCTTTTCTTTTGTAAATTAGTTTTTTTTTTTAATTTGGCCTGAAAATTTGAAATTAAATGAGAGGGAGTTTAGGAAAGAGGGGATGGGAAAGAGAAAAATTGATTTAATCATTTATTAGTAAAAATATGGTTTGTCTATTATGCCCATGGTGCATTAAATAAATTTCAAATTATTTTTAAAAATGACACATTCATTTTCAACCATAGATTAACTAATCAATGGTGTAAGATGGGTTTTCTAGGTTTTCCAAAAAGATAAGGTTTTCCATTGAACCTTACCCTATATATATATATATATATATATATATATATATATATATAGGAGGAGGATCAGTTGAGAACCAATTTGGTTTGAGAACTTTTGAGAACCATTTTAAGCCACTAGTTTATATATATGGAAACCCCTCCCATGAATTTGAATGCTCCCCCCTATATATAGGGTTAGGTTCAAATGAGAACTTTTTATTTTGAGAACTTTTGAGAACTAAATCTCCACCACTAATTTCAGGTGGGGACCACTATAATTCATGGAGGAGTTTTCTATATATATAAACTAGTGGCTAAGATTAGTTCTTTTTAGTTCTCAAACCCATATATATATATATATATATAGGGAGAGGATCATTTGAGAACCAATTGGGTTTGAGAACTAAAAAGAACTAATATGAGCCACAAGTTTATTACATGTATCCCCCCTCCCATGAATTGTAGTGGTTCCCCCCTGAAATTTGTGGTTGAGATTTAGTTCTCAAAAGTTCTCAAAACAAAAAGTTCTCATTTGAACCTAACCCTATATATATATATATATATATATATATATATATATATATACATATACATATATATATATATATAGGATTGGGAACAATTATTAACCCTTCCTTAGAGAACTAACTAATTAACTAAATCTGGTAGCTTTGAGTTTTGATCAAATTGCTGACAATTGATGAGAGGTTTATGTGGCTGTGAATAGCCCAAGGCTATTAAGGTAATTTGGTCATTCTCTATCTTTCTATACCGGAAATAAATCAACAATTTCTCTCCTCACTTCTTATCTGAATGGCTAAATCATTATCATCATCCATAGGCATCATCATCCAAGATCTAAAATTGGTGGTTCCACAACCCCTAAAATCAGTTGGAAGCAGGTAATAATCCACATCCATCTACGGCGATTTCCTCTCCCCGGTCGACGCTCGCTGCCAACCCCACCGTTGCCTACTCCATCTCCGACGAGCATTAGGAACGGCGGAGACTAGTACAAATAAAAGTGACCACCTCCTTTAGAGTTTTGACAGTGACCACTCCGGCGTGCAAGGTTCTCTCTCTCACACCTCAGCCCTCCTATTCAATGTACTCAGCCCTCCTATCCAAGGGATAATTGGTTATTGCATTTATGGGAGCAATTCGAGCCCTAAACTCGGAAGCTTTTACAAATTCTTCTCTCTCATACACCTTAGCCCTCCTATCCAATGTACGTATATAGTATTCTTGAAAAACACTTCAAACAATTTTCGATCCAAATAATATAATTCAAAACAGAGGGCTAATATTTGTATATTTGTTCTGATTTGCAATTAATTTTGTTCTTAAATTGATTATCCATTAGATGCCCCCTTTTTTTTGCTCGACATCGATATATGTGGATTTTTTTTTCTCAACTGTGGGGTTATGTTGAATTAAATTGATATAGTTACATCTTACCACAAACCTTTGCAGATGTAAGGAGGGTAACAAGGGAAACAACAGATGAGAATCTAATTGATAATCGATTTTTCTCACTTGAAGTAAGAAAATCATTGAACATTTTAAGGTTTTGTTAACGGTATAAATTTAGTGTATGTGACCTATAAATGGTTATAAGTTTGATTATGTTTTTGTTGAATCTTAAACACATGTGTTGTATCATTAGTGTTTATATGTATATTGATGCATTACGGGTTGTAATTTGTGTTTTTTAGTTGTACATGTGGTGACTCTTAATTGTTGTTAAGCACTAGCATCAATGTTACTGATCATTTTAAACAAATGTTACTAGTTAGGGCACTAAGAATTATTTTTATAACACTGGTGCTAGTGATTGTAATATTTCGAGTTAGTTGTTCTTATTTACCACTGTTTATGTCTATAACATCAACATCAATTTTTATATGTGTAACATTAGTGCTAAATCGTACGTCTTAGAAAACGGTAATAAAAAACGTCGAGACTATAATGGAATTAAAGATAAAAATGTGACGAGTTTAATGGTGCAACTTTTATAAAAATCCGACAATGTATAAAAAAGTTATGGACTTTTTTAAATGAAGGGGGTTTTATGTGAGTTTGTTAAATGACAAATTTGCCCTTTTCAATTTAATAAAAAATAAAACATAAATTAAAAAGTCAGCTTTTAATTACAACCCTTAGATCAATAACATGATTTTGATCAACCCATTCATTGTTGGTTAATTGGTTATTTCTCTTAGAAATGGTTAATAAATATGCCCAACCCTATATATATATATATATATATATATATATATATATATATATATATATATCCGTGGAAACTACCACAAAACGATTTTTTTCTTCAAATTTTTTGTAGTGATTATATGCGTTAATACAAGCCCTATGGTAAAAAAAAAACGCCTAGTAGTTTTTTTTTTAAATTCCGAAATCTGACGTTACGTCATGTTACATATGTAACATTTGCCTGTTACATATGTAAAATGCCTTGTTACATATGTAACAAAATTTGTAAATAATTTTTTTTTTAAATCTCTAGGCGCTTTTTTATTTTTATTTTTTCACCAAAACCATCAAAAATGAATGTAGAATCTATAAAAAAAATACATCTAAAAAAATAACAAATTTTGAACGTCTTTTTTGGCCGGTTAACTTCTTTTTGCAAAAAAAAATCGGTTCTTAAATTTTTTTTTTTTAAATTTACTCGGCGTTTTTTTTCATAAAGGGTGTTTTTTTTAAGTTAAAGAGTCACCATAAAAAAAATCGGAACAAAAAACAAATTTTTTAGCTTAGTTTTCATAATTTTCTAACTCGAAGAGGTTTTCATTTTATCCTTCTCCTATATATATATATATATATAGGAGAAGGATAAAATGAAAACCTCTTCGAGTTGTGAATACCTTGAAAACCCTCTTAGAGCCCTAGATCTTCATGATCAATGGTTGTGGTTGAAAGAGAATATTTTATTTTTCTTTTATCTTTTTTATAAAGACTTTAATACCCAAAAGGGTATTATATTAATCTTGTATCTATTTTCTCTCTCCTACTTTTTCACTTCCAAGACACTAATCATGGTCACTTCTCTCATACCTTTTCACTTATCAAGACACTCATCATTGCTACTTATCCCCTACTTTTTTTCTTTTTCTCTCTCTTTCTCTTTCCTTTTTACTTTCTCTCTCTTGCTTTTTCAATGCAAGACACTGGGTGTTACATATGTAAAAAATAATAAATCTCCATATATTATTTGAATTTACAAATATAAAAAATGTTACTGTTATTAAACATTCTGCAAACAGCATATTACATATGTAATGATACTACTATTAAGTATTCTGCTGACATCATTTTACATATGTAAATTATCTGGATATATGAAACAAAAAAATGACAAATATATTTTATTAATTTGTAAGAAGTTGTTACAATCAACAATTAACATAAACATGTTTTATACGAAATGATTAAAAAAATATAACAAGTGAACAAAAATATATAAAAGCTAATTGTTCTTGAGTTTTTGATAATCAGCTTCATTTTTGAAAAAAAAATATCGTAACATGCGAAGGAAAAAAATCACTAGTTCATATACGTAAACATCATAACATTTTACATATGTAAATTCAAGTAATGTACATATGTAATTTTTATCTAAATTTACGTATATAGCATATGTAATTTACATATGTAAATTCAAATAATATATGGAGATTTGACATTAAACAAATGAAAATTACATATGTAACGTAATATACATATGAAATTTAAATAGATAATAAGAGATACCATGTTACAAACATAAATTTACATATGTAAATCTAAAATAGATAATGAGATATAACATGTTACGTAACAAAAATATATAAAAGCTAACAAAAGTATATAAAAACTAATTATTCTTGAGTTCTTAATAATCATCTAATAATCATCTTCATCTGTATGTTACTATGTAAATTCAAATAATTTACATATGTAAAATTCAAGTAATTTACAAATGTAAATTCAAATAATTAACATATGTAAATTCAAATAATTTACATATGTAAATTCAAATAATTTACAAATGTAAATTCAAATAATTAACATATGTAAATTCAAATAGTCTACATATGTAAATTCAAATAGTCTAGATATGTAAATTCAAATAATTTACATATGTAAATTCAAGAAAAAAACTTAAATCAGTTTATATAAGTAAACATCACAACATGTTGCATATGTAAATTCAGATAACTTACATATGTAAATCCAAGTAATTTACATACGTAGATGTTCGTCTAAGTTTACGTAACGTAGCACAAGTAATTTACATATATAAATTATATAAATATACAAAGCAAATTCAAGGTGAATAGTTAACTTTAGGATTCTTAGGTTTTGGCCACAGAATTTTTACTCCTTTTACACTTTAGTCCCTGCCCACAGATTTTTCCTCAAAACCACGTCTCCTCCTGTTTACCTTCTCTCACTCTCTCTCAAACTGTTTTTCCTCAAAACCACTAGCACACCACCGTCTCCTCATCTTTACTTTCTATCACTCTCTCTCTGCTCTCCCCTTCATCGAATCTGCTTCATCAGATCAGATTTGTTCGTCGGCTTCATCGATGTCTTCCCTCGGTCTCTCTGAGAGAGGGAGAAAAAGAATCGGCGTCTGGAAGACTCTCGGTTCCGCAGATGAAGCTTCGTTTACTACTTATTATGTTTCGAGTCCGTCTTCAATAACGGCGACCGTCATTTGGCGGATTCGCTGCCGGACATTGAAGCGGCGACGGTTGATTTGTGGTTAGTTCCCATGCTCTGATGGGGCGTTTGGGGTTTAATTTCACCGTGCTTCGATTGGGTCGATTGGGTTCTCGAGACCCTACATGACGACGGGTTTGCCGTCTGAAGGGTATCATGTTGTTGCTCCGTATCCGATGACGGCGGCCGTCGTTTGGCGGATTCGCTGCCGAACGTTGAAGCGGCGACGGTTCTCTCAGACTCTCTCTCTGGATCTATGGCATTTGTGGTTAGTCCCCGTGCTCTGATGGGAAGTTTGGGGTTTAGTTCCATCGGACTTCAATTTGGGTCCTCCATGACTCGATTGGATGTTTTCTCTATCAGATTGTTACATGCAGCCAGTTTTTTCTACCTTTTGGTAAGTCTCTGTTAGGGATGAACGGTATGCCGCTGTATCTCTGTCAAAGAGTTTACCATTGCTGTTTCATTTTCGGTGACGGCTTTCCGTTAAGAACCGAACTTTGGTGAAGTGTTTGGATTATATCTATCTGGGTTTGTTTGGTGCTATTGCGTCTTTGGCTGATTTCACATGTTAACCTTATCGGTTGGCTATGATTATGTATTTGACGGATTTGGTTTGCTTAGTGCTATGATGATATACCTTTGGTGGTGACGGCGAGGCGTGCCTCTAAGTTTATCGCAGCCGTTGCCAGCAATCTGATCAGAGCCTCTATGGCAGTGAAGATTGTTACAGGGTCTGAGCCTATGTACTCAAAATTCTAATCACGTTGAAATTGCTTACGGATCAAAATATGATAATTTAAGAAGTCACCCTATGTCCCATGGGTAGTGTATGGGTTAAATGAGCTGTTTAATTCACAATCAAAAAACAAAGAGGCTTCTGCTAAGCTAGCTGTCATGCAAGCTGTGTGAATAAACTTTTTTTTACTAACTTTTGGCATGGATGTAAAATGCAGATTCATAGTCTTTACTATTTGCAGTTTTTTTAGCTTAATAAATCAAGACAAAGATTTGGTAAACTTAACCTTTGACGAGATACATATATTATGAAATCACAGATCATATCTTAGGTTCATTTATTTTAGTTTAAGGGCTTGCATCGTGTTTTGATGTTGTTATTAACATAAAGTTTGTCATGTTGTTTACCTTTTTTAACTATCAATTGTCTAATGTTTATTTTCAGGCTTTTGCTGCTTTGCCTTCAACTGCAGGTTTGATTTCTTTATTCTCATTCTATTACTCATGCCTATAATATTTATATTTCTGTATAATTCTGCATTACAAAGTTTGAAAAATCAGTAAATGTGTTTGATTTTTTTTGTTTTGCCAGTTGTTAAGCATTCTTATCAAATTAATGTATTTTCAGTTTCTAATGGCATCTTTAGTTGTTTTCTGTTTTGGGTCTAATGAACAATGAGGGTCATTTTATTGACAGTGTCCTTTTATTGAACTTTGAAATCATATCAAATCGAAACTCTAATAGTCTTTTTAGTTAAGAGAATATACCTACAACTATACTATCTTAGTTTCTTTATTTACATTTTCATCACCTTTGTAGGTTGTGTCCTGATGCATGTTCAGATCAATTTTAGTTATTAAAAGCCTTTGTTATATGATTGTACCTCAGTTAATGTTGCTTTGATTTTGGGTTTTTTCTTTTTCTTTTGTAGTTTATTTTGCTATACTTTTTTGGGTGTTTGTACTGCGTGCCTATTTAAATCCTTTTTCATATGTTTTTATACAATATATGATCTATGGTTTTTCATTTTGCAGGTCTTGATTTTAGGTCGCTTTGCTTTGCTCTAGCAGGTGCATTCTTTATATAATATAAATACATGTGGTACACATTACTTCATAGTTTTTGTGATTTTTGTTTCTTATTTGACCCTTACCTAAATCGTTTTCCAGCTGCTTTTTATTGATTCTCTGTTTGCAACGTTTTATGATCACGTACCGTTATTTTTCTTGAGTCAATTCAGAACCGACATAAGAAAAATTCACAAGGTTCTAAGTGACTTATCTGTTATTTAGTTTCTTTATCACTTGGTATTATCTTTAAAGGAGTTATTATATCAGGGAATGCATACTTTGGGAGGAAATGGGTCAGGTAGCCATTTGGGAGGTTGTATTCATCAAAATTTAACTTTAGGCAGCTAACCTGATTTTATAGCTAAAAGAATTTATTTGTCCCATATGACCTGTTACTCTGTTAGGGATAATACAGAAATACAGAACCCAAGTTGACCCATTTGTAAATAAATGGAGGTAACTCTTACTAATGTAAAGCCATTTTAAGTGAGGTGTAATGTAAAGTCATTTTCTTTTCTATTGTTATCTCTGTTGCTAATTTTTTTTTAAAGCCACGTTAACTGAAATTGAAATTCTATTTGTTATATATAGATAATAAGCTCAATATGTTTTTCCTATCAGAAGTGTTCTAGGTATAACATCATGAATGGAGGTGCAACATGATTTATACTTTAGTACTTATATTTATTCATGAAATTTCGTTTTGATGTAGATCATCCATTTTGGGGACAGAGTTATACTAGCGGGAGCAACAAAGAGGTAAATGCATAGGTGCATGTGATGTGAGATAAAGAGGTTAATGATCTATAAAGGTATGAATTGGTGTTATATAAATGCCAAATTTTAACCTTCTATCAGAAAGGTTTTCACCATGATGGCTAAGGTAAGCATCATTTGATCTCCATTCGTTTATGCACCAATATGTATGCTGATTTTCTTTTTAGAATAAAGATTATTGAACTAAATATTGAGTTGTCGTATGGTTCAGTTATTAGAGAATCGTAATATATACAAACAAGAGGCCAACAAGATACAACAACAAATCTATTTCTAAGCCTACACGGGGAAAAATAATGTGTAGGACATGCTGCACCAGGTAAAAAAGTTACAATACTTACATACATAACCTATGACACGCCTAATTACATTTTCTATATAGATGAAAAAGTTGGACCTCTCAAGAAAATGAAAGAGAAAGAGCGGTGAAAGGAAGGAAAAGAAAGAAGATAATGATAATCTTTTGAAGATGTCTACAAATAGTCTAATTAAAATGGCTTCTAAAAAGGACATTTTGGATTGACATCAGCATGTTTTTCCTATCTAAAAAGTTGGGATGTGTGGTTTTATATGATTTTACACTAAGTTTCTTATTATTCTCCAATCACGACTTGATGCTTATTCTTTGCAGGTTTTCTTCTAAGTTTTTTTGTGATTGACATCAGCATTAACGGAGTTGTTTGTCGCCATATAGGATAATGATAATGAGTTCCTAATCAAGGTATGTATATGCGTAAATCGGCTTCTTTTTTTTTTAATATATTTTAAAACTCCAAAACAAAACGTATTAGGGTTAGTTTGATTGTGTTTGGATTTCACAAATTGTCGAATCTCACTATGTGTTTTGACTATCTTTAGTTGGTTTCAATTGTTTACTGAACTCCAGCGCTTTTTTAATGGTTGAGTGGTTTTGAATTTTAGTTGGGGACTATGAAAAGAAACAAAAAAAAAACCTCATGATTATATAAATATGGTTACTATTGTGGATTCCATCAAAATCAAATAGTTCCTATTTATAACCACATACCTGTGTAATGTGTGAGTAAATGGTCTTGAACTTTCTTATTCTAATTTGTTTGGAGGGTTCCATAATGTTTAGGTTTGGATTGTTTCTATAACATATTTCTAATGAACAACGTTTGGATAAATTGAAATGGGTTATTTCTCATATTACTTTAAATGCTTTGTTGTGTAGATGCTTTTTTACTTAATTGTACTAATTTTGATCATGTATTTTATGTTCTGAATATCAGGTTATTGGGAAAGCATTGGTCCTTGATGAGATAATTAATTACATTCAGTCGCTACAGCAACAAGTCGAAGTAAGCATAATGTGCTTCTCTTTTGTACTATTGCATTGCATCACCACCGTGTTTTCATTTTCAACGTTACTTTGATCTTTATGCTAATTAAGTTGAGTGCGACAGTTCTTATCAATGAAACTTGAAGCTGTCACTTCAAGATCACACCCAAGCCCCCAAGGATTTCCTTCAAAAGATGTAAGTATGTGTAAGCAAGCATCTTCCATTTGTCAATCTCATTTTTAGTAAATAATTCATCAAGATATATTTTTTATGGAAATTAGGATTTTGGTTAAATTTGATGATGTTTGGTTATGAACTTATGGGTTCAGGTTGATTCTTGGATATGCATATCCAGCTTTTGAGTGTTTTAAAACCATTGAGAAGCATGGTGCAGGAAATGCAGAACTAAGATTTTGGTGTCAGTATTGGTAGGTTTCCTTCTCATCTTCCACAAATTCAAGAATTGATAGTTTGACCATTTGATTGTTTGGCGAACTGTCTTTTTAGGATTAGATCAAACCCAGTTTCTTTTGGTTATTAAATGTCACATTTATGAGCTTTACGTTTCTATCCCTGCTTCCTTTGGGTGGATTTTGCTTTAGCATTATAAACACATTCACTCTACTATTACTGTGGTCTTTGTCTTTGTCATGCTTACATTTAGTACTCACTAAACATTTTTACTATAACTTACTCTACAAATTCAACCCCGCGGCAACGCGCGGGGGGGTCATCCATCTCGTTTAATATATATGGAGATTTAACATATGTAAAAGAAAAGTATTAGTGCTATTACAAATATATTTTATTAACTTATAAGTATCCATTACAACAACATTTAAAAAACATAAAAAAAATATATAAAAGGTAACAAAAATATATAAAAGCTAATTGTTCTTGATAATCATCTTCAACTTTGACACAAAATCTCGTAACCTACAAAGAAAACAAGTTCATCAATTCATATACGTAAACATCACAGTATGTTACATATGTAAATTCAAGTAATTTACATATGTAGCGCAAGTTACATATGTAAATTTAAATATATGATTAGATGTATATTGAAACAAACGTAAATTTACATATATAACAAGAAAATGCTTCAGTTTTTTCAAACATGACAACATTACTAGATGAGGAACCCTCATTGTTGACATTGTCTTGAATATTAGGATCTCCATTGAAAGCTTCTGAATAAAACATATGTAAGTAAATATAAAACCGTTGTGGGGGGGGGGGGGGAATTAAGAACAAAGAAAGCTTAAAAAGAAAAAACTCTTAACATACCTTCCTAAGATTCTCCATTGTTGATATTAAAATCATTGGATGATTCCGTACGATGCAAATGGCCTTCCAAATTGTGAGGAAACTGATGTTAAGGAGATGACATTAAATTCGGAGGTTGCATTTTTCGGATTTTTAAGGTTTTTGAAGTGCATTAATGGAGTTAATGGGTGTTCTTGATATGAAGAAGAAGAAGAAGAAAAATTAAATGATAAGTGTAAATGAAAATAAAGAAAAGAAAAAGATAGGAATAAGAGTTATCTTGGAGAAAAAGGTGATATGATGGGGCATTGGAAAAACAAAATTCATAATTGATGGAAGAAAGAGTAAAATACAATCTTACCCTTTTGCATAAGACAAAATAGAGTGATGTGGATAAGCTCACAACCCTTGGATGGGTTTTCAAAGATTTCACAACTCAAGTGGGTTTTCACTCTATACTTTCCCTATCTATATATCTATATACTATATATAATGCATATTGGAGAGAG
Source organism: Deinandra increscens subsp. villosa (assembly GCA_039602395.1). Taxonomy (NCBI): domain Eukaryota; kingdom Viridiplantae; phylum Streptophyta; class Magnoliopsida; order Asterales; family Asteraceae; genus Deinandra; species Deinandra increscens. The sequence continues at coordinate 20,524,643 of JBCNJP010000010.1, read as the reverse complement.
AAAGTGTGAGGGTCTTAATTTTAAGACGCGTACAAACTACAATGCAATGTTTACAAGTCTTTAATGCACAAAACTATTTTTCCAGCTGACAAACCCTAGGTATTTAAAGACCTTTTTTCTCTCATTCCCCTCTTCAGCCTCCTCTCGCTCTCCCGTCTTCCCTCTCGACAAACCCTAATCGACGGCTTCTTCTTCAAAGAATTTCTGGCCTGCGCCGGCGACCCTGAGCACATATCCAATCGTTTCCTCCGGCTTTTATTTTATATTCACGCTCTTTGTTTCTTCTCCGGCGAGTTCACGATCGGAGCACTCGGTCTCTCTCCAAAGAAGATGGTCGCTGCCCTAATTTCTGATGGTCGCTCGCTAAATTTTCAGGTTTGTTTGTTTTATATTGCGGTGCTGATCTTGCTTTCTAAGAAATCTTTTTGTTCCTTATATTTTTCATTACATAAGACAAAGTAGTTTTTTCTTTCAGATAACAAGAATTGAGCTATTACTGATCGAAGTGTTATTTTGCCATAACTTGTTTATTGTATACCCTTTTAAATTTCTTTATCATGCTTGACTTCTATTCTGTTACTATGCAATTTGTTTGAAGCAATTTTTGGATAGGGGTTGTTATTTTAAGGTCAATGGAACGCTTAAACTTGGAATGTCAACCATGGCTATATATACAACAGTTTTAAACACTTGGGCTTCATGGGTCAGAAATTGGTTGATATAAATCGGACCTGTGTTTTTAGACTTTTAAGGGAAGTCATTGGAGGTACATTACCATATTTCGATTCAGGTTAGATTCTATGAATTTTGACTCCAAATGTATCCAAGCATCGGTTGTGTCGCCGTATCTGACATCGTTTTTGTTAATCAAGGGTTCTGACTGAGGAATCAAGTAGCTACAATGGCAATTCTAAAGAAGACAACGGAGATGGTGGCTTTAGAAACAAGTGATTGTGTGAAGCGAATCTTTCCAAAGTCAATGTGAGTATATGAAAATATGATATGATGATATCTTTGTGTATATGTGTTTCTGATTATAATTTTATTGGATTTGTGCAACTGTGCAAGGAGTTGTCATCTCCAGATACATGCAGACAGGTAGATCAAGTTTTGTTAGTTTCTGTAGTCTGAATAATAGAATTTTGTTATGGCATAGTTTATCAATTTGTATTCTTCATAGATGCTTGCTCATTAGAAATGGATGGTCATCCTTTCTACCCTCTTGGCTTTTATCAAATATGTTGTACTTATGAACTCATATTAAATTTAAAAAAAACTACAGAATGTAAAGCTAAAAGCTTTGTCGAAGGAGAAAGACAACGAGCAGATCCAGATACAAGGAATGCAGTTTCAGAAAATGTATTACAATCAACAAATGCACATGTGCTCCTGCAGGAGCCGCTTTGGCGATCGCAGTGGCTAGCTGTCTGTTTGGTGCACTTGCTTGCTTTTGGCAGTTAAATTAAACTGAAGGTGCTTTCCTAAACCCCATCCTTTAAAAGATAGTACAATACCTATTAGGTGAAACTGAACCTATGAAAGAAATACATAAGCGAAGAAAACGATTTGATTTTTGAGAAATTTGGCATTTGTTTCTTTTTTATATTGATTTTATTGGGCAACATATGATTTATACTTTGGAATTACTTCTCATATTGTTTTAAACCTTGTTAGCATTTTCGTGTTCTTAAAGTATATGCTAATGTGAACAATCGAAAAAAACATGTTTTGCAATTTTCATCGGACATAAAGATGTTGAATTATTCACCATGGAGGTTTTTATTTTGTGCCTTGTCCACTTCATCAGTTGTCACTCCTTCATTGGCTGGATAAGGGTATTATTGATGATGTTTTCATCTGCTAAATAGAGCTTTAAATGTTTGTTTGCGCAGCAGATGAAGATGTGGAGATTAAAACTGCTAATGTTGATCAGTTGGTAGCTCTAGCTGTGGTTCAAACATATAATCCCAGTTGCAAAGTGCCTTGAAGTAGCTACTCAAATTCTGATGTAAATTAGGAGAAGAACCAGCAAATTCGGGTAAACACAACACAGACATGGTCTGCATTTACTCTGCTTTTCTTCCTCATTATATGTGTATTTTGACAGATCATTTGGCATTTCAGGGCTGTTTGGGATTGCTTATTAAAAACACTAATGTGATAATTGAGTTTTTAGATAACAATAAGGGTGTTTGGAAGGGCTTATCCAAACCAGTAAGTTTTTAGATAACAATAATGTGATAATTGAGTTTTTAGATCATTTCGCATTTCAGGGCTGTTTGATAGTTAAGATTGCATGGTAAGGGATTAGTTGACATATAGAGGTATTTATTTTTGTAATGATAATGATTTGTTTGTGTGAATACAACTATCTGCAGGATGTGTGATTTTGGTTTATGCAATGATGTCAAGGGTCACCAAATGGAAAATTGAGAAAGCTAAAGTAAAAGTTCTTTTTTTGGCTGCAATATCATGCAACATATGTATAATTATCCATATATCTCCTTTCAGTGTGAGTTTTGAAGATTTTCGGTTGCATACATAACCTTCTTTTGTCAAAAAAAAATTTACACTAATGGCTTATAGTACTGTGTATTGTAGCTTGCCGTATACTAGAGACCTGCTTTTTTTCCCTTGGACTTTCTATTGGTGAAGTGAGGTAAGTGTTAAAAAGAAATCATGCTCAAGTATAATCTTTATTACTTCAAAACAACCATTAAATTGTGGCTGTGTTTTCGAGGTCTCTTGAAGTAACGTGGGCTATTATTATCTTGGCGACCATCCAGAAGTGACTATTTACTGTAGAATCTTTGGTCCTTGAGGTTTGTATCCTTCATATCTCTTTACATATTTATGATTTTCTAGGGTATCCTTTTATACGACGGAAATTCTGTATATCTTAATTGAGTACATATTACAAAGCTTTGCAAATTCTGTGTATGCTTTATAAGAAGTTTTATACACATAAATGTGTTTCTGTTATCATGAAAGATCTTTATAACCATTTATAGTGTTAATTTTTTTAATTGGTTTAGTTCTTTAATGATTATGGTAGTGTGTTGAGAGAAAGCTTATGGTTTTCTTTTTTCCTCCTTTTCAGAACTGCTAATTTTACAATTTTATACATGATTCTCATGAGGTCTGTTAATAACTTCTTTGTCAAAAGCAGCTTCAATCTTCAGCTTTCCCTTTAAGAGGTTTTTTTTTAAATCATTGATTTAACATTTGTAAGCTAGCAAATTCACTGTTTTCAGAAATTGATTTTAATACCAAATTCATTTATAAGCTAGCAAATTCATTGCTTTTTAAATCACTATATTTTAAACCACTGTCTTTTACATTTGCAAGCTAGCAAATTCACTGTTTTTAAACCACTGTAGTTGGATCAGTCAAAGGTGGTCTTGGTATGTTGACTTTGCTGGAATATTAGGTGGAAGATAACTGAGAAAGGCATGGTGAATTCTGAGGTTATTGAGCAAAGGATGAATACACACCTTCCATCATTTAGAAATTGCATCCTAGCAAATTCAGATAAAACAATCCAAAATGCTACAAGGTCTATGGTTTATAAATACAAAAAACCTTGGTATGATTTTGGTGTTCAACCTATGGTATGGCTCTTTTGTATGCGTTTATGCTCTCAATTACTTTTCTAATTGTTTATTTTTGTTTGTTCATGTAGGTGCTTCTGTGATAATGATTCTTTCGTAAGTCCCTGAATTTCTATATTATTATTTATATGAAAATCATCATAAAAGTGGTATTTGTGATTTATATGAAAATCATCAAAAAAGCTTGCATTTGTGATTAGAGTTTGTTCTTACATATGAGGATAAGGATGGTCATTGGATGCTTATGGGGGATGTACCATGCGAGTAAGTGCCAAGCAACTTACGCTATTTAATTTGTTTACTTCCACTATGTTGATTGTGTTGTGACATCATAAAAAGCACTAAACTGAAGTAATTGGAATAATTAACAATGGCCACATAAAACGAAATATGTTTTTCATATTTGATATGTCGATCATGGATTCAAATAGATAACTTTATTATGTGTTCAAGTAGTATAAATTGGCGATTGTTCAGTATTATTATATTGCAAACTCGAAACCGACCCCATTAATGGATTCAGTTTTACAAAATTGAAACCAACCCTGCCTATTGTTCCTACATAATAACCAACCCATACAAGAATCATATATAATCAGCGGTAGATTTGTTTTATACATGGGGGTTGTTGATTTTGCTTTAAATATGCATTCTGGTGACACATGAGGGCATTACATCTAGCTACTCTAACATCACAAGGGGTCTGATGCAATTTGTTAATTTTGTCATTACTTACTTGGTACAATATGTTTATAGGTTCTTTTAAGAGGCTGGAGATCATGAAGGGGTCTGATGAAATTGGTTTAGGTATCTATCATACATATTCCAATATTAGTCACAGTTAGTAAGCATCTAATAATTTTAACATGAAACCTTCCAAAAAGGGTGTTTCGAGTTTATGGTTTTCTGACATAAACATATAAATTCGTTTTAGTGATGCTCCTTCCACACAGCTTCATGGAGGTAGTAGTTAACCCTTATGTTTTGATAGGTGTGTTTTGTGCTTAATTTATGTTTTTAATGAATAGCAAGCAAGAAAGAGTCTAAATATTTGTTGGTTGTATTGTTGTTATAGGAAAACTTTGTTTTTCACCTATGTATTCCATGAATTTGTGTGATTTCAGAAAATTTTGAAGTCATATTGTGATGTTTGTAGTTGTTGATGGGCTGAACATGGAAAGGGTGAAAAATGAAGGTTTTAGTTATACAAGTAACCAACCAACCTTTGCTTGCAAAACTAGAGGTCACCTTCGTTTGGTATGGACTAAAGTGGTGTTCCTGTTTTTATGAGTAAATTACAGTTTTCATAAAATTGATGAAGTTTAATGAGTTGGACTTAAAATTAAGATAACTCTGAAACTAATGAATTGGATTGTCATTGTAAAAGGACCGGACTGATTTTTCAACCAAACTACGTGGACTACTTATGAGATTATTAAAAGTAAAGTTAAGAGTAAAATTACTCTAACATTCTTTGATAAATTAAAAAATACAACTTCTAATAGAGATACTCATAACAAAATATTTTTTTGATATAACATTTTCTGTTATGTAATCACATGACTTCTCTGCTGCAACGCATGATGAGATGCACACAATTATCATAACTGTTATTGTTAATATTTTATTAATTTTATTATTTAAATATTACAATTATTGTTCTTATTGATGTTGGATTGTAATTCTTTGGCACTTTCCTAATAAGTTATGTTTGTTTCTTGAATTGTAGTATGCTTATACCCCATTTTTTTGTGTTAGAATGTATGTATGACAAATTCAAATTATTAAAAACATAATAGATTAAAGAAGGTTAAAGTGCCTATACTCAATTTCACTTTTAGGTTTAGTTATGGATGGTATAAAATTATTTTGTATTACCTTATAATAAACTTATAATAAACTTAGATAAGAGGTTAATCAAACACTATTAACTGTTACCATCGGTGATTTTTTTATTATTAAAGTTATTAACCTCATAAACTTATGACATAGATAGGTTATACCGAACTTTAAATAAAGTAAAAAAATAAACATAATAAATTGTTATATAATATTATACGAAAGAAAAGTAATATAAGACTCATGGCATAGATAGACTCATGACATAGACAGACCACACTAATACTATGAATAAGAAAAGTAACAGTCGTGGTATACAAAATATCACAAGAGAATTGCAAATTTAACAGAAATATCTACGTTTGTTGATTGTCGCGCCGCATCGCACTGACAGAAAAGAATACCGCATTGTAAATTGTCTCGCCGCCTCAACGCGTAGACATAAGACGAATAACCCACTATAAACTATCACCGCTGCAACGCGCGGGCACCATACTAGTATATATATATATATATATATATATATATATATATATATATATATATATTTAAGAGAATGATAAAATGAAAACCTCTTCGAGTTGGAAAAACCGTGAATACTAAGCTAAAAAATTCATTTTTTGTTCCGATTATTTTTATGGTGACTCTCAAAGTTAAAAAAACACCCTTTATGAAAAAAAAATTAAAAAAAAACGCCAACTAATTTTTTTTTTAAAAAATATTTAAGAACCGTTTTTTTTTTTGCAAAAAAGACGTTCAAAAATTGTTATTTTTTTAGATGTATTTTTTATAGATCTACATTCATTTTTAATGGTTTTGGTGAAAAAAAATTTAAAAAAAGCGCCTAGATTTTAAGAATTATTTACAGATTTTGTTACATATGTAACAAGGCATTTTACATATGTAACATGTTAATGTTACATATGTAACATGACGTAACATCAGATTTTGGAATTTTTTCTTTAAACTACTCGGTGCTTTTTTGATTTTTTTTCACCATAGATCTTGTATTAATGTATAGAATCACTAAAAAAATTTGAAGAAAAAAATTTGTTTTGTGGAAGTTTCCACGCTTTTTCCAACTCAAAGAGGTTTTCATTATATCCATCCCCTATCTATACTACTATATAATGTATATTGATAAAAGGGCATTTTCGTAATTATGGGCGTCTTAATTTTAAGACGCATTCCACTTTGGGCTTCAATCTATTGTTGATCCATGCTTCTCGATCAAAGCATACCTTCTTCTATGAACCAGCTACCTAAGCTCTCTTGGAAAGACAATCACGAAATTGGAACCAGTGCTTTTGCAGAGGAGATTCAGAGGAATCTCCCTTTTGATATTGATTTTCACTTAGCTTCTCTTCTACAAAGTCTATGCTTACCCCCCTTCAACCTTCTTTACTTGAAGCTCTAATTCAAAGTCTGTGGGAAGCACTGAGTTGCACACACCCTATTCCGGAAAAAGCAATAAAGGGAACCATCGCTTTCTATTGGAAGCACTGAGTTGCGCGCCTCTTTCATCTTTGTTCAAAGAAGACCTAATTCAAAATGAATCTGAAACACAGAAGTTTGCGGACCAGAATTTCGGGTAAAGAATTCAACAAGGGTTTTGAAATTTGAATATATTTCGTGGCTGCCAGTTTACATACACATCTGCACATCTCCCGTCTCTTCTCGCGCATCTGAAGCACGCACGCACGCACCACTGTGGCCATTGAAAAAGACGACCCCGAGCAACGATAGATTGAAGCAAAAAGAAACATCATGAGTTAAAATCCGTGGTATACTACCTCATCTTCTCTCTTTGTTCATCATCCGATTCTACACTCTAGAATCCTCTGCGTTTACAAGGTTTGTGTGTATTTATCAATTTAGGGTTTATTTTTTTGTTCCTACTGCTATTACTTGGGTTTGTATTTTTGAGAATCTGTTAAGTAAGTTTTCGTCTAATCTTTATTCCAAACAAACATAAATACTAAGCACTGTAAGATTCTGGTTTACCCCTTTTGCTCTTTCCTTTAAATCTGATTTAGAGGTATATTTAATCGACATTAATTTGGTTAATTAGTTCTTCATTTTGCTAATTTATTATTACACATAGTGGAACGTAGTAATGTATGGAAAGTGGAATACATTGAGTTTGATATGGTAATTTGATTTTGTTTTCTCATATTAGGAGCAAATAAAAACCGATTAGCTAATGTGGTGGCCTCTTGCTTTTTTACAGGGAGAGCTTGCTAAGGATGGGAGAGAACTCTATACTACATCCACAGATTTTATACAATTCATCTGCTGGTAAAAAGTTTCAAGATCATCTAATACAAGGTTTTCATATAGGGGTGTTATTAATTTGTAGCTGCTACTTTAATTTGATGGGGTTGTTGGATATCAAAGCTTCAAGTGGCCATGTTTAGAAGAATTAAGTTTGCTGGAGAATTAGAGATGTATATGGCACTACATTTTAATCTCAGGTTTGATAAATTCAGTTGCGACTGAAGTTTCTTACCTTCAAACTCGAAGTGTTTGACGAGGATGATATATGTTTTTTAGTGTCTTTTTAAACAATAATTTGTGACCATTTACCAGCATTTGTTAACCCCATGGTATTTGTGACGATATTAACACTGTTAAGTCTATCTTTTCATTCTTAAAATGACTTACTTACACTCATACCTTTATTTAAAAGAAGTATTTGTAGCCTACTATCAATGTAGGTGCAAAATGTTTTTTGTAGCACCAAGTTCGAGATTCTTGATTTTTGGTTCTATCATATGTTGTACTTTTGGTGTATAGGTGTGGATTTGTTAAATGCCTCTCATCTGTATTTGATTTTGGAGTCTACTATTTACTAACTTTTTGTACATAACTCACATCTAGATGTTTAGATTCTATGGAGGTTGAAATCTGTTGCTTCGCATTACTGGTGTAAAGGTATGTTTCTACAATTCATATATATATTTAGGCCTATCATGTGTTTTATTTTTCATGTAGGAGGGCATATAGACACAGCTCACACCCAGATTTTTTGAACGTGGTGCATGTAAAGGGGTAGCTGCTTGTGAAATTTTTCTTATTTGCTATGTGGTGCACGTGCTGGGGGTGGAGGTTGTCGGTGCCGTTATAGTTCTGCTTTGGAACAACTCTTTCAGAGGCGTTTTAGCTTAGGATAATCTAACAAGAATTTTTGGCATCTGAGTCGGGCGAATTGGTCAATTTGGTTAAACCTTAAAATTTGATTTAGTTATTAAATCACCAAAAAATAAACCAAAATTTTATAAACTGCTCATTTGGGTAATTGATTTTATGGGTTAATTTAAGACTATTATACATACGAAATGAAACTGTCATATAACCATTTTTAGATTCTAAATTCTAAAAGTCGAACCATTTACTTCCTTTGTAGGTTTGATAATAAAAAAATAATGTAATCTAAACATTTGAGTTTTACTAAAAGTCAACTGCCTTGTTTTATTTTACATAGACTAAAAGTCAGCTGTCTGGTTTTATTTTACATAATGTAATAATCCTAATCTTATTGAGTTGGTAATTTTGACCTAAGAGTTGATAATATTTGTTCATGTAGACACGGACATAAGTCACTATTCTATATATACAGTTCACCTTTAATCATACTCTCATCATGTTTAAGTAGAATTTCAACACTTTAGTCTAAACAGGTAGGTGAATCTTTTGGTAAATTAAGCCTAAAATCAACTATACATATTGATTTCCAAAATCAAATCAAAACTGAATGACATTTTCATTCAAGTTTGATCTACAAAATTAACACTTTTGTCTAAACAGGTGTTGACTTTTTCTAAACTGGAGGCAACTGCATGGCTTTACTAAATTCTATACAGTTTGACTAAAGCCTAAAATATTGATTCATTTATGTGCATGCCCTATGCTATTAATGTAAACTATTTGCTGCAGATCTCGAGGGTTTAGGTACGTCTATGTATCTAGATTACAACCGGTTTTCTATTTGAGCTTAAGGATATTTCTATCTCAAAAATGCTCTATTTGGTCATTAGGTACGTACATGGCTTCTCCTTTGCCACCACGCAAACAATACAACAGATCTGTACAAGGTTCAGATCGAGATCTAGGAGTCGGTAATATTGAACACCTTTTCTTCAAATTGATCTTTGTGATCTGATTTAATTACTTACCTTAGACCACTCTGATTCTTTCCTTTTTTAAATTTGTATTTATTAATTTGGATGAGCATTGGCATCATTTAACTTTACCAAAACTGATGCATATTTCTTCAATCTTTATGTGGTTGGTATCTCAATTTCATTATTACTCAATTTCATTATTAAAATATTGGTATCTTCCATAATTCTAAAAATGTGCTTCTGTTGAGCACTCGAACGTACCAACTCATTAATAGTTTACACTTGTTAGCATTCTCTTTGGTCTTCAACTAACTATTTAATGGCACCTTTTGATATATTGTCTAATGTACAGGTCGATCTCTTGATATTGGAGCCATTTTACTTTGGTGCCGTGGGGATGCTTCCTTGGCATGGCCTGCAGTTTTGGTTCTTAACATCGTTTAAGAGAGTTTTTCACTTGATTATAAAGTGTTGGATTGGAATGATGAAAGATTGTACAAAGTGGTCAGGCCAGCAGATTCTTCAACAAAACTTTCACCATCATACCAAAAATAAAGGTAAGATTATAAGATATAATCACACACATATATATCAGTTTGGTTGAAAATGCCATTGCTAAAGATAATTTTTTTAATTACAAATTACAGGAGAAGAAGAATGCATTAAAAATCAGAATGAAGAACTGAACGGTAAGCGAAGCAGAAGTGATGCTATGTTAAACTGTAATAATGAAGAACTTGCAAACCTACGTCAGCCTGAAGTTGCAGGACCGTAATGCATTGATGATGATGAACTAAAATAGGTCGATTGAACCTGGAATCGTCTATGGTTGGTAGTGATGAACATAGGCTTGTAAATTCCGCTCTAGAATACGAAGTTTTGATTGAAAATCCTAAGTATAAACTGAAGCATGATTAGTGTTATGGTAGCAGGTTTAAATATCAGTTACGAGCAACATTCTGTATATTTTAACCCGTATATAAATGGGAAGATTCTGGTTATATTTTAAATATGAAATTTTATGAAATTTTTCTTATGAAATTTTAAATATCAGTTACGAGCAACATTCTGTATTGACACACTATTGCTTTGGTATACCACATTTTTTGAAGTTTTTGATTGAAAGGGGTAGTATTAGAACTCTTTATGAGCAAGTCACTCTTGGTATTCTCATCTTGCTTTTGTGTGTTGCTGCAACATTAGTATAAATAGCAACCATTAAGATGACCCGTATATAAATAGGAAGATTCTGGTTATATTTTAACCCGTATATAAATGGGAAGATTCTGGTTATATTTTAACTTTAATAGGTTAAATAGTAAAAATAAGAAAGAAAAGAGGGTAAATACATTAAATAGGGTATAGTGTGGTGTTTTTATTTTTCATTTATAATGTGTTGGTTACCAATTGGAGAACCAAAACGTTATTTTTTCTTCTGAGAAAGCATTATATTTGCAGCTTCTATTGTGGTGTAGTGGTAAGAAACCTATGTTCTCTACTTGAGACACAGGTTCGGTTCTTACGGGCAACACTTTGGAAGGGGCATTGGCGATGAGGGGTGACTTGGGCTGTAAGGTCACAAGTTCGATCCCTGAGCTCCCAGGTTTTACCACCCGGCCACTCGCGGAGGTGGATTTTTCCTGGAATGAGCTCAACTCGTGTAAATAGTCCCCGGGTTTTCCGGGGCATTCGTTGGCCGTTCAAAAAAAAAAAAGAGAAAGCATTATATTTAATTTAATTTTGAAGATGTATGGTTGGCTCCTTCACATTTGTGTTATTTGTGTTTCACATATACTCCTCGCTAATCTTTACTACCTTTGTTGTAAAAGCATTATATTTAATTCTGAAAATATAATGATTTATCAACTTAAGACCCTCTTTTTTCTTGATAGTTAATTAATAGAAGTTTATACTAAAGTGTGGTGCATGTATCCTTTATTGATCATGTTATTTGAATTAACGATACTCGGGTAAGTTGTTACACGTTTGAAGCATGTCTTGTGAACAATAATGTGACAAATTAAAATAGATTTTTTTTTGTAGCAGTTTATATATCAATTGTTTTTTATGAAAAGAACCAAGCTAACTTTGATAAATTGCGCTATGTTCATAAGTTATCATTTGTGTGTTACTCTATTACATTGGATAGTAGTTGATAAATCTAATGATGTGTGTAGTTGATAATTCTAATGATGCGTTGTTATTTATTTGAGAAGTGTAAGTCTTAAGACATTGATAAACCACATTGATGCTAATATGGTTTAATTGAGATCTCCACAATTCATGATATAGATAAAGTATACCGATACTACGAATGAGAAATTAACAGACGTATAATATATCATGAGAGGATTGATAAACTAACAAAACACAAATACCGCTCTGGTTTATTGCAAGGCGTATGACACAAATTGACCTCCTCCCAATGGAAGTCATTGACATCCAGATTTTGACTTTAAAACTAATATCTTTATTATTAATATCTTAAAACTATGTTGATTACTTCTATATTAAAACTCTTAGGTTTTAAATTACTATGTTTGTGACCAATATATATTTCAATTCAAGTGTTCGTTGTTATTTGTTAATTCTACAAGGGTAGATAAATTAAATCGATGATACAAATGAGAAAACTAACAGACGTACAATGAAAAGTATATCGTGAGAGTATTGATAAGCTAACAAAGAACAAGTACCACGTTGGTTGTTTCCATCACCGCACGCGCATGTACCGCAATATAAATTGTCGTCGTGCCGCATCACGCTAGCATTAACGAATATAACATTGGAAATTGTCACGCCGCCATAATGCGCCAACAAATGACGAATAACGCGTTATAAATTGTCGCCGCCGCAACGTGCGGGCACCATACTAGTATATATATATATATATATATATATATGTATATGTATATGTAGGTGAGGATCATTGTACGTAGACACCCCCATAAGTGTAGACAGGTAGACACCCTATTTCAGATGTGAAATTACTCTATTTCGCATTTGAAATTCAATAAGAAAAACTTTTTTTTTATTTTATGTAAATAAATAAATAAAATCTAAGAGAAACAATAAGAATTGTGAAAAATGTAATTCATTAATGATTACGTAATGAAATCTATGATGCACATGGCTTGATTTTGGAAAAAAGAGTAAAACGAAAGGATCAGAATGAGTGCGCGTAATCTGCATCATTCATGAATTAAACTTTTCACAATTCTCATTGTTTATTTTAAATTTTATTTATTTATTTAGATCAAATCTAATTTTTTTATTGATTTTACATGCGAAATAGAGTAATTTCACATGTGAAATAGGGTGTCTACCTGTCTACACTTATGAGGGTGTCTACAATGAACTTTTCACTGTATATGTATGCGTGTGTGAGAACAATCTTTTAGTGACATAAAAAATAAGTACCACTAAAATTACTATAAATAGACAAGTAGAATAACCTTTTAGTGGCTCAAAACATTTGACATAATAGACTTTTTTATGGCAAGAAAAGTGCCACTTAAAGGTTTAGCGTTACCACTTTTAGTGGTACTTCTTCTTTGTGTCACAGATTCCTAAAAGAGTTTTTAGTGGCACTTTTGTGTGCCGCTAAATGTCATTTTTTTTGTAGTGGATGTCGTCGGGGGTTTTGCCACGGGTCTGGTTGAAGAACAGAAAATTGTTCGAGGGTTTGGCCGGGCGTTTGCTATTGTCGGGGGTTTTTATGGGGGGTTTGGCCGGAAAGAGGTTGGAAGGGATGAACGTCCAATGTCGTTGGTTTGGCCTGAAAGAGGTTGGAAGGGATGAACGGTGATTGAGGTTTTTTGGGGTTTTTTTTTCAACCAAAATCTTATAAGAATTGACAAACTAGTCCGTGTTGTTTAATAAATTAAAAATGCCACATAGCATGCCATGTTACCAGTCCAGTCAACAAAAACTAATACCCTTAGTAAAAAAACTAACGGCATATCATTAGAATCCAACACTTACTAAACTCGTATCCTTGTGAGGAATTTTCAAAACTCGTATTGTTAGCCGCCAACAAGGCAAAACTTATATTATTAAAATTCAATTTTCTTAAAAAAAAAACACATACATCAAGATACCACCATTAAATATGTCTAAATAACCGTTGTATTGTAAAAAAAAAAATGTTGACATGAATGAATGATCTTACACCATTTTAAATCGAACAATAATAATAATATAATATTATTGAAATGAAATTATTTGAGTGGAATTGAAGCAATGCACGTGAGAGAACCCGGTCATTACGTTCCGTTAAGTTTCCACGATAATCGGATCAACTCACAACCATTTCTGATCAATCTCCTCTCTCTGCACTCGATCTGTTCTTCCCACCTTCAACAAACATATCACAAGACAAACTTCAATTCATCATCATATCGATCTAGCTGATTACCATTTGCTTGCTTTCAGTGAAGAGGGAACCAGCTAAGCTAGCCTTGATCGATCATCGTAAGTAAGGTAAGGCCAGGCCGGTTTGATCGATGGTTGAACAACTGATCGTCAACCATGGATAGCAGCAGCAGCAGCAGCAGCAGCAACAACAATTTGAATCAGAATTCCAGGGGATCCAAACATTCGTCTGGTGAGAAATGGAGGACTCTGAGCAGTGTTGTGACTGTTGTTAAGAACCCAAAGCGACGCTTTCGTTTCACTCCAAACATTGCTAAGCGCCATGAGGCTGCTGCCATGCGCCGCTCCAATCAGGTTAGGCACATATACTTTTGATTCTTTCACGCACTTAGGTCGTCGTCCAGAAACACCTGGTAATTGTTATGACGCCGCCAATTTCTTAATTCCATGTATTCTCTAATTCAAATATGGAATTGATTCCGGCCATCTTAAATAATTGTTAGTGGGTAGTTGTAATAGCCAAGTATGTTCAAGTGAGAAACCAAATATGAATTGAATCTTCCTCAAACTATCTGTTTCCTTTCCTGCTCACGATAATTCCTAATTTCTTTCTTTCTTAATACCAAGTTGAAATACAACATGTTATTGAATGAAGAACTCAAGAACATGAAGAATCTCTGAATAGCTGACTTAATTAACAAGCATGCATACCTTGATTGATTACAGGAGAAACTAAAGATGGCAGTCTTGGTTTCAAAGGCTGCATTTCAGTTTTTACAAGGTAGGTGTGTGTGTGTGTGTGTATGTATGTATTCCTATCTCCATCATCTATGATCACATCATGTTTGTTTCTTAATTTGCAGGGGTACAAGATGACTACCCAGTAGTAACTGAGGAATTCAAAGCCGCCGGATTCGACATCTGTGCTGAAGAAGTAGGTTGTATCGCTGAGGGACGCGACCCAAAACGTGTCAAACTTCATGGTGGAGTAGATGGTATTGCGGATAAGCTAAAGACAACAACAACCGATGGAATATGTACAGAAAACATCAAAAGGTTGACCCAAAGGCAACAACTCTTTGGGATTAACAAATTTACAGAAGCTGCCCAGCGCAGCTTTTGGGTCTTTGTTTGGGAAGCCCTTCAAGATATGACCTTGATGGTCCTTGGTGCATGTGCCTTTGTATCTTTAATTGTAGGGATAGCGACCGAAGGCTGGCCCCAGGGAGCTCATGATGGTCTTGGGATCGTGGCGAGTATATTGCTGGTGGTCTTTGTAACAGCAACAAGTGATTATCGTCAGTCGTTACAGTTTAAAGATTTGGATAAAGAGAAAAAAAAGATATATATTCAAGTAACCAGAAACGCGTACAGGCAAAAGTTATCGATATATGAGCTACTGCCTGGTGATATTGTTCATCTTGCCATAGGAGATCAAGTCCCTGCAGATGGGCTTTTTCTTTCCGGGTTCGCAGTATCCATTGATGAATCCAGTCTGACCGGAGAAAGTGAGCCAATCATGGTTAGTTCTGAAAACCCTTTTTTGTTGTCTGGAACCAAGGTCCAAGATGGTTCATGCAAAATGTTAGTTACAGCAGTGGGGATGCGAACCCAGTGGGGAAAGTTAATGGCAACTCTTAGTGAAGGAGGAGATGATGAAACCCCATTACAGGTTAAGTTAAACGGAGTTGCTACAGTTATTGGAAAAATTGGTCTTTTTTTCGCCATGGTGACATTTGCAGTTCTTGTGCAAAAGTTGTTAACTCGTAAGTTTACAGAAGGGAGTCAGTGGAGCTGGTCTGGGGATGATGCCATGCAGCTGTTGGAATACTTTGCTATTGCTGTTACCATTGTTGTTGTTGCGGTTCCAGAGGGACTTCCATTGGCCGTCACATTGAGCCTTGCATTTGCCATGAAGAAGATGATGAATGACAAGGCACTTGTCCGCCATCTGGCAGCCTGTGAGACTATGGGGTCTGCAACAACTATATGCAGTGATAAAACCGGGACGCTAACCACCAACCGTATGACCGTGGTTGAAGCCTGCATGTGTACGAAAATCATGGATTTAAGCAAACAACAAGCCGCCGCCGCTGCTGCTGAGATCCCGAATGAGGCGTTAAAGCTTCTCTTGCAGTCAATATTCACCAACACAGGGGGTGAAGTCGTAATCAACCAACACGGGGGTGCACGTGAGATACTAGGAACCCCAACAGAAACCGCCATGCTGGAATTCGGGTTGTCACTTGGTGGTGACTTCCAGTCTGAGCGCAAGGCATCCAAAGTTGTCAGAGTTGAGCCGTTCAATTCTACAAAGAAGCGGATGGGAGTCGTGTTGGAGCTTCCAGAAGGAAGTGCAAGAGCTCACTGTAAGGGTGCTTCAGAATTAATCTTGGCCGCTTGTGACAAGATGATTAATGCAAATGGTGATGTGGTTAATCTTGATGAGGCATCACTTAACCATCTGAAGGGTATAATTGAGAAATTTGCTAGTAAAGCTCTTAGAACACTATGTCTGGCATATATAGACCTCAAAAATAATAATGTGGACGTTTCCCTTGCTGACACCCCTATTCCAGCTTGTGGGTACACGTGTATTGGAATCGTAGGTATCAAGGATCCTGTCCGTCCGGGTGTCAAGGAATCCGTGGCTCTTTGTCGGGCAGCTGGTATAACTGTACGTATGGTTACAGGAGACAACATAAATACAGCAAAAGCAATAGCTAAAGAATGTGGGATACTTACCAATGATGGTATTGCAATAGAAGGTCCAGATTTTCGTGAAAAGAGTCTAGAGGAATTGGACATACTTATTCCCAAGATTCAAGTACATTTTTTTAACTTATTATATGAAATTAAAATTATCTTATTTTTTTAACGTGGATATCATGTAGACTTTTTGCTAAAGTTAAACACTACCCGCCCCCATCAATTTTTAACCAATTTAACATGCTAGTAATTTTGGAAAGACATTTTCAAAATTAACTACGTCGTAAGTTCATTTTAAGCAAGTGTAGGGACTTCAATTATCAGCTAGAGTGAGTTGCATATATTTTAAGCAAGGGTTAGGTTTAAAGGGAAAGGATCATGCGGAAACGCATATATTTTACGAAAACGCGAAAACCATTTTAAAACCAACAAAACTTTTTCATAGTTAATATATTTTTTTAAAAATTTACATCAAAAGTCTTATAATTATATTATCTTTAATTCTATAAAAACAAAAAATAAAAAGTTAACGTTTTTTTATTTTTATTTTTTTCTGTGATACACGTGTACCACACCAAAAAAAAAACCCCTCATATATGTGGTATGCATTACTTTTTTTAAAAAGAAATTGCACCATAAGTCTTATAGTTATGTTAACCTTATATCTAATGAAAAAAATAACACTTTATAACTTTTTTTATTTATTTGTTACACATGTGCACTATGTTTCATCATCATTAGTACCATAAATGTTTTACTGTTTTTAATATGTTTTTAACATAAGGAGTGTTTTTACACATGATAATTCGTTTTTGTGCAGTAGTAATGATGATGATACACATGTGTATCACACGAGAAAAAAAAAACCGTTACCTTTTTATAATATTTGTTTCCAGAATTGAAGATAACGTAATTCTAAGACATTGGCGCCAATTTTATAAAAAAAACATTAATGTATGAAGAAGTTATGTAGGTTTTAATATTGGTTTTCGCATTTTTGCAATATAAAGGGTTTTCGCAGAATCATTTCCCTAGGTTCAAATGAGAACCAATTGCTTTTAAAAACTTTTGAGAACCATTCTGGGTCTTTGAATTTCATGCGAGACCACTTAAATTCATGGGAGGGAGGGGGGGGGGATTTCCATACATATAAATTAGTAGCTCAGAATGGTTCTTAAAAGTTCTCAAAACCATTTGGTTCTCAAATAATCATTTCCATATATATATATATATATATATATATATATATATATATATATATATATATATATATATATGGGGAAGGATCCTGCGAAAACACCTTTTTTTTTGTGAGAACTGCGTAAACATATCTTAAAACCTACATAACTTTTTCATACGTTCATATTTTTTTTAAAAATTTGCACCAAAAGTCTTAAAATTATATTATCTTTAATCCTATAAAAGTTTTAAAAAACTTAACGCTTTTTTTATTTTTTTTTTAATATTTTTTTGTGTGGTGCACATGTGCATCACAAAAAAATACTCATACTTTTAGTATGAGTTAATATTTTTTTTTCTTAGTCGCACCATATGTCATATATTTTCATCATTTTTCTGCGTTTTTATTGAATGATGCACATGTGCATCATACCAAAAAAAACGCTCATACATGTGATATACATTAATAGTTTAAAAGGAAATTGCACCCTAAATCTTATAGTTGTGTTATCTTTAGATTTAAAGAAAAAAATAGCATTTTATAACCTTTTTTAATTATATGATGCACATGTGCATCACACGGAAAAAAAACGTTCAGTTTTTTTTTAATATTTTGCTCTAGATTTAAAGATAACGTAATTCTAAGACTTTTGGCGCAAATTTTATTAAAAATCGTTAACGTATGAAAAAGTTACGTGAGTTTTAATATGTGTTTTCGCAGTTTTCACAAAAAGATGTGTTTTCGCAGGATCCTAACCCTATATATATATTTAGGGAAAGGATCATTTGAGAACCAGTTGGGTTTGACAACTTTTGAGAATCATTCTGAGCCACTAGTTTATATATATGGAAACCCTCCCCCATGAATTATAGTGGTCCCCCCCCCCCCCCTGAAATTTATGGTTGAGATTTAGTTCTCAAAAGTTCTCAAAATAAAAAGCTTTATATATATATATATATATATATATATATATATATATATATATATAGTTAAGTGCAATGGAAAACTAAGTTTTAGTTGGAAAACTGGAAAACCAAAGAAATTATATTAAATGAAGGCTATTTAGGTAATTTTAGTGCTTCTTTTTTTAAAAAAAAAGAAAATCGTGTCTATCCACCTAATGGCCACCTAACGACTTAATATTTTTTTTTTGGTTCGTTCGACTATGTTGCATATATGCAACATTGTATGTTGTTTACGTTGCGTGCATGCAACATATGCAACGTATGAAGCATACAATGTTGCATATATGCAAAATACTATGTTGCATATATTCAACGTATGCAACACACTATGTTGCATATATGCAACATAGTCGGACGGACCAGATGAAAAAAAAACGTTTTTTTTTTGTTTTTTTTTTATAAAGTTATCATGTGGATATATGTGAAATTAAAAAAAAAAAGAATGTCAAATTACCCAAATAGCATTCATTTAATATAATTTTCCTTTGGTTTTTTCCAGTTTTTCAAATAAAATTAGTTTTCCATATATATATATATATATATATATATATATATATATATATATATATATATATATATATATATAGGGAGAGGTTCATTGTAGACCCCCTAAAAAATTGTAGACCATGTAAACCCCTATATTGTTCTATAAAACTCACTAAAATTATAAAGCTCATTGCTGTTGAGTTTGGTTATTTTTTATGCGATAAGATTTTAAAAATAAAAAAGAAAACCTAGAAAGTTGTTAGACACATTAAAATATAATTTATGTTAAAAAAATGTTGTATTATTCCATAAAACTCACTAAAAATTATAAAACTCATTGTTAAAAAAGAATGTTTTAGTGTTTTTAATATGTTTTTAACATAAGGAGTGTTTTTCGCATGATAATTCGTTTTGTCTAGAGATAACATAATTCTAAGACTTTTGGCGTGAATTTTATGAAAAAAACATTAACGTATGTATGAAGAGGTTATGTAGGTTTTAATATTGGTTTTCGTGTTTTCGCAATATAAAGTGTTTTCGTAAGGTCCTTACCCTATATATATATATATATATATATATATATATATATATATATATATATATATATATATATATGGTCGTGTAAAATGACAAAGTATGTATATATGTTGGTATCTCCTACCATTTGTGGAGTGGATACCCCTTTACCTTCGAATGTCGAGGTTAAGGGTTACATCTCAATTGCTCAATAGATATTAAAAAATTATAGAGGTGGGTCAGAGGTTTACCACAATTTACCTTTGGCCAGTGGATTTTCTCTGGGATGGATGTGGATGCCGGGTCACCACACTTTCAGATTACTAGGTGGAAGGGAGAACCATCAAGCATTGATGGTATATATTATTTTAATTTGATTTCTCCTTAATTAATTTTATTAGGTGATGGCTCGATCATCTCCTCTAGATAAGCATACACTAGTAAAGCACTTGAGAACAACATTTGGGGAGGTTGTGGCGGTTACTGGGGATGGAACAAATGATGCACCTGCACTTCATGAAGCAGATATTGGACTTGCAATGGGCATTGCTGGGACTGAAGTAAGTAATTAAGAAAACCCAACTTATCAATTACTTACTAGTAATTACCATGCCAACCATCTGATCCCCATGCATGCATGTATGATTTCAGGTTGCCAAAGAGAGCGCGGATGTTATAATTCTAGATGATAATTTCTCCACAATCGTGACTGTTGCAAAATGGGGACGATCTGTCTACATTAACATTCAAAAGTTTGTACAGTTTCAGCTCACGGTCAATGTTGTTGCTTTGATAGTCAACTTTACTTCAGCCTGCTTGACAGGTACGTACGTATGTTGAAATTAATTAAAAACATGCATGTATGTAATATATATGATCGATCCATCACGTACTACTACTTCAGGAAGTGCTCCCCTCACCGCGGTCCAACTCTTATGGGTGAACATGATCATGGATACGTTAGGAGCCCTTGCATTAGCAACTGAACCTCCTAATGATGAGCTAATGAAGAGACCACCTGTGGGAAGGACGGGAAATTTTATTAGCAGTGCTATGTGGCGGAATATATTGGGGCAGTCATTGTATCAGTTTATAGTGATATGGTTACTTCAGTCTAGAGGAAAATCCTTCTTTGGACTTCATGGAGATGATTCTGATTTGATCCTCAATACTCTAATTTTCAATGCCTTTGTCTTCTGTCAGGTATATATATATATATATATATATATATATATATATATATATATATATATATAAAATAATGTTAGTTAGTATGAAAAAAAATTCATCCAAAACACACCCTCTAAAGTAAGTAAATTAAGTTAGCAAAACAACTATGATCATGAACTAATCATACTGGAGGGCTGACTGACAATATTATATATGCAGCTTTTTAACGAGATTAACTCTAGAGAAATGGAGAAAGAAGACGTTGTCGATGGCATATGGGACAACAACGTGTTTGTAAGTGTTATCTCAGCAACATTTCTTTTCCAGGTGATAATAGTCGAGTATCTAGGCACCTTTGCAAATACATCGCCGCTAACAATCGTGCAATGGGTCTTTAGCATTGTTATCGGGTATTTAAGCATGCCCATTGCTGTCTACTTGAAGAGGATTCCTATATTGTTTACATAGAAAGATCTAATCCTTTAGCTTAATGTTTAGAAGAAGCTTAATTATTATTACTAAGTGTAGATGTAGATTGTTTACAAGGTAAGGTACAGGGTAGGGTAGGGTAGGGTAGGGTAGGGTAGGGTAGGGGTGGATTCATGCCAAATTAACTCAAGATAATGTGCATTTATTTAACTATCTTGATGATGAATTTGTTTATGTATTAGAAGGTTGAGTTAGTTATGTAGTTGATAATTTTACTACGAGTACCATGTGCATTTTATCTTGAATGAAATGAAATGTGATGTAAAGTTTTTTTTCTTATCTTCTTAATTAATCACACACATATATATAGAGGACGTTCGTATTAACGTACACTAGACGCCAAGAAAATTTATTCAATACTCAAATTTAAAGTTTGTAGATAATAGTCAAATGTAGTCAGGTAGGTTGCTTACTTTTCTCCTATTAACACTCATGTATCCTGTATTTATGTACCATCACCAATCAATAGCAATTAACATTTTCCTTCAACACTCTGCTTTTCTTATACCTTTATATGGTATCAGAGAAAGGTATACCCCAATCCTTACCAACTTCATCTTCCCCGTGATCCTTTCAACTACACCCATAAAAACAATGTATGATCAGTGATCAATCCTCATCAACCAGTCCATGAAAGACCTCACCATTGTTACCCTACCTCTAACATTAAAGCTTACATCCTCTACATATCTAGCATGGAAAATCTAAGCTAAAGTACTCCTTTATGGCTTTGATCTCTATAAATTTATAGATGGATGATACCCATCTCCTCAACCAGTTGCTACCACAGATGGAACCATTAAACCACACCCAGATTACCCTACTTGGTTTTGTCAAGATCGGTTACTCTTCGGTGCTCTCGTGGGAAGCCTCTCACCCCAAAGACGCATGGCAAATGCTAGCCAAGACCTACTTGTAACATTTGTGTTTTACCCAATTGAGAAATCTGACCCGTTTTAAAATTTCCTGATTTACCGATTTGCGAATTACCGAGAACCAGTAGAATATTTGGGTATTTTTACCCCAATTAATATATCTAAATGGGTTATAATCATTTTCAAAACAAAATACTTAACTACAATCAATTGGAATCAAAGTGGGCTTCTCGAATTGAAATAAAGCAATTTCTGATTTTTACACGATTTCGGTACATGATTCATCGTTTACTGGTTTGGTCATCGCAATTTCAATATAATTATGAGTCTAATAATCAATTACCATGTCATGAGTCATCACACACTTAACTGAGTCACGAAACGTTGGGGGATTGCCTAAAATCGATACGTAAGTCAAAATCGACCAAAATGCATTATGTTTGATTAATTGTTTGATCATAATTCAATATATGATATATTTATATTTAATTTTATTGGCTTGAATGTGCTTGATATGACGAGGACTGAAAAATGGTGAAAACGTAGAAAACGGGACTCGAAAACAACGAATAACGAAGAAACTTAAGCGAAAATGGTGAAATCGGTAAGACTTTGGTTCAGGTGTGCTCCATGCGTATGGCTTGGAGCAACACCATCTCCAAGCGATACACTTGGACATATTTTTCCAACAAAAACCCTAGTCGGTAAGACTTTGGTTCAGATTGATTATGTTGCAGGATGAATCCATGTTTACACAAGTTAGGTTAACTTTGACCATTTGATGACTCTAATTGGATTGCATGAAAATAAATGCTTATGTCCAATTTGTTATGTGAATATATAAATGAATATGATTACCATCCTTGACTTAGACTTAGGTTTGACTCTAATGATTGGTAAATCCATCACGTACGTATCACTTTAACCTATCACCAACGAGTCGTCGAGTCAACTATGTCACTATGAGTCGTGAAGCTTAATTCCTATTAATTATTTATTCTCTATCTCATTTGGTCTTCAAGGTCATCTTCCGGGTCTAACTTCCACGTTATGTGGTGTCTTTCTTTCAATTGTGTCTCCACATCTGGTGAGTGTTCATAGCCCTTTTTATTTTACTATTTTGGGGTGCAACATGTACGCTATCAGAATGCAAACTCTTTATGCTTTATTCTAAAATGAAGTGCGATCGCTGTGATTGTTATGTGTATACTTGTATGGTTAAACTTGTGTATGTTATTGTTGTAAACGATTGAACGATGTGAACGATTGAACAATGTGAACGATGGAACGATTGAATGATTTAACATATCTCATCAACTCATTAAGCCGGGGTTACAATAATAGATTTATTTATGTGGCAACCCACTTGGCCTGCCTTGGCTTGGGCACCTTGTGATTGAAAGCCTAAATGCCGAGGGCTTGAGTGCGTCGCTATTTATGTGCATTGATTCATTTCATGTTTATCATATATGTTTACACCTAACATGCTGAATCGCATGTTTTAAATCTATACTAGTACGCTACACCTATGTTTACTCACCAACTATTCATAGTTGACCCTTATTTTGTACATATTACAGGCTTTGCTGTTTCATGTTGTTGATCGCGTTGATGACACTTTAGGATGCATGTGGACTTAGTGAGACCTAAATTGAACAAGTTATATTGTATCATTTGATGTTTTACTTTCAAATTATCATGTAAATGTTCTAATGCTATGAAATGGGTTGATTAAGAATATCACAACATTTAATTAGTGTTGTCTGCATCTGGACAATCTTTGCGCCCCGACATATTCCAACGTCAGTTAGGGTGTGACAGATTGGTATTAGAGCCACAACTATAGGGATCTGGGTTATTAGAACTGACTTGACCTAGATTTATTCCTTAGGTGTCCTGCATGAATGTCTCATGCATAGTATGCCTATATAATTTAGATGTCCTATAATTGCTTCTTAATTATGCTTTTTTCAATTGTTGCCTTTGTCGACTAGCACACACTTATACACAAATCACTTGAGGCTTCCTAGCCTCTTTCCTTAGACATGGTGCCTTACATACCATCGAGGCAATTGATTTCTGATTTTTATGATCTCGTCAGAAACTGGGCCTTAATGATTGACGTGTAGTAACTGGAAGGGCGGAAGCACTGGTAGTCGGGGTCTCTGACTAAGAAAAGTGTTGCATACAGATTCGAATTAACGGACTCGGACGCTCACCTGGGACGCCTCGATGTGAGTGTTGAAACCTATTAGGCCAAAGCATTTCAATTACTAGGATCTTACACTGATAAGTCACGGTAGTAGTTTCCCACTTGGGAAATGAGGGCCATTCTGTATTTTTTCGTGTAGTTTCCCACTTGGGAAATGAGGGCCATTCCGTATGTTTTCGAAAATCATTCGATTTCATATTTTACGCATTATTATGTTAATTTTCAATAATTTATGATCATCCGAGTCACACCACCTCATGGTCACACGATTTTTACACTAAATCATTTGTGTCCTAAATTGATTTTCAACCTAATTTATCGTTTTATGTGTTGGTGATTTTGCAATTTCTCTTACGATTCTCGGTATTCTATGATTATTGCATTCAGTCGCGTCGTGATACTCTAATTTGAGTGTCCTATATGATGTTTCTCACTCTCGTGATTTCGGATTGATCATTCACCCTGTCGTACCCTTTATTCCATGATCAGTTCTTTCTCATTTTCTCAGCATGGGTTATGGCAATTGCCGCCGCAAGTGTCAGGTGGCCCAGTAGATTGCTTGGTAAGTGGCGACTGCTCTCTTCAGCTAATCCAACGAGCCCTCAATGCTAACTCTATTATCAATGTTACTGTTGTTAAACCCGCTCGCTATTTCAAATGCCATAAGGCGTGTAATCCTCCTAAGTGCAAAGGCTCTAGGAACCCTACCCATCTTCCATGTTGGCAATGCACAAATTGTGACCTCCTTGATCATCACGTGAGTGTCTGCGGTCGATCCGACCATCTCCTGAATACTTGTCACCAGCCAGATCGAGTTTAACCTCAAATTTTTCACCTTGTGGTGCCAACGCCTGTTCGGGTCTCTGCTGGTCACCCGACTGCCTTTGTCTCCACCTTTTCTTGCTATTGTTATGATACCCTTGATCGCATTCCTCTCGCACGTCACCTGTTAGCCATCGTTAACGCCCTCGTCAACGACAATGCTGACCATGGAACCTATGCTGGAGCTTTCAACTCGGATGTTGTCTGATGAATCTGATGTTAATGCTTTGTAATTGTTTGAAATCGTTGACATTCTATGTATCCATTTCCTTATTTATGATGATGTTCGAAACCCTACCATTTATGTTAGTTATGCATTTATGTACCCAGATTTGTGTTGTCTCTTTTGGATTCTGAATCGTTCATTCCTTGTATCATCTAGATCGTTGTGTATAGTTGGGTTAATTCTCATTGGTGAGTCACGAGTTTACAGGTTGTATAGTTACGGGATTACATGCATACATGCATACATGTAAACAAGTGGGCAGAATAGCGGGTTACGAGCCTACGCACACATGATTCTCTTGTTTTGTTAAAAAATTTCAAGATAACCATTTTAAATGCCTTCGTTTTGATATTTCTCGCGTATTTTCTAGGTATGTGTGTCGGGGAATCTACCCGTTTGGAAATTTAGGAGTTTACAAGTCCACATGTTTACAAGATTACATGTGTACGAGTTTATGACTTTACGACCTCTCGAGTAGAAAGTGAAATATTCATAATCATTAAGTTATGTCTGCCCTGCGACCTTACTCGTTGATTATTGTGCTTCGGCATTACTCGCTGTTAGTACTTCCAGACCCTCTTTCCTCTCACCTCTGTATACCCTCGGAGTTTCATTTAGGTTATTATTAAAAATATGTGTTCTTGAAGGAAATCATTCATATCTCGCCCGGACACTCAGGTTCCGGCAATCCTCAACGATCTGTGCGTCATGTGAATTATCTGTGCGTCATGGGTTTTATCTCGTACATTGTGTTGATCCTGTTGATACATAATCTGTGCGTCATGTGAACGATCTGTGCGTCATGGGTTTTATCTCGTACATTGTGTTGATCCTGTTGATACATAATCTGTGCGTCATGTGAATTATCTAAACGAGATGATGTGATGATCAAAGACAAGTTTAAGCTGCTTTTCGAACTAGGTCCGAACCTGAGGTTCGGACCAGGCAAACTTGGAATTCAACTGGGGTTCGGACCAGATGTGTATAAATAGGAACTTGTGCTTTGAATGTTGGAACGGGGAGAGACTAGTTAAGAGAGACCAGATCTTAACTATGTGTTTTTTAGAGTGTTTCTCTCGAGAGCTTATATATCTAGATCAACTAGCAAGCCCCAAGGGCGCAAGGTGCCAAGGCTTGACGTAAGCAACACTCAAATTCTAACGACCCACAATCGAAATCAGCCTTGGACAACAACATTTTAAAACTAATTTTAAGTCAAATTGATATGAAGAATAAGTTTCGAACTTGTGACTTACAATTAATATGAAGAATAAGTTTCGACACTTTAAATGTGGGAAACGACACCGCGAGTTGGAAACAGGGGCGGATCCAGAATAAAATTCAGGGGTAGCGTTGAAAAAATATATATTTGTCGGGACTAACAGGGGTTCGGGGGCAGCGGCCCTGAAAAAAATGTAGGTAATTAACGGGCTTTTGATCATATTTTCTAGTCAGGATTTTAATAAAAACCATAAAATTTCTTCGAGGGGTAGCGTAAAATATTTTCAGGGGTAACGAAAAATTCATTTCAGGGGTAGCGAAATACCAAAAAACTAAAAAAAAAAATTACATATCGCAATAAAAGTTTAGGGGTAACGGGCGCTACCCCTGCCACCTAAGTAGCTCCGCCCCTGATTGGAAATCTTGTTTTAAAACATTAAGAAATTAGAAATACATCTCTCTTTCAAATGAAAAAGTGATAAAGAAATGGTGATCAAAAGTCGCGTTACTTCCAATTTTGTATCGCTAATTTAGGCTAACTGTAATCATCAAGCCCCACCATGGGGCATTATATGTCATATGGCGATGACATGACAAAGGGGGGTTATAGCAATTCAAAGGTTTCCCCAAAAATATGGAGTTAGACAACAGGAGTGATCCAAATATGGAAAGACTCAATGCACTTGTATCTCTCACTGATCTAATCAAAGACAGGTGATGATCTACATCTGAGAGAACAATGCCCCCAATCTTGTTATCAATTTGCTTTAGTGCTATAATTGCTCTTATGGTTACACATTTGAATTGCTATAACCCCCCTTTGTCATGTCATCGCCATATGACATATAATGCCCCATGGTGGGGCTTGATGATTACAGTTAGCCTAAATTAGCGATACAAAATTGGAAGTAACGCGACTTTTGATCACCATTTCTTTATCACTTTTTCATTTGAAAGAGAGATGTATTTCTAATTTCTTAATGTTTTAAAACAAGATTTCCAATCAGGGGCGGAGCTACTTAGGTGGCAGGGGTAGCGCCCGTTACCCCTAAACTTTTATTGCGATATGTAATTTTTTTTTTAGTTTTTTGGTATTTCGCTACCCCTGAAATGAATTTTTCGTTACCCCTGAAAATATTTTACGCTACCCCTCGAAGAAATTTTATGGTTTTTATTAAAATCCTGACTAGAAAATATGATCAAAAGCCCGTTAATTACCTACATTTTTTTCAGGGCCGCTGCCCCCGAACCCCTGTTAGTCCCGACAAATATATATTTTTTCAACGCTACCCTTGAATTTTATTCTGGATCCGCCCCTGTTTCCAACTCGCGGTGTCGTTTCCCACATTTAAAGTGTCGAAACTTATTCTTCATATTAATTGTAAGTCACAAGTTCGAAACTTATTCTTCATATCAATTTGACTTAAAATTAGTTTTAAAATGTTGTTGTCCAAGGCTGATTTCGATTGTGGGTCGTTAGAATTTGAGTGTTGCTTACGTCAAGCCTTGGCACCTTGCGCCCTTGGGAATAAAAATTTGATGAACTTGAATATTTTTTTAGGGGAGTAGACAAATTCTAGTATTTATAAACATGGTCAAAAGCTTTTACAATGAAGTGGCGGGGAAACGTGTAACAAACTGCGTCGCAATCTCCTTTTGGATAGCAAAACCGATCATAATAAAAACAGAGCTTTGAGTCTTAGGAGAATCAAAATTAATAAAAAAAAGAAGGTTGAAATGACAGAGTTCTGGTGGGGGTGGGGGGTGTGGATGACATATAGTTGTTATAAGGTGTGAATAGTTGATTGGTAAATATACAAATCCCCTACAGTTATCTTTAATTTAGTTAAGTAAATTATAAGGATAAGAAGCAAGAGCATTCATAACATGTTCTTTATCTTTATCTTTATAATTTAACAAAAATACACATATATCCATAAAATTGAAGGACTTTTAAAAAATAGGCTACATCACATTGCTTATCCATAAAAAAACCCATATATGTGTAAGAGCATTCACAACAACTTCTTTATATCACCTGCTATCCTTAAATTTTAAGGAAATATAAGAAATGTCTATTTGTTGTCCTACGTCTGCATCTTTTTATTTAAATCTTATCATTAAATTTTTGGGGATAAATATAAGTAATTGGTAAATATACCGATACATTATATATGAGTTTTTTTAGGTAAGAAATTTGATGTAGAGTGTTATAAAGATAAAGGTAAAGAACCTAATATGAATGCTCTAATAGGCTGGTGTATCTACAAATCCCTTATAACTAACTATTCCTTAAAACCTAAGGATAAAGTTTAAATTCTAAAGATGTTAAGAGCATTCACGATAGGTTCTCTAAAAAATATGTGAGTGTAAATCTGTAAATTTTGAGATTTGGTTGTGAGCAGTGGAGAAAGAAAAAGTTTAGCAAATCTGCATATTTAATAAAAAATCTAGTGATTTGCTAAATTTTAGGGATTGGATAAGAGAGAAAAGGTATTTTTTTTTTGTTTTTTTGTTTTTTTAATTATAATTAAAAATTCATTAAACAAAATATTATTTAATTATGGTTGTGAGTGAAAGAGAAATAAAAAGTAATAATAAAAGTATAAATTATAGGGATGGGGATGGAGAACCTACTGTGAATGCTCTAATATAGAAGAATTAATAGACATTTCTTATATTTTTTCCTAAAATTTAAAAATAAGATGTAATATAAAAAAAGTTGTTATTAATGCTCTAATATAAAGAATAAGTTGGAGAAGTAATTTTAATGGTTTTAGATATATCATAAAATATAGGTTTATTGGATTCTAAAATTCCCGGTTATTGCTTATTGACCGATATAAATCCATATTTCATTTATTCCGTACAATAAACCGGACTTTAAAGGTATTGGAATCTATTACCACTAACGACGTTAAGTAAAATTTCACTTTCTGATGATTTTACTGGATTTTTTTTTCTGGAGTTGAAACGATCGAGTGCAGAAAATGAAGTTCTTACAAATAAATACTCATAAAATAGACCGTGATCTGATCAATTGCCTTTTGGCCGTCTAAGACCTTAGGTGGGCATTACGGTGACGTCTTACTTGACATATATTTATGACTAACTCAAACACAAAGGATTTTTTTTTAGGATTTTTGTATGTTTTGATTTTATGAAGAAATGTTTTATTTTGAATTTTTGTAACTTTTAATCATAATTGGTTGCTTTTTGAAAACTTTTCTTCAATATATAAAAAACATGTCAGATAAGATAACACCATGATACTTAGTCATCAAAAAATGAAAATTTTACTTAACGGCGTTAGTTTAATAGCGGTGTAGTTGATTCCAATAACTTTAAAATCTAATTTATCATAGGAAAATACAGATTAATACCGGCCAATATACAATAATTGAGATTATTAAAATCTGATATTCTTAAAATATAAAGACATGGTATATTTACGGATGGATTGTGAATGCTCTAATTACATGGACTAAATCTGTAATTTTAGAAAGTATGACCAAGACCGAATCTACGAATGAGCATCGAAACATGGATAAATAGTGTAATAACCGCTATTAAAATACAAAACCCGTAATTTATGAGCAACTAAGTGGACTAAATATGTAAATTAGAAAATATGACCAAGATTCACGCGCCGGAAGAGTAGTAGGATACAGCTTGTTCTCTGTCAAGAAATCGAGCATGTCTGACTGCCACCTTCCTCCACATCCATAATTCTAGAGAGAGAAACAGTGCGTGTGAGAGAGAAAAACTGAAAAAAGGAAAGAAAGTGGGTGTATCTGTGTTCTAATGAAAGGGGATAGTGGTGGAAAGATGGTAATGAAGTCTAAACTGAAGTGGGTAGGCTTAGTTGGACTTGTACTCTCTGCTTTATCTCTTTTCACTCACTTTCTTCTTGCTAGATATTCATACTCAGACGACGCCCTTACAGAGTATCAAGCCATCACCATTTTCTCTTGGAGACCAATTTTTGAGAATGCAGCAGATCTTTCCCCAAATGTAACATTCCCACTTCTAAGATCTCTTATTTTGCTCCTCCAATTTCATGTCTTTTGCATAGGGTTTACTCATTTCTTGTTTGGGGTTTCGATTTGATTGTTGTGTGCAGAGTAAATTGCATAGAAGATTATGGGGACCTGTTAGGCGTCTTGAATCCTTACAACCTCATGCTAAACCTAGACAACAGTATGCAGGTTTGTGCTTTTAGTTGAACCCTATTTGAATAAATCATAGAATTTTGTGTGGTTTGACTGTTTTTTTTTTGTTTCTGTGACAAATGCTTCAAGGATTACATGGGCTTTAGCTCCAGTTTCAGAAATTTTACCTTGAAATCAAATCACTGTTCTGCACTTTGCTGATTGATTATATATGCTTTAGAGATCATCAGAGAACCTATTTTGACCAGTTGTTTAATTTGAGTCAGACCCCCGAATTGACAAGTTATTTGATTTGAATCTACCCTAATTGACAGTTTGAGTTGACCCAAATTAACTCAGTTTTGGATGAATGTTAAGCACACCTATGTTAGGACTTAGGATTCTTGACACATGTAATTGAACAAGTATGAGCCTTTTTGCTCAAATTCGCCTCTTTTTCTCTACGAGATGGTTAAAAACTCACACTTTTTCGAGTAGATGTTACTTTTGGGACCTGGACTGAAAATATCTGATACTTACTACACTTCTGCTCCTTTATCAGTTCCAGTCTCAGAATCAGATAGATTTATTTTCGTTCGGATACGTGGAGGCTTTCATGAGATTAGGAGTTCGGTGAGTGTACTCTTTTAACCAGTCAAGTTCAACACGATATACATCTTTTTTTTTTATTCGATTATAAAAGGCTACCCTTTTGTAGATATGTGATGCTGTTGTTATCGCGCGTCTCCTCAATGCTACACTCGTGGTTCCTGAAATTCAGTCAACCACAAGCAGCAAAGGAATCAGGTCCATAGTATGCTTTAATTGACTAAGTGTTCCCAAAAGGGTGTGTTTGTAAATATTGAAAATCAGATTTATATGCTTTCTCAGCGCTCAGTTTAAGAGCTTTGCATATCTGTACAATGAGGATCAATTCATGTCAGCATTAGCAAATGATATCACTATAGTGAAAACCCTTCCCAAAAGCCTTAAAGGAGCTAGAAGAAAGAAAAAAATCCCTTCATTTAAAGTGGCCAACTCGCAATCTCCATATTACTATTTGCATCGTGTTCTCCCAGTTTTGAAACAGCACTCTGTCGTTGAGCTTGTTGTTTCTGATGGCGGATGCTTGCAGGTAATGAATGACGTTACTGTAATTTTATGCTTAAATTCTTTAAATTGACAATAGAAGGTGATGAACTTGTTGTTTTCCAAGCATATCTTTCAGATCGAGTTTGTTGCCAATCATGTGCCGTTAGACGTTTAGTCATTTTACGAGTCAATCTAAAGATTAAAAGACAAGAAAGGATGAATATAGCAGAACGTTTTGAGTTTTCAATACCGTTCATTATATTTTCATCCGTTGGTCGTTTTTTAAATATCAGCATCCTACAGACCCTTTTTGACCCGGATGTGCATGAATTACCATCTCAAGGCCCTGAGGCGTTTTTCTGATGGCCTCGTGCCTCAGGCGTGCCTGAGTCTTGCTTTTTAAAACCAACTCCCGATAAATTCATTATTCACATATTTGTGATTGTGGTGCATATTCCAAAGGCAATACTTCCTCCAGATCTTGAGGAATATCAACGGTTGAGATGTCGTGTTGCATTTCATGCCCTAAGCTTCCGACAAGAGGTCCGGGAATTGGCAACCAAGATTTTACACAGGTCAGGTGTCATGTAGTACTAATTTTACGGGTCATTCTGTACAACCTGGAAATGAACCTTGGTTGGCTCATATTTATTATTCATAATTTGAAATCATTCTTTGTTTATGGTGTCCCCTTTTAGGTTAAGGGCTCCAGGAAGGCCATTTATAGCATATGACCCAGGTATGACAAGAGACGCATTAGCATATTATGGTTGTGCTGAGCTCTTCCAGGTACGTGATAATTAAATAATTTTATTTTTATTTTCTGTCAGAATATTTTCCACTGTTTGATGCATTGTTGTGTGTATGAAGGATGTGCATACTGAGCTTATTCAGCACAGACGGTTATGGATGATTAAACGGGGAGTTGTCAAGGGTAATCTTACCGTGGATTCAAACATGCGACGTCTTAATGGTTCTTGTCCACTTATGCCAGAAGAGGTAATAATTTTAGAGTAATTTACTTTCCAGATATCTAAAGGAAAAAATCTGACTTTACTTGACATACATGTAAGTAACTTCTTGTTTGTAGATTGGTATCATCCTTCGCGCATACGGATATTCTTGGGACACAATTATCTACATATCTGGAGGAGAGGTCTTTGGTGGTCAAAAGAAACTGATCCCATTTCATGCAATTTTTGAAAATGTTGTCGATAGGACATCGCTTACAACACCTTGGGAATTAAACAAAATATACGGTCGTGAAGCCAATCTTGTTGACAAGTACCCGAAAACCCCACCGGCTGCTGAGAATGAAACAAAGAGAGAAGCATGGAAAACATCGGGTCAACGTCCACGGCCACTGCCGCCACCTCCCGCCAGGCCAAAGTCATATAACATTGAAGGGTGGTGGGGTTGGGTGGCTGAGAGTGATAACGAGCCTGAGAGTACTGTGATTGAGTTGAGGACTAATGCGCATAAGCTGCTCTGGGAAGCCATTGATTACACTGTGTGCGTTGAAGCTGACGTGTTTGTTCCTGGTTTTGATCGCGATGGTAAAGGGAGGCCTAGTTTTGCAAGTTTGGTGATGGGGCATAGGCTATATCAATCCGCTACTGCTAAATCGTTCATGCTGGACAGGTAGTCATCATTGTTAATATTATTGGATCTTTTAATGATGGGTAGTTAAAATTATATGTGGGGTTGGGTGATTATCGTTATAAACATCTTGTGATGATGATGGTAATCTAAAAAGCAGTTTGAATAAGCAAGAAAGTCTAGTAATGTCCAAATTCCCTTCCCAAGAATGACAGAATAGGTGAACCTATGATCTTGATTAACTAAGTATCTAGTTTGAAAACTAATTTTGATAAACGGGTCATGAACGTTTCTTGTGTACCTGTTAATACATTTAGCACGCTTACTTAAATAGGTTACACATGTTATAATCGGGTTAAGGGATTAAACCATTTATGACCTAAACATTACTAACCCACCCAACTTCATACCAAGCCATGTCGTGTTAACATGTCTTATCATAAATTCCCAGCCCTGAAAGTTGCCAAAAGGGGAAATAGTGAGAATTGAGATACAGCTGAATTTCAATGTTTTGCTTTATGCCTTTAAACAGGAAAGAGATTGCAAAACATATGGACGAAATCAGTGACCATTTATACGAATTCAACAAGACCTGGATCAAATCAGTGAGAAATCACCTAAGCAAAAGCTTGGTTGATGGATTAACAGAAGAATCAAACGCGTCAAAATTATCATCTTTTCTCTCTTTCCCGGTTCCTGAATGTGCTTGTCTGAGATCCGAGCCAAATGGAGCATCATCTCATGCTTCCGCTTCCCAACTGCCAGCTGCCCTTAAAGTTGCACCTTCTTGTCCTGCTTGGATGGGTAAAGATGTAACTTCCCATACTGGAGACAAGGAAAATGAAGATCTTGATGAGGATGATTCTGATACTTCTAGTTTGTTTTCCCGGCAAAGTGGTGGTTCTGGTAACAAAATTACTGCAAGTGGCGGCGGTAGAAGTGGTGGAGAGATGATGAGCAGCAAAGAAGAGACTCAGATGGAAGATCAAGAAGAATTAGAGGGCGGTGATCAGTAGAAGTTAAGACTGTTCTAGTTTGTAACCTAACTTAGTTATTTGTAATCTTGTACAGTTGGAACACATTGCTGACGGTTGGACTGTTCTAGTCTGTAAGCACCCTTTGACTTTCGATGTCAAAGCTGTGTAGCTGTTGTCTTCCAATTTAAAATCGATATAAATTGTTTAAACTTTTTAGAAAATCAAGTGGCTACATTCATTCTTATAATAGACACAACTTGAAATGCGTTCTTAGCGTACACAAATCAAAAAAGAAATTAGAAGGTGAAGGTTTGCTCATCAAGCATGATGC
Organism: Deinandra increscens subsp. villosa; assembly: GCA_039602395.1. NCBI lineage: Eukaryota > Viridiplantae > Streptophyta > Magnoliopsida > Asterales > Asteraceae > Deinandra > Deinandra increscens. The sequence continues at coordinate 20,489,674 of JBCNJP010000010.1, read as the reverse complement.
AAGATATTTATATGTTTCTATTTATCAAGCATGCAAGGTGCAAGATATTTACGTAAAAAGTTTCTACTTATTATGTCCCTAAAATTAACATTTATATACTATTTAGTATAGGAATAACTTTTTTGTACAATCTAAAATATCTATATGCATGCCCTCAAGCAATTTTGACATGTAGCTCATGTGCGTAAGTTGCAAAAAACTAGTGGCAGATCCAGACTTTTCTGTGAGTGGGGACAAAAATAGATCGGTACAAATTAAGTCGGGTCAAAATGGTTGATAAAAACAAGTTAATATAAATGGATCGGAGAAAAATAACACACTCAGTTACTTAACAATTATAAATGTGTCCATATTTATTTACTTAATATTACGATAAATTTAATAACATGTTTTGATTAAACTAAAAAATATATAGAAAACATAAAATATATATATAATTATAAATCATTTGTCTTAAGGAACAACAAAACAAATATAAGACGTTAACTTTAAAGTTGTTTACAACTCAAATAAAACTTAGAGGTTTATTTTGTTAGTTTGATAGAAATCGGAGGTTTTTTTTAAAGTTTAATGAAAATAAAAGGGTAATTCGAAACCTCTTCAAATGGACCCACAAATTACATTTTCTTTTCATATAATTTAATATACTTTCTCTCTATCTTTCTTTTCACAGTTTATCTTCTCCATATCAAAAACCAGATATACTCAATCTCCATTAAACTCTTTTTCACAAAGCTTAAAATAATCATTTAAGACCTTTGATTTCATTGTCTATTTGTTCCTCACTCTTTCACAGGGGCCGTTTAAATATTTATAAAGGGGCATGGCAAAAAAAAACTAAAAAATTTCCACTACTCGTATAAATTTGAGCGGGTGCCTCGCCCCCCGCTGGAGATCAAGTAGATCCGCCCCTGCCTTGAACCATCGGACACAAAGTCGCATGACGTCTCGTGCCTGCTTTTTTAAGGCTGTTTGGTAGCCTCTTAATACCTCCTAATTGTCATTAGAAGCTACCTATGATGTAATGCCTCTTAACCATTAAGATGTTTAAAAGATGTTGAATAGAGGTAACCTTTTAATGTTAACCCTCACAAGTCACATTCTTCTCTCTTCTCATTTGTAAGACCCTTAATAATTCCATTAAGAAGTAGCATGACCATTAAGAGGCTACCTACCAACCAGCCTCGGCAAGATCTATACCAAATTTAAGATTTAATAGTCAAAGATTTGACCTTAAGATTTGCACACGGAGCAAGTAGCCAAAACAGTCGGATATGGAAATTTGTGAAGGACCTAGACAATAAAGAAGCAAAGGCAACTTGTATGTATTAAACAATTTACAGAAGCATGTAACAGCTGAAACTTTCAATGAAATTTTTCTACAAATTTGCTTCTCCCGCCGCCCTCAATGAACTGATCTCAAAGTGCAGAACACGAAATACCAGCACTTAAATGCTCTTCTTTTGGGGCTGATAATGCCATCTTGACTCTTGAGCAGATGGACTAGACCAATGGTCAGGTAGTTAATGCGCATGGCCATATTGGAGCCATAGTGAACCTTCAGGTTAGAGCCAATCGATAAAAACTACCAACTTAGTATATTGAAGCATCAAACCGTGGGTCATAGAAACAAACTTGACTGTTATATGTCTGTAGAGTACAACCAGCAATCCAAGACCATGCCTTTTTATCAACATCAAAGATCAGACCTTTTCCTTGATTCCAAGATGTAAAACAAATCAAATTATCTTGTCCAAAACACTCAAATCTCTCAGCTGATAACCTCAAGAGAGCTCTAAAGTACCTTGGTGGCATTCTACTTATTTCAATCCAAATCACATTCGCATGATCTAATTCCCAAATTCTCATACTTTGAAGAGTACTATAAAGACCGATTCTTCCAACAAAAAACAAATGCTTTTGAGTCCCGGCAACCAAATAACCATCCAACAGAGATCTTGGGAACTTTGCATGTATATGTTCCCAGTACCCGGCATCCAACTGATACATCATTAAACCAAGAGGAGAAATCGTTTCCATGTATAGTCTTGAGTCACAAAGCCATCTTTGATGAGAAAAGATTGACAGCTAGTGTCTGGTGAAGTGACCAACTGTCGAGCTCTGAATCATACACCTTAGTTGGCAGTGATTTGTCACCATAAATATCACTAGCTGCAATGACCATGAAAGATCGTTTCTTCCTATCAACAACCATAATCAACTGTCTCTGCTGGTTATAATGCATGCTTGGCAGTGCTCTCCAGCTTTGTGTGAGGGGATTACAGATTAATGTTCCGAAAGCTAAACCATCAAGACCCGAGAAGCAAACAAGCCCTCCTGAAGATCCAACCAGCCAGAACGCCCATTGAGGGAAAAATGTAAAAGGAATTTTGTACCATTGTTTCAACGGCAAGCTAAAAACAGAACATTGTGGCGTTTGTAAATTCTTCCAAAATGTGAGAAGGCAAGGCCCATGTGATGGAACTTGTGAATGAAATTTGAGAAACCCATTATCTTGTAAGATCGAATTCCACCTCTTACAAACAGAACGAAGACGAAAGATCATGAAAGGCGGAACCCTAGCCAATATTTCGTTCAACAAATCTTCAGGTAACATAGCCCATATATTATCTTCCATATAAACATCAGGGTGTGGAGCCTTGACAAATGTAGCAATCATTTCCTCATCTAAACCTCTTGGTTTTGTCTTAACCACCTTCTGCCTAGATGTGCTAATGTTCCTAAACCCTAGCCCCCGGCAATCGGGCTCGTAGTTCTTGAACTACTTCCCCCACAATAACTCCACTGCCTCCCCTCATCTTCTTCGGGAGAAGAACCAGTTCTAGTTAATTCAAGAGATAAATCTCTAGACCTTGAATCTGAAACATCACCTAACACTAGTACCATATTTTGAACCTAAAAATAGCAATTGACAAACAATCCGACGAGTCGACAGACTAATAAACTACAATCGGGTCCGGTTATCAAATGCATACAAAAAACCCTAGATTCCTAGATGCGTATGGGATCCCTCGGTACGCGCATCAGATTGAACATGAAATGATAAAAAAATCAACAGCTGATACATTATCAATCAAATGTTACATTTGATGGTGAATTCCATAAGCGTCGTGTTGAACAGTTCATCAACAACGAGCCCTAGGCTAGGCAGGCTCAATACCCTATTTCTTTGGAATTTCAGGAATTAGAATATTGATTTGGGTGGGTCAGGGTGTTTTAGATAGATAGAGTTTGTGAAAGTTAATAGGCTAAAATTTGTGTGTAACTTAAAAAGTGCTTTCTATATTTTAATTTTTAAAAGTTATAAAATTTTGGCTTTTTTTTATTTTTTGATAATATAACTATTATAATATACTCATTTAATCTAACTCCTTTTTGATTATTTTATATATAGAAGCTAAACCATTTTTTTTAAAATGACTTATTGACTTATTGGCTTTTGTCACCATAAAAGCTAAAAAAAAACACTTTTTAAAAACTATTTTTGAAAAACAAATAATAAGCATAACACTTTTGAGTTTAAAAAAGATATCCCAAACACCCTTTAATTGGCATACCTAAGGAGTTAGGTGTCGTTCCTAGTAAACAGTTCGAGCTCCGTCAAAGACCGATAGGTTTAAAATTTAACTGTTAAATATATGAATCTACGAGACAAAGATCAGTGCTTTAATCTAACGTCGTGTTATCAAACATAACACTGGAGTGGGTGGACTTGATGGGGTATGGTGTTTAAAACAACTAACGAGTTATGATCCACATAATGAATAAATAGACTCACATGTAGGATGACTGCCGAAGCTGCTGGTGATTCATGTCCTTAGATGCGTCACAATAAAAGGGGTATCTGGTATTAGCAGTTGCGACCTAAAGTGTCAAAGGATCTGAGTCGTGGTAAAACGGGTCAAGATACCAAGTGTTGTGATTTAAAGAGGTTTACCTGAGCGACGCCAAAAAGGGTCAAGATACCAAGAGCTATGATCTAAAGGGGGTTGAGTACCCGAGCTGCAACAAAAAATGTCAAGATATCAGAAGTTGCGACCTAGAAAAGGGCAAGATATCAGGAGTTGCGGCCTAAAGCGGTCAGAGTATCCGAGTCGGGGCAAAAAGGGATATTTAACACCATGAGATATTACCTAAAGGGTCAGAGTATCCGAATCAAGGCACAAGGATTGCAAACTTTAGGTCACGACCAAGGAGCATAACTTTCAATAGGCCACATGAGACGAATATTATCAGATCATGAGAAAATGTCACACCCCGATTTTTGGACCGATGTATGATATTAGACTGTATCAATCATAATAGTCTAAATCACAATGGAAGACTTATAGAACAACTTATGTCAAACCTTAACTGACGACAGAAAACTCAGGGCATGATTAGAATGTCCAAAAGCGCATGACATACTAAATTAAAGTGACAATATTATGATAAACCGAATTTTATTGATAACAAAGTTGTGTACAAACATGAAACAAATTGGCAAAAAAATACAAATGTTTTATTTGAAATTAAGTTAGGTCCAAAAATCCTATGTGATGGCAACTTGAAATCCTCAAATATCGTAGCCTGCAACATGTATAAAATAAATGGGTCAACCACTAATAGTTAGTGAGCAATCACATGTTTGAATACATAGTATAGCTTTTAAAAAACATACGAATTGTGTCTTGTGCTAGATTAAGTGTGAAAGAATAATAATGGTAGAATGAATTTGACAACATGAGTGATACTCATAAACAACCCTCACTGACATTACTACCCTAACTCAAAGGTTAAACTGAAAGTGAAATATGTCACAAACACTCGATGCCAGTGTTGGGTTTTACAGTGGCATCCGAGTTGTCAGTTAATTACAAAACAAGTTTCACTTAACCGATTAGAGAGAGTTACCAGTTACAATATCAGAGTGTTAACCAACTTGATTGAATCAATAAAGCAACGGAATACATATATAAAAGATATTTATATATACAAAACGCGAATGCCAGTATAAAATAAATTGCAACAGGATCACGATTAGCCAACCCGCAAATACAGAAAAATGAATAATTATCTAAACTAATGATTAGGTTAGATATGCCTTAGTGATGTTGATTATACGTTCGAGACACCGAGTTGCAATGAAGTAGCGCTAGAAAAATAGAACGAAGAAGGAATATATCCCAGGGAGACCTCGCGTACATCAAAGGTCTCTGGGCTAACCTTTCGTGTATCGTGAGCAAGGCGACGAGCATAAACCTTTTTTCTTCTGTCTTGTTAGCGTCCATGCCATCCCAAGTTCAAACCAACCCTTCTCGGTGACTGTCAAGATCAGCAGAAACATTGTGTAGGGTCGAGGCTTGATACATGGTCAATAACGTGACATACGGCATCTCGGTGGCACATGGCTGAGGTGAATCGTTGAGATCCGGAAGTCAAGAGATGGCACTTGAAAGAGCGGTTGTGATTGCGGGTAATGGTGCTTATCGATCATGGCGAAGCATCAAACGTAGCATGAGCACCATTAATGAATAAGAACATCACACGACGGTGCCCGATTTCAACTGACGGTGGCCAAATGATGGCGGCCGGCGATGTTGATCGAACGGGGGTATAAATACAGTTTGTTTGTTGTATTTTAGTAACAGTTGAGCGAGTGTCTGGGTGTTAAGTGTGTATTTCGAAAGGTGTTTTCTCTGAGTGATTTGCAGATTGTAACTTCTTCTTTTGTGATCAATAAACAATCTTTTAATTACGTTTCGTATTCTAAATAGCTAGATCGAGTAGACGATCTGATGTTCATGACTTTTCAATAAATCTGTAATGAAATTGAGCGGGAAGCGAATCTTACGCAACTCTAAGTCATTTTATCTATGAAACAAACAATTACAAGGTAAATAAGACTCAATCATTCATTCAATAACCAAGAGCAGGTTACAAAAGACCCAGAGTACAGAACTGGAAAACACCTCAGATTACACACACTTAAGGACAATCGTTATAAAACTTTAAACACAATCTACTATATATAAGTACCCGATCATCCGAAGTGACCTATGTTCGAACTGGCAGTTCGGGTGCCAGTTCGTCCACAGTTCGGCTGGTTAGAATTCAACTTGAACTTCTCTTCTGAAATCTTTTATCTGGGTCCAGCATCTTGCCATATGCATGTATCAACAAACTCCCCCTTGGCAAATGCTGGTCACATTCTTTCATTCTTGAGCTCCAGCCTCCATCCCAGTCCATGTCTTTTGATGGTTATGCCCGGCATAGATATTAAACGCGAAATAGATCCGGATAACCCTTTGGAATTGCAGAGCATGTTCCATAAAATCAGGATGGACAGCTCATCTATGTCAGCCTTGGATAAATTGATTAGCCACATGGGATCATAGATCTTCACAACTCTGTTATCATTCTCCAACACAATCACCGATTCTCCGGTCTTCTCATTGTAGTACCACCACTTCAAGTTCTTTATAAAATCCAATTCCATCTTCATCAATGGAATCTTCTTCATTACATCTAGCTTCTTCTTGAATGTTAGCACTATCACCTTCTTACCAGTTATCTAATGTACCTTTGTCGGATGTTCTCGTCTTTTTGGTCTTTGTGGCTTCAAGATCTAAAATCCCTTATCACATTCTTTCTCCACCATCTGTTTGAAGTGTAAAACCATCCAATCATTTCCATAATTATAGAATGGTTTTCTAGTAAGCTCCCGAACATCCCAAACCGGTAGAGAACTGAAATCCAATGCACACTTAAAATATTGAATACAAAACTAGCGTTTGATTCCATAACACTTTAGATCTCCAGCATACATCCAACTTATTATTTCACCTGAAGCTTGACCCTTAAATCTGACATGCCTACGTTGTTTGATAGGTTTCTGTAGGACCGTTGATTACTCAGAGAAATAATCAAAACAAGAACTCTTTACTTGAGGATCACAACCATGCGGAATAAAGTTGTATCACACTTGTTTTTACTTAAGCTTTGTTTTACTTATACTTGTAGTTTGATTGTATTAATTGCATAAACTAGTGAACACAAGATAATAAATTTCTCGGTACTATTTGCATTAACTCAAGTTCAAACTGTTACAAGTGTAAGCACTAAATCTGGTACTTGTGAATGAACTAGCTAACAACTATATATAGTACTAAGGAGATCAACTACAGCCGTTGATCTCATACGGGCTAATCTAACCGTACATGAAAGTCAAACAATAAACTTACTAAAAGAACATTAGTAAACATACAAAAGAGGAAATGTGCAAAATGCAATTATCTATAAGTAGGAGATGGCTAGGATATGACTTTGGAGAATAAAAGTAGTTGCAGGCCTGATTTCTGCAAAAGTAAACTTTCAGTACTTTTCCGGTTAAGCTCTTTATACTGTTGGATAAAAGAGTTCACCTGGAAATATTCATCCGCTTAAGCTTTTCCGGTTGACAAGTCTTCCGCTTGAGGGTTTTCCGCTTGAACATGTCTTCAACCGGAAATCTTCATCTTGAACCGGTTGACTCAGATTTTCATTTCCTTACAATCTCCCCCTAAGATGATGCTGCCAAAATTTATTCTTTGTATGTTGTTCTTCAAAAATTGACTATCTCTAGAAGCTTTACTCTTCAGGAGATGGCGGCCTTTCAAATTGAACTTTTGTTTTGTTCAATTGTCTCATGATCCTCCTGGTTTGAAAATTTCTGGTTGAAAGAAGAGTTCTTTTTGCAATAGACTTCTTTCTTCCAGGTGAAGCACCAGTGGCAGGATTAGCAGATGGTTTATCAGTTTCAATTGGGACTTTATCTTTTCCTTTATCTGCTTGAGACGATACTTGAACAGAACTGGTTACGGCTATCTCAGTGGGTTCAGAAGGTTTTGTTGGTGATATGGTGGGTGGTTCCATGGTTTGTGTTTGTGAAGTTGAAGAGGTGGAGTTTTTAGATGGAGATGAAGGTTGATTATACATCCAAGTAGGTGCACAGGGTTTAGGCTTGGCAGGGGTGATATCAGTCAAGTTATCTAACCTCATTTTTGGTGGAATATATTTAGGTTTGGTAGATTTGGATCCCCTGGGCCTTGGGTTCATTCCCCTGGGTCTATGGGAGTAGAATCTGGAAGATGGAGTGGGAACATAAGAGGCTGGGTGCTTGAGTCTTTTCAACAGGTTGGAAGGGAGAGACTCAGCAAGTAGGTCAGAGGCATCAAAAGGTTTAGGCTTAATATATGTAGATGAGGGGTTACCTGTGACTGTATCAGATGGCAGAGGCATTTGGAGACTTGGAATCACAGCAAACTCTGCTCCTTTCACTTGTTTAAGCAGCTCATCTACAATTTTGCAAGTGTCTTTGGCCTTCATCTTCTCTACTTCAGCAGCAGGCTTGAGACATCTGATGATAGCACATCTCTTGATCCTTTCCAATAGCTCCAGGTTGTCTAAGCTTTTGTTCAAGACAGTTGGCATTCTGGAAGCTATATTGATCAGCCTGTTTTTCTCCTGTTCACTTAATTTAGGAAGGTCATATACCTGCATTCTCCATTCAATCGACCTTTTCCTTGCTTCATCTACCATTCCTTCAACCACGAAATCATTTGATAGAAGATCCAGATCTGCCAAAAATTATTTGTGTTGCAAGTTTGATTTGGCAGCCTCTGATCTTATCCTGGCTTGATTGTCTTCCCAGTCATGGACGAATTCTTCTTCAATTAGGTCATCCATAGTCAGTTGTTCTTCTGACTGGTCAGAATCAACCATAGTTTCTTCTATCCTTGGTTGAGGAGTTATGCAATCTTCACTCTCCTTCAGTCTGATCATCCTCCTTGGTTTGGTTTGTTTCTTTCTTTTGTAGCTAAAAGGAGGCTCTGAATCAGAGGTGGAGTGCAGTTGGATCAAGGTTTCAGCAATCTCAGCTTCAGTTGAGTTTTCCGGTTGAGTCTCTTCCGGTTGAGATTTTTCCGGTTGAGTCTCTTCCAGTTGAACTTCAGCCGGAGATTTTGTACTTAGATCTTTCAGTACAGTGCTGATGATTTCAGTTGTATCCTCTCCTTCTTTTTCACCTTCAACTACTTCAGTCTGAATGACTGAAGCATCATCAACCACATCTTCATGAACCACATCAGCAACTGGTTCAGTGACAATGTTAGTTGTGACCTCATCCACTTTAGATTTGGCAAATGCCTCCTCCTGTGGGATAATCACATTGGTCAAGAAGTGATTGACCTGCTGAATGCTCTCTGGCTGAGCACCTGCAACTAGCATTGTTGCTTCAATCATTCCCAACAGGCTTGGATGCTGTGGAAATACCTTCATGAGTGAGCTCATCTTCACCTTTGTTAACCCATCAGCAACTGAAAAGGGATCAACTTTAGCCAATTTGAAGGCTGTTTGCCTTGCATCTTCAGATAATGGCACTGTTTGATTATATTCTTCTTCTTCAGTTGTGGTTGCAGCAGCAGCAATAACAGGTGTTGGAGAATTAGTCTTCTCCCCCTTTTTGGCAACATCAGCTTCTACAGCCTGACCTCCAAAAGGAAATGGGTTCAAAGAGCTAATCTCAGCAGTTAATTGGGCAACCGGTTCAAACCTTGGTGTAGAGAAAGTTTCCGGTTGAGCACTTGGAGCTTTAACTGGAATTTCTTGAGCTTGAGTAGCAGCAGGAGTGTTCTTTACAAGGCTAGCAACAGTCGAATTGAGACTGGTTACTTGAGCCTGTAGTGCTTTGTATAATGCCGTCAATTCAGTAAGTGATAAACTATCCTCAACTGGAGTTGCACCAGTATCATAGGAAAAAGATGGACCATCAACCCCATGTTGATAAAGTCCACCACCCTGGTGTTCTTGGCTCCTGGGATTCCCGTCAACTATAGTGTAAGGAAAAATAGAGCTTGGAAGATTTCCGGCTGAAATGCCAATTTTACTAGTTCCGGCTAAAGTTGAAGTTGAAGCGGAATTCATACTTCAAGCGGAACAGGCAGTTCAAGCGGAAAGAAGCAGTTTTGTCTTTCAGCGAATATTCTGGGTGAACTCGTTTATCCACCAGATAAAGAGTTCAACCTGACTTTTCCTGAGAAGTCTTTTCAGAAGTCCAATCCTGCAAAAGCTTCTCGTATGCTTCTAAATCTGATTCAAGCCGCTCTCCTAAAGTAGATTGTTGCTGTCAACACGCAAGTCATTCCAATTGTCGATGTTTATTCTTTTGGTAGTTTGTATTTGACTTTTATGTTTACGGTCTAGATTAGATCGCATGAGATCAATGGCTGTCATTGATCTCATCAGCACTATATATAGCATGTAAGCTCTTAGTTTTCCACACACGTTCATCACTTGTAATAGTGTAGCTTTGAGTTAATGCAAATAGTGCCGAATATTCGATATATCGTTGTTTTACTATTCTGCAAATCAAGCATTTACATTATACAAGAACTTAATATCGCTTGAGTAAAGTGAAATATAACTTTAATTCCGCAGGGTTATATTTGCAAGTAAAAGGCTTAGTTTTAGTTAATTCATAACTATTTTCGATCCTACAAGTGGTATCAGAGCCTTGGCTCTCAGTTTGAAGACTTTCTGTGCTTCAAAGTCGATACTTTACTTGCTTACTTTACAAGCTTCGTTGTTTTATCTTTCTAAAAGTTTTTCAAAATGAGTGATTTCAGTTTAAGTTGCCCAAATGGCTCCTCCAATAAACCACCAATGTTCACTCCTGATGACTTTGGTACCTGGAAACTCAGGATGGAAGGTTTTGTTAGGATTTTGGACCGTCGTATTTGGAAATCTTTCACTGAAGGACCTTACTCACCAATGGTTGCATCTGCTGATGATGCAGAAGTCAAAATACCTAAGCCGTTAGATAAATATGTTGAAGCTGACTACACTGCTCTTGAATTTGACCATAAGGCATACTGGACTCTACAGGCTGCACTTCCTAATTCCATTCTAAGTGGGTTTAAAGGATATAAAACTGCATTTGACCTGTGGAATGCCTTAAGTGAAATGTATGAAGGAACCAGTGAAGTAAAAGAAAACAAGAAAGATGTTTTAAAACAAAAATATGAAAACTTTACTTTTAAATCTGGTGAAACAATGACAAACCAGTACTTGAGATTTGTCTCACTACTTGATGAACTCCAAAAAGTGGATGTTAAACTAGAACAAGTAGATGTGAACAGAAAATTCCTACGTTCCCTGCCTTCTGTGTGGACAGTTTACACAGTAAGCATCAGGGAATGCAAGAATTTGAAAAAGATGAGACTCAGTGAACTTCATGGCATACTCAGTGCTTATGAAATGGAACTGGATCTTAAACAAAGCTCATCTTCTGAATCAACTCAACTGTTCTCATCTGCACTAGTAACCACTGATTTTAACAGTCAAAGATCATCTAACTCATCATCATACTCCTCACCTATATTCAGTTTCCCTGAAACACCAAGGTGTCAAGAGAACTTTTCAAACTCTTTCGAAAGTTCTCACAATGCTCATGTAGCAGCTGACTCTTATCAAGGCTTCATACCTGAAGATCTTGAATGCATAGGTGCTGATGATTTAGAAGAAATGGATATAATGACCCAACTTGCAATGGTTTCTGTAAGAGCTCAAAGGTTTTACAAAAGGACAGGTAGAACCTACAAAGGAGCAAAAGGTGCTCACATAGGCCTTGACAAAAGCAAAGTCAAATGCTACAACTGTCACCAACTTGGTCACTTTGCAAGAGAATGCTCTCAACCAAGAAGAGAAGGACAGAACCAGAACCATGCTCAAGGGAAAAATCATGGAGGAAGCAACTCAAACAACAACAATTCTGGAAACAACTCAGGTTCACACCCCACCCCACCAAAGCCAACCGGAAGTCAAAACCATCAGAATGTGGTAGCTGCTGTAGCAAATCAAACATCATGTGTTGAATGGGAAGATTTTGCTGCTGAGTTTGAACCCATCAACTATGCTTTAATGGCCAAACAGGACTCCATCACAGATCAGGTAAATTCTATCCCTGAAAAGGTCTTAGAGAATCTATGTAGTCCTGCCTGCATAGAACAAGTGGCAAAATATCGAAATCACAACACTGATTTGATTGATGAAGTTTCAAACCTAAATGAGTTAAAGGAATGTTTTAAGATGTAACATCCCAAAACCGAACGAATATTTTGTTCGTAAATAAATAGGACGGGACGTTAGTTCATGACTTGTCCCGTTCTGAACATGAGGGGGTTTAAAGGATAAGTAGATAAAATGAGATTTATTCTAAATAAATCTCAAAGTTATGAGTGGAATTATAACATCCCGGTTTTCTTTTAAATCGGATATATCTGTTAAATAACATGGAACATTAAAACCCCTAACTTTGTTATGATTATGTGTTATATGAAACCACATGGGCTTATTTTACAAAATAAGACATTGTTGTTTAAAAATTGAATATTTGAAAGGTGGGGGGGCCAGAATTGTAATTACACTAAAGTGTAATAAACAAAAGAGGAGGAGAGGAGGCTGGAGATCGATGTCTCCTCCCCCTGGTGCGACTTCACCCTCTCAAACCCTCTCACCCACTCGAAAATTCTGCACAAGGATGTGGGGGGGCTGCGATTTTTATGTACAAACTTGGAATTGGAAGTGCTTTCATCTTCCCAAACTCAATTTCTCATCAAGTAAGTAAAACCCCATCATGATGCATGCTAGGTCTCGAAAATTAGGGGCTTGCAATCTGAAATTGGTTGATGTTTTAAGCATCTTAGGATGTTAGAAACTTTATATGTTGTATAAATTTCTATCTTGAGTGGCAAATTGGTGAAGTAGTCACCAAATTCTCATACTTGAACCTCCATGCAAAATGACCACTTAAGAGAGTGGTGAAATTGCTTGCATTAGTTGAATTCTTGCTTGAATATGGTACTATATGAAGAATTGATGATGGGTTGGGGATGGATTTCATCAACGTTATGTTAAATGGTTAATTGGAGATTCAAGGGATGGGGTTATGTGTGTGCATATATGTATGCACACCAAGTGTTTGATAAAATGCCTAAATGGGTTTTTAGTTAGTATATTGTTGCAAACGAATGCCAAATGTGAAGCCTTGATATATCTTGATGTTTCAAGTGCTAAAATTTATAATCGTGACATATGGAAATCATGTTAAATGCCTTAGAAACCTCATGGACATAAGGCTTATTAGCATGTGAAAGAGTTGAGCCATATTGTATGGTTAATGTGTAGATGATATAAATGTTAGATGTAAAGTGTACTTAATTGAATCAAGTACTAAAACATGACAAATGTGATATAGAGAATCATGGTTGACGGTGCCATGTGTATCTAGCAAGAATTAAGTCCAAGTCAAGCAATCAAGCCGAAGGACACACGGTAAACCCGGTAAAGATGGTTAAAGCTCACGAGGTAACATTTATGTTATGTTACACATTTAGTTTATTGCCCACTATGGTTATAATGTTATGTAATGCAATTTGACGAGTAAAGTGTTAAACTTGCTCAAATCGGAAAGGTATGAATATGTCAAGAAGAGTCAAAATCTAGCTAATTGATGATGTGCCTAAACAAGGTTACATTATGACATCTTAGATGTATAATGTTGAATCTTGTACGGTATGGATACATGGGGGCTAAATAGCATGTAGAGAACCACAATCATGGTATATCTTGTTATTTGGAGGTTAAGCTGATTTAGAAACCTCTATGATACGCTAATGGTATGAAACATGAATATTAGGATTCATGTTAACGGGTCAGGCGGGTTAATGTGTAAAAACTCAAATGAATCAAGGTGTTGAACCAAGTTTTAGTTGTCAACTAAATGAATTATGTGAACCACATTAATTGTGAAATTTAGGGAATGGTCTTGTAACGTTTTCCTACATGTTATATTCATATGAAATATGCTGGACAAGTGGTCGTTGAATTGATTAGGTACTCGTTATTAAGTGCATACTTGAGATGGTAAAATGACTTGTAGTAGTCATGCCTAGAAGAGGGATTGCATATGGTAAAACGTTGATGCACCTAAAGGATAATGGTTTAACAAGTTGGTCCATAAGGACGATTGTTAAACCCATAGTTGTCTAATTAGAACACCAAGCGATGTTGAGGCCTTAAGGATAATTGAATCCTCATGCGTTGGCCCAAATCATCGATGGTGACCAATGGGTCGATAAAAAGAATTTTGGTAACTAAATCGTATGTAGAAATATGTATATAATGTAGTTGAGTTAGACCCGTTGGGTGGTTTAATGAGTTATATGTTTTGACATTGGTAATTGCCGTAAAAGTCGTGTTATTAGACTCGCGTTACATTGCAGGTTCGAAAGGAATGCTTGGGGGTTACCCCGGATAGATTTCAGATGCAAAAGGGCAAGGAAAAGGGAGGGTTCCACCAGGTGCCACCGTAGCTTACGGTGCCACCGTAGCTTACGGTGGCCCCTGATGAGAAAACCCATCGTACTACAGCACTTGGCCACCGTAGCCTAGCCAGGACCACCGTAGCTTACGGTGGCTGGCGTAAGCTACGGTGGAGGTGGTTCAAAATGTTGAAAAATCGTCCTCTTTTGTTAGTTCAATGTCGTTTCTTGCATCCATTATGTTTATTACTAATGGGTTCAAGCTGAATGCAGGTAGGGGATGTGCGGGACTGGATTCCACAAGCAAGTCCAAGGACCGAACACTCGAAGACCGTTGACATCGGCATTGTTTTGTAAATTGTAATGGTGCTAAAACACTAGTTACTTGTATTAAGAACAAATTATCATGTCTTTTGGGTGAATCGAACGTTTTAACGACGTTAATTAACGAAAATTTTCTGGGACCTAAATTCTAAGCTAACGTTTTAACGTTATTTTCCTAAATTGAAACTCGGGTGTTACAAGTTGGTATCAGAGCCGTGGTTTGAGGGATTCAAGTACGCGATAGGTGCTTGAACTCAAACTCCGAGCTCGAGGTACGGGAAAAGTGTTCGGTTCAAGCTTGATCGGGAATCCAGGTGAGTAAAAGTTTGTATATTGTGGCATAGTTGTGAGTAGCTAGTGTATGAACAAATGGTTAAACATATGTAGTTATCACATGGTAAAATATTTGATATAATGCTTAAAACTGTGAATAGCACGGAAGATTGTAAGCTCTAGAACCGTGAATTTTGTAAATGTTAGAGACAGATAGAAATGGGTTAATGCTAAGGCAAAAGACCTCGTATAAATCTGTGGGATTATTTGATAATGAGATGACATTGTAACGAAGTAACATTGTGACAAGTCCATTGGCAATGTTGTATCTTGAAATGTGTAAATG
>JBCNJP010000010.1:20426246-20473871 GCA_039602395.1 Deinandra increscens subsp. villosa | reverse complement strand
AGTAATAGAATAGGATGAACTACAGTTCTTCAGGATGAACCGGATAAACTAGAGTTCTTCAGGATGAACTATATATACTATAGTTGTTATTTCTGTTCGTAGTCTATTGGATATTCCCATGTATCTAAACCCATTATCTAGTGAATTAAAATCATTCTGGTTGAATACAATTCTCTATACACTAATATTTAGTCACACAACCTAATATATATATATGTAGAAGACTATAACCTTAGGGAGAAGATTTCATCCGGATTGAGAGAAGATGAACAGAAGCGGATGAAAATACATTATATTAAATTAAAAATCAATTCATTACATAAAAGGGAAAAGAAGCGGCTGAAGACAAATCCCTCTTTGCTTTCTCACATGGTTGCTTTAACAAACACAATTACATACACATAATCCAAAGGGGGTATGATTCCATTACTACATTGATCTATAAAATTACAACTTTAAAACTACTAACTTAAAGGGAAAAGAAGCGGCTGAAGACACAACCTAATAACAGTGGCCATATGTACTAGCTTTTAGCCACATAACTAAGTAAAAAGCGTGGCCATTGCTCACATTTAGCCACACATAATATATACTTAATAGTTTTCTTTTCTTTTAATCTACTAAGTAATAAAATCTACTCTTTCGTCAACATTATTTAAGCGTGGCCATACATTCCTTTTTGGTCACTCGAATAAAAAATCATAAAAATTCCGTCGCCGTTTGGTGCATTTCGCCACTCTTTTTTAAGTGTGACAAATAAGTGCCACATGTTTTTGTAAAACAGTGGCTAAAGCCACTGCAACTGATTGTTGTTGTCACGTAAACAAAAAAATACGTGGCTAAAAGGGTCCAAAGGCTATATATTTGACCACGGGTACAAAATATATGTGGCTAAAACGAGAATTTCTTACCTTTGGCCACGTTTTTTTACAAAACAGTGGCTATGCGATATCAAAAAAACCGTGGCCAAACCACTTTTTGACGTAGTGTGTGTTATCTTTAGATTTAAAGGAAAAAATAACATCTTACAATTTTTTTAAATTATATGATGCACATGTGCATCACGCGAAAAAAAAACGTTAACTTTTTTTTAAAAAACTTTGCTCCAGAATTAAAGATAACCTAATTCTAAGACTTTTGGCGCAAATTTTATGAAAAACCGTTAACGTATGAAAAAGTTACGTGGGTTTTAATATGTGTTTTCGCAGTTTTCACAAAAAAATGTGTTTTCGCAGGATCCTAACCCTATATATATATATATATATATATATATATATATATATATATATATATATATATCGAGAGAGAGAGAGAGAGAGAGAGAGAGAGGGGGAAGGATAAAATGAAAACCACTTTGAGTTTGGAAAACCGTGAAAAGCTAAAAAATTTATTTTTTGTTCCGATATTTTTTATGGTGACTCTTTAAGTTAAAAAAAACCCTTTTATGCAAAAAAGTAAAAAAAAACGCCTAGTATGTTTTAAAAAAAAAATTTTATAACTGATGTTACATATGTAACAGTACCACTGATGTTACATATGTAACAGGGTACTGCTACATATGTAACATCAGTTATAAAATATATTTTTTTTAAATTTACTAGGCGTTTTTTTTTTACTTTTTTTGCATAAAGGGGTTTTTAAAACTTAGAGAGTCACCATAAAAAAAATCGGAACAAAAAGCGAATTTTTTAGCTTGGTTTTCACGGTTTTCCAAACTCGGAGAGGTTTTCATTATATCCCTCCCCTATATATATATGTATATATATATATATATATATATATATATATATATATATATATATATATAGGGGAAGGATCAAATAAAAACAAGATGTTATTGCGAAAACAAGAAAACAAATATTAAAACCTCTATAACTTCCTCATACGATAATATTTTTTAAAAAAATTTGCACCAAAAGTCTTAAAATTATGTCACCTTTAATTCTGGGAAAGAAAATTAAAAATATAAAATTTCGTGATTTTTTTATTATTGCACATGTGCAATAATACGTATTAATTATATTACACATGTGCAATATTAATAAAAAAACGTTAATTTTTTTTTAATTTTTTCCAGAATTAAAGATAACAGAATTATAAGATCTATGGTACAATTTTTTATCAAAAATATTAACGTATAAAAAAGTTATAGAGGTTTTTAATATTATTGCACATGTGCAATAATAAATTTTTATTGCACATGTGCAATAATAAAAAAATAAAAAAAAAGTTGAATTTTTTTTAATTTTCTCCAGAATTAAAGATAACAGAATTATAAGATTTATGGTGCAATTTTTTATAAAAAAATTTAACATATGAAAAAAGTTATAAATGTTTTAATATTATTGCATATGTGCAATAATAATAATAATAAAAATTATTGCACCTGTGCAATAATAATTTTTAAAAAAATTTGATTATTTTTTAAATTTTTTCCCATAATTAAAGATAACATAATTTTAAGGATTTTGGTGCAAAATTTTTATAAAAATATTAACGTATGAAAAAGTTATAGAGGTTTTAATATTTGTTTTCGTGTTTTCGCAATAAAAGTTGTTTTCACATGATCCTTACCCTATATATATATATATATATATATATAGGAAGGGGATCATTGGAAAACCTGGAAAACCTCAGTATTTTAGTAAAACACATATATAATATTTTTTTGTTGTCTAACTTTGATTTAAATTTAATTATTTATCTCTTCATTTCATCTCTCTTTTACTTATAACACCAGAAAACCTAGTTATTATTGTTATACATATGTAACTATAGCGATGATGGTTACACCTGTGTAACAAAAATGACTATGCTACACCTCGTGTAACATGTTAAATAAGGTGCAATTTTTAGTTTAGAACTAATGTGTAACAAAAATGACGATGTTACACCTGGTATAATATGCTTAAATAAGGTCCAATTTCTTGTTTAAAACTAATATTACACTGGTGTTACATGTGTAGGGAGAGGATCATTTGAGAACTAATTGGTTGAGAGAACTTTTGAGAACCATTTTAAGCCACTAGTTATATTTACATATACCCCCCCTCCCATGAATTGTAGTGGTCCCCAACTGAAATTAGTGGTGGAGATTTAGTTCTCAGAAGTTCTCAAAACAAAAAGTTCTCATTTGAACCTAACCCTACATGTGTATATATATATAGGGTAAAGATCACGTAAAAACCACATCTTTTTGCAAAAACCTAAAAACTAATACTAAAACATTTATAACTTTTTCATACGTTCATATTTTTTTTTAAAAAAACAATTGCACTAAAAACCTTAGAATTATGAGTTCTTTAATTTTGGAAAAAATTAAAAAAACTTTAACGTCTCGTCATTTTTTTATTAGTACACATGTGCACTAGTAATAAAACTCATACATATAGTACGTGTTAATATTTTTTTTTAGAAAAAGTACACCAAATACATTATAATTTTGTTAGCTTTTCGTGGTCTTTTAGTGCACATGTGCACTAATAAAAAAACACTTAATACGTGTCGTATACAGTAATATTTTAAAAAAGAAATTGCACCATAAATCTTACAATTGTGTTATCTTTAACTATGAAAATAGATTTAACGTTTTAAATTTTTTTTATTTTTATGCTACACATGTGCACTATAAAAAATAGTTATAGTGCATATGTAGAATTATCATTAGTTATATAAATATTTTAGTGTTTTTAAATGTTTTTAAGTTAAACAATATGTTTTCGCATGACAATTCTCTTTGTGTAGTACTAATGAAAATGGTGCACACATGCACTAATAAAAAAATTGAAATATCATTTTCTTTACCAGAATCAAATACAATGGAATTTAAAGATTTTTGGTGCACGTTTTGAAGAAAAATATTAACGTATGTAAAATTTATGAAGGTTTTACTATTAGTTTTTAGGTTTTCGCAAAAAAATACTTTTCGCAGGATCCTTACCTTATATATATATATATATATATATATATATATATATATATATATATATATATATATATGGGTAAGGATCCTGCGAAAACTCTTTTTTTTCGAACACCTAAAAACTAACACTAAAACCTTCATAACTTTTACATACGTTAATATTTTTCTATGAAACTTGCACCGAAAATCTTAAAATTCTATTGTCTTTGATTCTGGAAAAGAAATTGATATTTTGAAAAAAAAAAATTAGTGCACATGTGTATTATTAGTGCATATGTGCACCATTTTCATTAGTACTACACAAATGAGAATTGTCATGCGAAAACATATTGTTTAAGTTAAAAACATTTAAAAAAACTAAAATATTCATAGAACTAATGATAATTCTACATATGCACTATAACTATTAGTTATAGTGCACATGTGTAGCATAAAATTTAAAAAATCTTAAAACGTTTAATATATTTCCAGAGTTAAAGATAACACAATTATAAGATTTATGGTGCAATTTCTCTTTTAAAATATTAATGTATACGGCACATATAAAGTGCTTTTTTATTAGTGCACATGTGCACTAATAAAAAACCATGAAAAACTAACAAAATTATAACGTATTTAATGCGATTTTTCTAAAAAAACATTAACGCATACTATATGTATGAGTTTTATTATTAGTGCACATGTGCACTAATATAAAAAACGACGAGACGTTAAAGTTTTTTTTAATATTTTTTCCAGAATTAAAGAACTTATAATTCTAAGGTTTTTGGTGCAAATTTTTTTAAAAAATATGATCGTATGAAAAAGTTATGAAGGTTTTAGTATTGGTTTTTAGGTTTTCGCAAAAAGATGTAGTTTTTACATGATCCTTACCCTATATATATATATATATATATATATATATATATATATATATATATATATATATATAGGGTTAGGTTCAAATGAGAACTTTTTCTTTTGAGAACTTTTGAGAACCAATTTGGGCCACTAATTTTCAAGGGGGAGCATTCAAATTCATGGGGGGGTTTTCCATATATATAAATTAGTGGCTAAGATTAGTTCTTTTTAGTTCTCAAACCCAATTAGTTCTCAAATGATCCTCTCCCTATATATATATATATATATATATATATATATATATATATATATATATATATATATATATATATACATGTTAAATCATCTATTTTTAAGATAAACCTAAGATAACTCATTTTCATGCAAGATTTCATTAGAGATCCAATTTGTCTTCATCAACATCATCATAAACCAAATTATTATTCACTAATCATGCAAGATCTACTGGAATTTATGAACTACCAAGGCTTATCATCATCTAAACATATTTTTTCATGACATCCAGGCATGTATACATACAAATTATTTCCACTTTACTTATCAAGCATCATAAAAAATTATCAAGCATGTATCTTTACATGATCAAACCCTAAATCTAATATCAAGGTTGCACCTTTATGAAAATTCATGCATAAAAACTCATCCTTTGACATGATTCATCAAAGATATATCATCAAAGTTTTTAAAAATCCAATCCTGAGCATAAAATCATATATTGATTCATGAAATCACTAGATCTATCATTTTAGAGCATGCATGGCTTAGATCTAGTCTAAATACAACATAAAAATTGAATCTTGATAATGCAAAGCAAAGATAAATACAAGAGTTTGGGTCTTTACCATAAAGGGATGAAGAACAATGATAAAGGCACTGATGCGCGAGATGCGGTCTATAAAAATATGATCAAGTTTTAAAATCAGTAAATCCCAAGTGACCAACTACACGCTCCGAGCAAGTATACTCATCGTGTGCAGCATAGTATAGGTAAATACCGGATATCAATCCAAGGACGCGTAGCAGGCTCTCGATACTGGAACTTTGCTAATATTTAGTCTAACATGATTTGATGTTCAAAAACGGAAGGAAAACAGATAGCAATATAACCTAAATAGCTAAGAAACAAACCACGGGTACTAAGGTGAAACTCAAATGAGAGGAAGGGGTGCTACTTGGTAAGGAATCCTTTGGGCCGATGGTTGACTACTAGATTGACTACCACATGCGAAACTATCCTCTAAAATCGATAACCTAGATAACTAAGACTATAGACACATCCAAGCAGTCTAGGAAATCCTAACATGAAGTCCGGATAGTAAAATGATACTTAACGCTAAAAGGTCTAATCACTTCGGTCAAAGGAGATCAAACACGTATGAAACATAAAGCCACTCGAGAGGTCTCTCTATATGGAATCTATCACATACTAGAATACTAAATTGGAATCTATGAAACCTAGGCAATGTCTAACACATACAACGAGTCAAAACCTTAAGTTCTCAAGTATTCTAACCAATATACAAAGTCAAACAACCACCTAGTGTGCTAAACGAATCGGTCAATTCTATCCAACACAAATATCATGCAATATCGGCCACAAGTTGCAATCACAAAATCATGTAGGAGGTCTCCGGATCATGCATTTGATTTAAACTAATAAAAGTTAAACCAAACAATAATTAAACCACTAATTAGGACAAAGTTTTTTGAACCTAAGTAATTTAACCACATCAAGTAATCACAAAAAAAGCCAAACATGCTAATATGACTATTTCATATATCCAAAATAGATTCATAAGCAAAAAGATCACATCACATGATGAAAATCAATCTAATAATCAAGTCAACCCAAAGTCATCCAAAACCAAGCAACACACTAGATTTAGCAAAACATGATGTTTCTAAGCAATAAAAATCCAACCTTTACACTCAACATTATCAAAATAATAAGAATAAAAGATGGAGATTTAAAACCTAGAAGAGTATGCACACCAAGAAAGCTAAGTCTTCATTTTTGCTCTAAAAACTTGAATCTTGATGCTCTCCTCTCTTGATCTTCAAATATATATATATTTTTTTAGGATCAAAGAAACTAAAAATGGATGAACTTTAATTAAAATGGCGGCTGAGCTATTTTGGGTTCGAATGTACAGTCGTGGCGGCTGAGGTCTCTCGTCCAAAAATTGGAATGTCCCCCCGAATTGTTGGCGGCTGATGGATATATATTCCGTCAATTTAGGGTCTGAAAAAAATATATCTCCTACACCGACTTTCTCCAAATAAAGTAACTGGGCTGCTGTTAATAAAAGGAGCTGGGCCACTGGATTCTTCGCTGGGCAATTCTGAAAATGGGTCGATGAATCTCATGTTGGGCTGGAAACCAAAATAAAAAAAATATATATAAATAAATAAAATGAGAATGAAAGCAAAAAAAAGCGGCTGATCAGTGATGCATTAATTGTTGTTGTGCTTTTTTTTCTTTTTCTTTTTTTTTTGAAGACAATATTTAAACTCTTAAAATATTTTTCCGTTTCAATTCCGCATCGAGTGCTTGGCTTTCTTTTGTTTTCTTCTAAAAGTTCACACGAGACACCAACACACCTAAAATTCATAATTAATCATAATTAAGCACCAAAATTTTATAAATTCTTAATTAAAAACCAACAAACGAAGGGATTTTATTTATTTATTTATATACATGATGCTATGCATCAGGCACCTTAGATCCACTGATTTCTTGCTCAAAATTTGAAGAATGATGAACATGGTGATGCAACAGCAACAAAAGTCGGTTATGGATATTTAGGGTTAAGTGAAATGAGGTGCATGGGAGAATAAGTTGCTTAAATAGGAAAATGTTAGGTTTTCTGCCGACTTAGCTTGTGGCGTATCGCCAAGGAGGGTGCATGTGAGCTTGTCGTAACGCCAGTAAGCTCATGGTCGACCCCCCTTGTCGGATTCCTCGATTCACGTGCTTGGTTCTTTATTTTTTGATATTTCCGAGTCCGTTTTCACTGAAATCACCCATTTCATATTCACATCATGTTCACCACATTTAACACAATCATAACAAATATAAACATGTCATATAACCATGGTTGCAAACGTCATTAGGCGCTCCCAAGTCGATCGACTGGGATTTGTGAGTACTCGCCCTAGTCTGGGGAGTACTCGGGGAATATAGGTGAGTACTCCGGAACTTGTAGGCGTAGTCGAGGAGTACTCGGGGAGTACTCGTCGAGTACTCGGTCTCCTCGGACGAGTTTTACAACCATGCATATAACTAATTACGATTAAACACTTCATTCATATAACACGTTTTAGTCGGATTTGACATACGTATCACTTTTAGGTTAATCGCCAACGTTTAATGACTCGACTTAGTGTGTGATGACTTGTGATGTGATCTAGGACCACTAGCCTCATAAACATACTAAATTTAGCATACGATACTCAAATACGTGATCTGCCTGTTAAAATCAAAATCGCGCATAAATTACCAAATTTCCATCATTTGTGTTTTAAACCTTGAACTTTCACACATCTTCACTTTTATTTACTTATGTGTGTAAATTGTATTACACAAAGGTCTCGTGCATTTTAGATTGCTCGAGTTATATGGTTAAACTCAAATAAAGAAATGTTCGGAATAAACCCCGAAATAAACATAAATTGAACATTAAATCGATCAACGAACATGATAAAAGATTCAGTTGCACATGATTAAGAACAAAAACATCATAATCGAACATGTTTCTTCATTGACTATTAATCATAGATATTGGATACAAAATCGGATCAAATACAGATAATCAGATTAGCCGAAATCTTACACTAACATATGCTGACCTTCATAGACGCTACTTCAAGATTCCAACAAATACAAATGGAACCATCAGATCAAGAAGACACTTCTTTCATGACCCCAATATGTATGTATTATATTGCTATGCATTTGGGCTAAAAAAATGCAGGTGCTACGTATCAAAGGCTGGATAGCATGATGTTTAAAGATAAGCTAGGAGACACCATGGAAGTATATATTGACGATATGGTGGTAAAATACAAGAAGAAAGAATATCATCTTAAGGACCTCACTAATGCCTTTGATCTCTTGGACCAATACAATATGATGTTAAATTCCTCAAAATGCCACTTTGGTTTGGGTGCAGGAAAATTCTTAGGCTATATGGTGACTAAGAGAGGTATAGAATCCAGTCCTAAGAAAATAAAGGCTATTATTAATCTCAAGTCCCCGAGAAGAATCAAGAATGTCCAGAGATTAACAAGGAGGTTTCGGCCCTGAATAGATTTATTTTGAGATCCTCAGAGAGATGTAGAGAATTCTATGACAACCTGAAGAAAAATAAGATGTTTGTCTGGTTCGATAAGCATGAAGAGGCATTTCAAGATCTTAAAAAATACTTATCGTCGGCTCCTCTTTTAATGAAACTAGAGCCAGGAGAGCCCTTATCTTTGTATTTGGCAGTATCGGAGAATGCAGTAACTACAACTTTAGTTACGGATGCCGAAGACCGGCAGTATCCTATCTATTATGTAAGTAAAAGTCTACTAGATGCTGAGGCCAGGTACTCACATCTTGAAAAACTTGTTTTGGCTTTAATAATGGTGTCTAATAAACCTTGGCATTATTTTGAAACTCATCCTATACATGTAAAAACTAATTATCCTATTAATTCAGTGTTGAGAGAGCTAGAGATGTTAGGTAGATTGGCAAAGTGGTCAGGAAAGATTAGCGTGTTTGATTTATTATATGAACCAAGGACGGATATAAAATCCCAAGTGCTGGTGGACTTTGTGTCTAAATTTAGTTGAGATCTTCAAAATGAAGCTAACTTAGAGCTCCGACAACTCCAGGATGATGAAGCCTCCGGAATGTGGACCCTGTTTACGGATGGAACATCGGATGTAAGAGGGACATGTCTTGGAATTATATTGAAATCACCATAGGAGGACATAATACCTCAATCAATAAGATGTGAATTTCAAGCAAAAAATAATGAAGCAGAGTATGAAGCACCCAGGGATCTTAGGATCAATAAGATGTGAATTTCAAGCAAAAAATGATGAAGCGGAGTATGTAGCAAAAAATAATGAAGCGGAGTATGAACCTGCAGAAGAAGTTGAAAACACTTAAGACCTCGATCTTGACCAAACAAAGCAACCGTGCTTGGAAGATCATGAAGACCTAAGAGTCCTACAAGAAATCAATGAAGGTGATTATGGTAATTGAAAATGCGTGAGCGTATGATCGTCTACTCAATCGTATTGAAATCAATATAAAATGAGATGAACACAAGATGTAAATACAATGAAGCTTGTATTAGACCACAGAGAGTTTACACGGACTGAGACATAGAAGATTTGACCAAGAAGTATGTTGAATACAACACAAGACGACTATTTATACTAGCTAAACCATGACCGTTCGAACCTCAGGTTCGGACAAGGTTCGCCCAGTCCGAACCTAGAGTTAGCCTAGAGTTCGGCCAGAACCAATCTTGTACCATCTTTACTTATACTCGATACTTCACATGACGATCAGGAATCAGGTATCAACAAACTCCCCCTCGGCATGTGCAGTATCAACCCTTCTATTAAAACTTGTATCTTGTATCTTCAATCAAACTCTCTCGCAACTTGATGATGAGTTCAATCTTGAATACTTGATATTGCATTGTGTGTAATCTCTTTATCAATATTTTTTAGAAGACTTGAAGTTGTGATGTTCTCTTTCCACTTAGAAACATGCCAACATAAATAATCTTGACGCAAAACGTCTCTTCGAGACTCTAGGATATTTTTATTTTGAAATTGATTTCGTATTCCGTGTTGATCAATCGAAAAGAAATAAGAAACAAAATCTTTTTGATTTTTAGAAACTTTATATCAAAACACACCTAAAATCTTTTTGATATTTTTTTATATGAAATGTAAATGCAATACAGAATCAGACACTATTTTTATCTTTTTTATCTTTCACTACGTCAAAAAGTGGCTTTGGCCAC
The DNA here is from genome assembly GCA_039602395.1 of Deinandra increscens subsp. villosa. Classification (NCBI taxonomy): domain Eukaryota; kingdom Viridiplantae; phylum Streptophyta; class Magnoliopsida; order Asterales; family Asteraceae; genus Deinandra; species Deinandra increscens. The sequence goes on along the minus strand of JBCNJP010000010.1, from coordinate 20,463,059 downwards.
GGTTTTTTTGATAATGCATAGCCACTGTTTTGAAAAAAGCGTGGCCAAAGGTAAGAAATTCTCGTTTTAGCCACACATATTTTGTACCCGTGGCCAAATATATAGCCTTTGGACCCTTTTAGCCACGTATTTTTTTGTTTATGTGACAACAACAATCAGTTGCAGTGGCTTTAGCCACTGTTTTACAAAAACATGTGGCACTTATTTGTCACACTTGAAAAAGAGTGGGGAAATGCAACAAACGGCGACGGAATTTTTATGATTTTTTATTCGTGTGACAAAAAAGGAATGTATGGCCACGCTTAAATAATGTTGTGTGACGAAAGAGTAGATTTTATTACTTAGTAAATTAAAAGAAAACAAAATTATTAAGTATATATTATGTGTGGCTAAATGTGAGCAATGGCCACGCTTTTTACTTAGTTATGTGGCTAAAAGCTAGTACATATGACCACTGTTATTAGGTTGTGTGACTAAATATTAGATGACTAATGGTCACGGTAGGTTGTGAGTGACAAAAATCTATTACCTATGGCCACATATATAAACCGTGACTAAATGGTAGTTTGTGAGTGACAAAAATCTATTTTATGGTCACGGTAATATTAAACGCGTGGCGAAAAAGAGAAGATTTGTGTTTATATGTTTATCATTTTTTATTATCTTGTGATATGGCCACTCATATTAAACATTGGTTGCGTGACAAATTATGACAAATGGTCACGGTATATTAATTTTAGGTGGCTAAAAGAAGACAAACAGTCGACGGCGCTTGTAATCATGATTATTTCATTTACTTTATCTGTCTAATCTCCATCTACCACGCCCCTCGATTATTGATATATACTTATCTCTGTATCAGTTTTCATCATCATCTCCACCATGCCCCTTTTCTCCCAGTCTCTCTCTCTCTGTTTTTCGTCCATCATCGCCGGAAAAAATGTGGAATTGGTGTCATCCGTATGTGGAAAACGGTAAGTTATCATCTTCACCACTGAAGTTCGATTGAAATTTTTCGTCTCAGATTTGGTAATTTTTTCTTATGTAGGGAAAGATTGTACTCTGTATCTCCTGGGAGCAGATTTTAAGTTATTGTGGAAACCATGGAGACGAGGAGTCTCTAATGGTTCATACAAATGCTTTACTGAGAGCAGATTTTAAGTTATTATATAATTTCATAACAATCAGCAGTAAGGGCCCATATGAGGTTTGCATGCCCTGTTTGTTGCAACCCTAAACTTGAACAAGGTAGTTGATCTCACTACCCTCCTTTCTTTCTTTTACTCATTCCTTGATTAATTTATAATGTGCTTGATAAATTATGATTTATTATTGTCATTAATAATAGATCTAACTTTAGTTGCAACATTGGGTGGTACCAATCACTCAAATGGCCCGGATAACGATGTTGGATTGTGGAAGGGGAACGATGTAGGAGATGTACAAAAGAGATGCTTCTTCACCATTTTCAGTTCCCTCAGCCCCAGACAATCTGAAAACGAAAATGGCGGACGAAGGCGGTAGGAAATCAGGTACCGTGAAGTGGTTCAACGACACCAAGGGTTTCGGCTTCATAACTCCTGGGAGCAGATTTTAAGTTATTATATAATTTTGTAAAGTCAGCGGCAAGGGCCAGCACATGTTGTGGTTTGCAGCACCTGTATTGTCCAGGTGCTTCTCTCGCTTCTGGCCCCATGAACCTGATTTCTTCCAGCCACTTCTTCACCATTTTCAGTTGATCAGAAGCAAGTGCATGTGAGAAAGCAGCAAGTAGCCGTTATATGATGATTCTTAGACAATCTCTCTAGAGCACCATGTGAGAAGCAAAGAGGGATTTGTCTTCAGCCGCTTCTTTTCCCTTTAAGTTAGTAGTTTTAAAGTTGTAATTTTATAGATCAATGTATTAATGGAATCATACCCCCTTTGGATTATGTGTATGTAATTGTGAGAAAGCAAAGAGGGATTTGTCTTCAGCCGCTTCTTTCCCTTTTATGTAATGAATTGATTTTTAATTTAATATAATGTATTTTCATCCGTTTCTGTTCATCTTCTCTCAATCCGGATGAAATCTTCTCCCTAAGGTTATAGTCTTCTACATATATATATTAGGTTGTGTGACTAAATATTAGTGTATAGAGAATTGTATTCAACCAGAATGATTTTAATTCACTAGATAATGGGTTTAAATACATGGGAATATCCAATAGACTACGAACAGAAATAACAACTATAGTATATATAGTTCATCCTGAAGAACTCTAGTTTATCCGGTTCATCCTGAAGAACTGTAGTTCATCCTGTTCTATTACTGAATAATTACTCTTGATACTGAAGAACTCTAGTTCATCCGGTTCTATTCTTCCTGTTCTTCCTGAGGAATTATAGTTCATATGGTTCTGTTCTTGTTAGTTCATACGGTTTTGTTCTTGTTCCAATTTATTGAAGAATTAAAATCTAGCCAGTTTATAAATCCTGTCATCCACTATTAGACAATCAAAAATTATAAATTGTAGCAAACAAGACTTGAACCTTCATACGGTTCTGTTCTTGTTAGTTCATATGGTTTTGTTCTTGTTCCAATTTATTGAAGAATTAAAATCTAGCCAGTTTATAAATCCTGTCATCCACTATTAGACAATCAAAAATTATAAATTGTAGCAAACAAGGCTTGAACCTGGGCCAGTCAAAAGAAAGGAACTCACTACAAGATTAAGAAGAACCATTGAGACAGAAGTGTTAATTGGTTATATTTTAACCAGAACTTATTTAATTACTCCCATCACATAAGAAATAATTGATAAACAAAATTTGCGTTGCTAAAGGTAATAAATAGACACGGTAAAAACAGGATTTGCGTGGTAAAGGTAATAAATATACACGGTTATCTTGCCCTGACCTTTCCACTTCTTCCCACCATAGCTGGTAGCGTGCCCTGTCTGCCTTTAAATTTCCACTTTTTCACCACCAAAATCTTCTGTACGAACGTATTTCCTGATCAACAAGAAAAAAAACTTCGATCGATCAATGGCTGCCTTTGGTAAACAATGGAGGATTAGGGGTGTTAATGAACCAGCACCCTACTACGGCAAGACTCCCCGTAAGTGTATTTTCACTCAACAATGGTTGTACGTTTTTATTTTTAGGGTTTTATGTTTTTTAGTTACTTACTCTCTACTCTGCATTTGGGTTTTTTACAGGTGGTCGGAGGTTCACCCTAAAGGTCCATCACTGTGGCGATTTCCACCGGAATGCCGCCGGCCAGGATGTGTGGAAGGGAAAGGTGGATTATGTCGACTATGTCGACATTCGTACATTTGATTGTCCTGATCTGGATCAAATGGTGAAATACCTAAACCACACATCGATTGGGTATTTCCTCATTTACTGGAGGATCCCACCTCTGTCCATCAAATACGGGCTTGAGTACGCTGATTTCATCACTCCCGAAGTTGTAAGGGATATGAAACTTCATCTCCAGGGACCAGAGGGGGGGGGGGGGAGAGAGCTGGATGTATTTTTAATCCAGAACCTCCGAGTTGGGACCGAGATTGCCGCCTGGTCAAAAGCTGTTTCCTGATGACAGCAGCAGCAACAGCTTCTTGGATGATGAAGACTATATGTCGGATGCTAGGTCTTAACTAGTTAGATAGATTTTTGTATAGGATCTGATGAAAATCTTTGTATAAATTAATCAATATATATATATATATATGAAATTTTTTGTAAGCTCTTCCTCATGTTTTGTTTTGGTTAACACCATTAATTATTAGTTTGATTTTATCTCAATCATTTAAGTTGATTTTATTCTAAATTTGATTGTTGCAAGTAGATTTTACAGTCAACTGATGTGATTTTATCCAATTTAGAAGTAAAATTTATCCTGTTTATAAATCATCTCATCCAATCATATCAAAATGCCAACATATACTAACATAACATATGAATATATACTTCATGTAAGATCACAGTTATGAGTAAAATGGAGTCTGCTATGATTCATTGAAAATGTGTATGTATTTATAATATAAGAAAACTGGTTAACCATCCTGAAGAACTTTAGAACTCTAGTTTATCCGGTTCATCCTTAAGAACTCTAGTTCATCATCCGGTTTTCTCTTCTTCCAATTTACTTAAGAAGTAAAATTTATCCTGTTTATATATCATCTCATCCCACCATATCAAAATGCCAACATATACTACACTAACATAGCATATGAATATATCCTTCATGTAAGATCACAGTTAATTATGAGTGAAATGGAGGTCTGCTATGATTCATTGAAAATGTGTATGTTATTAATTATAGATGAAAAGTGTATGAATAAAACTGTAACAACTATCATGTTAGCATACAAACTGGAACAACTTATGCAATTGTACACAAATACAGGGATCAACTCTTCTTCCAGCCAAGTTCATCCGGTTCCCATCTTGTTCTCCTCTTCAATAGCTTGTAACCGAAATTTGGCCTTGTTACATAGGAGACTTTCATGAAAGGTCCGTGTCATTATTCTGCTCTCAGTATCACCAATCCTGACTAAATGTCGTATCTCATCTTTAGAAAGCCCATTTAGAGCATCCTGTAAGCTTCTAATTGTCTCACCTTCACTGGTGAAAATGTGATACATGTTTGTTTCTTTCTTATACTCCCAGTTGGTCACCCTTTTTCTCTTAATAAAAACCTGATGAAGCCTGTTACTTGTCATTATTAAATGGATTCGGTCTTTGTCATCCTGGCTCCATTCTGGATCTGGAATGTACTATGCGTTGTGAATGACCCATCAGCTCTATAGACTACCAAATTTCCGTCCTTATCAACTTCAAGTGTCGAAACAGGATTGTCAATGCTGCGTTGTGTGGCTTCATCTACTTCCCCGTATAACTCATCCAAATACATCCTTATCCTCAGCATTAAGGATTCCTCTTGTGAACACGCACCCTTCATATCACCACGTGACTGTCTAACATCACCGAACTCATGGTCAGTGAGGTTGTACATAGCTTCTTCAGCTGTAAACTTTAGTACCTCACATGAACTGGTTGTGAACATGTATACTTTCTCTTCATCATCATACCTCCAGGAGATGATTCTTCTCCTTTCAGCAGGGACATCTCTGTATTCATCCTCCTCATTGATCACTTTTCCTTTTCCCTTCCTAGCCACTGACTTCATTCTCTTGGTGGGTGGTTTTTCTGGTGACTTGGGTGGAGATGAGGCTTTTCGGGGTTTGTTTAGGTGAGGATGTGGTACAATGGGTGTGAAGTTATCTGCTCTAAGCTTTGGTGGAATAGGCTTTAATTTTACAGGTTTAGGATTTTTTTGTAACAACCCGAATTCCGTGGTTTTTAATTTCCGATAAATTTTGTGTAAACTTAACTTGGGGTTTAATAGAAACCTATATTTGTTAGAACCTTGCATAAATAAGTGATAATGTGAGGGTTACATGCGAAACTAGTCATGTTATGTTAATATTTGAAAAGAATTAGAAGAGGAGGGACTAGAGTTGCTTATTGGGCAAATTAAGTTAGGGAAAAAGCTGGAACACAAGAGGAGATCGACATTTCTCCTCTTGTTGATCGAACCCAGCGCTCCCCACTCCCTTGAAGCTGAAATCTGGCCCTCCTCCTCTTGCAACCTGCGATTTCTGTGCATGTGTGTGGATTAGGAAGAGAAATCCTTGAATGCTACCATCTATTTAATCAAGTAAGTGAAACTCCTACTTAGATGCATGTGTAGGAACTCATGAATCCTTGTGTGAATCATGGAATTCGAGGGTAATGCTTGTTACACGTTGCAATTGAGATGTTTATTGTACCCTAGAATCTATGTAGACAGTGAATTGGGTGGGTTAGCCACCAATTTGATGACTACCCCATAACTTGCGAAAAACCCAATTGGGGGATTCTTAGCCAATCGTTTAAAGTGTGTATATGTGTTGATTTCCCTGTGAAAATTGTGTGTCATAATGAGTATGAACTTGAATCTCACTTAGTGGAAGTGAGATGGTAACTAGTAAGCATGAGAAACAAGCTAGGGCTAACAACATAAAATCATGCATACAACGTGTTTGATAAAATGCTTGTGTGAGAATCCTTTGACCATAAGTGAGAAATCTTCATGTATGATGGTTAGGAAACCATAGAGACCATGTAGAAGTTAATCTTATGATGAAATTAAGTTGTATAATGGTAAAAGTATGAGATTTGAGTAAAAGGCTTGAATGGTAAACTTTGTGTGATTTGAGGTCTTGCATGATGTTAGATTCGTGAAATTGGTTGACGTCACCATGATTGGGTACTAACGTGTAGTGGATGCCATGATTGTGAAATTATATGTTATTAATATGGGTCTTGACTAGTTAATGACCATATTGGCAATCAAGGCTTTGAAGGAGGCAATCAAGCACATGCTAGCGGTAGTGGATCGTCAAGCAATCGAGGTAACGTACATCTTGTTCGTTATACTAGTAAGTACAAATTATAGACACCTTACATTTGGTCATGGACCGTAGAGGGTAGCAAGGGATAAGTCCTCACCTCATGAAGGAATACATGGATTCTCTCATAGAGGGGAAGAGGAAGTGGCTAATCAACCAAATTGGGTTGATTTGCCTACACTCCGCATGCTTTAGCCATCGGATAACTGATCCGAAGATGCCCTAAGGGCTAATTGGGTCCTTGGTGGATGGCAAGGATGACTATACACAAATGTAAGATGTCCAACTCTAATTGGCGTTCTAGAATTCTTACATAGGTGACATGAATTTGTTATAAATAGGATGCTCCTTAGGGATTATTGAAATTCATGTGGTATTAAGGGTAGTAGTCATGTGCAATCTGGTATATTGTGATCATGTCAATTGTTTAATGTCCAAAGTTGGGTTCATTTGTAATCTCGGACGATTGGTGGCATGGGTTAGCTCTTAACGGGTCAACCGGGTAAGTAAGGCAAGGTGACGACGGGCATTTCGTCCATGTCTAAATTTTAGAGTTCTAACAAGTTTTAGAACTCAAATTATGTGTTGTTAACTTAATAATTGGTGGGAATCGAATCTGGATTGAATAAGCAGAAAGGAACCGAAACGGGGTACCAAACTACAGGTACCACCGTAGCTTACGGTGGCCACCGTAAGCTACGGTGGCCCTGTAGCCTTGGCACCAACCGTAGCACAGCTTAAAGCCACCGTAAGCTAGCTGGAGCCACCGTAAGCTACGGTGGCCAGCATAGCTTACGGTGGTGCTGCCAAATTTTCGAAATTTCGCCACCGTTTTAATGCCTAAATGTCGTTCCAACTTGCATAAATGTTACATACTAATGTGGTGTAATTGCACGCAGGTAAAGGTACCCTGTAGACGCGAATCTTCTCGAGCTCAAGACGAACCGAACACTCGATTTGCCGACTCTTTTGATGATCATGGCTTGTCGTAGCCATCTTTTGAAAATAATTGAACTAGTATTAACTTGTATTCATCACTCACCTGGTTTAGTATATGGTTTCTATACAAGTGTTGATGTTACAAACCGTTATATTTGAACGAAATTTTCTGGGACCACTTTTCAAGTTAAATATTCGTTAACGAAGTAGTAAAAATAACCAGCGTTGTTACATTTTTCTGGTCTACTAGTTCTAGCAGCAGGGTTTCTTCTGGGTTGCTGTGAGGCTAGAGTTCTATTCAGACCAGAAAATGCACCTGGTAATGAGGGAGCAGTCGGTTGTGAGGCTGTGGTGGAGGGTTGAGATGATGAGAGATGAGGATCAGAGACAGTGTCAAACATTTACTTGATAATGTTGATCCTTGGCGGATTTTTTTGCTGAGTAGTTTGCACAGGAGCTTTACTCTTCTTTTCTTTGAGGTAGCTGAGACCTTCAGGATGTAAGGAGTCAAATAGAGCATGCATACCTGGTGGCCTTTTCACACCAGTAACTCTTTCCTTTTCAATTTGGCTCTTCCTGATAGCATCATAGTCGTTTCTCAGCCTTGGCAATTTGCAAGAGTTGATTATTTTTGGGTCCCTCGCCAAGATTTCCTTGAAGTACCATTTATGAATCAGCAAGTCATCCTCCTCAGATAGAGTTTGATATCTAGTACCTTGCTTCTCTTGTTGATCCTGTTCTAAAGAGCTATCAACAAATCTCTTTACATTCATCTCATTGGCTTGATCAGCTCTGATGACTAGGATCATGTACATCCATCTGATCAAGTCATCACCATTCATTTCATCAACCCATGCATCAGTAAAGCATTCCTTGCTTCTGAGCATCACACTGAACTGACATAGGAAAATTTTGTTATCTTCATTTCTCTTCATCCGAATCATCCTATACTCATTACATAAGAGCTTTCTGTACATCTCAACTCTGTCTGAAAGACCTTTCTCTTCGGCTTTGGCAATTCTTTCTTCTATGTACAGATCAGATCTTCTCCTTGCTGCATTGATGAAGAACATTAGGTCTGCATTGTTGATGACATACTCATAAATACCTTCTTCTATGAGTAGTCGTTTCTGTTCTTCAAACTCTACAATTTCCTTTTGTTCTTGGAACTTCTTTCGTATCTCAGCATTCTCCTTTTCATACTGATCCAACAGAGCCTTTGTAACAGGGTCCATGTCTTCTCTCTGACCTCCTGTGCTCAGATTATCATCATCCTCCATGTCAGTGAAACCAGAGATACTTCTCTCATCAAGAGAATCATCATCAGCAGGTTTTGGAGACTCATGAAGTGAAGTTGCAGCATTGGGACTGGCTTCCGAGATAACTTGCTCAGGAATTTCCTCAGCAGTGATTGGCTTTAAAACAGGAATGATGGGCAGAGATGGAGCACTAGGCTTTAAAAGAGGAATGGTGGGCAGAGATGGAGCACTCCTAAACCAAGTGCAGTTAAGAGTATTCCTAATCATCATTTTTCTCATGAAAGATAGAGCTTCAGGAGCTATATCCACATTTGTGGTTTGCAGATCACTCATCACGATAATCTGATTATCAGCAGTCACTTGCACCTGATGAAGTTGTTCAACCGGATCAACTAGTTCAACCTGATCAACATGGCCTTCTTCCTCCGGATGAAGTTGTTCAACCGGATCAACTAGTTCAACCTGATCAACATGGCCTTCTTCCTCCGGATGAAGTTGTTCAACCGGATCAACTAGTTCTACCTGATCAACATGGCCTTCTTCCTCCGGATGAAGTTGTTCAACCGGATCAACTTGTTCAACTTCATCAACATCTGAGGAAGACACCCTGTGCAAGATCCTATTTTGAATTAAATCTAGTTTTGCATGTGAATTTCATTTCAACGTATGCATGCTTGACAACTTTACCTATCAGTGGCTTTCACAGATTGTCCTGCCTTCAACCGTTCAATTTCTTCTCCTTGGGCTCTCACAATTGCACGGAGAGCTGCCAATTCATTTTCAAGTTTTGTACATCGAACCGTCAATTCATGCTCAGCACCCATGGTTTCTTGGCACCTGGGATTCCTGTTGTCAATCAAAGGTTCCTGAATAGGTTCCCTGACAGAAACAGTTGCCGTGGATTGGGTCTTAATGATGTTGGCACTGTCCTCAGGGTCCAGTGGGACTTCATGAGTAGTGTCAGCCCTTTCCACCTGACTTGCTTCATCACTACTGCAAGTCACCTTATCACCAGAATGTCGGTTGGGTGATTGAACCAAGTCCAGCAGTATATTCCCTGCAATAAGGGTTGGGGAATCTACTTCACGTGGCCTAGGTGATATACCACCCTCATTCTGAGGTAGTCCTGTGGAGGGTCTAGGTAAAGGAGACCTAGTCCTCTTCCTTCTGGGTGATTGTGGAGTGCGTGTGGTATTTTTGGGTGTGGTTTTTGATGTGGACATCCTCTTCCTTTTGGTGGGAATGGTGGGAATTTGTATATCAGTGGAAGAGGATGGTCGGTCTGGTGTGGGCTCAACACTTGTTGGTGTAACAATGTTGTCACCAGGAGCAGTTTGCTCAGGAGCAGTCCTGGCCTTAGGAATAGGGTGTGATGTGTCTTTACCAAGGAAAACAGTTTTGTTCACTTGCATGTTAGAAAATGTTTTACTTGTAAAAGATTTTAGTTCAAGATGTTGATCAGAGATTTGCAGATTTGGAAATTCACAATTGAGAATGTGTTGGATGAATCTGGGGTACATGTAAAAGATCCTTTTAGGTTTTAGATTTTCCATCATTCCATCAAATATCATTTTTGAAAAGTTAAAGTTGAGCCCATTTACCAATCCATGGAAAGCGGATGATTGAGGTGCAGCAAGTTCATCCCACGCAGTTTTCTTGTGAGACAGGCAGTGGAGAATGGTATGAGCAAGATATCGCCAAACATAGGGTAGTTTTCCCTTTTTGATGGTCCCACAAGTTAAGTCACCCCCATACCCAATTGCTTCGTACGTCTTCAAGTACAATTCAGACTTGTAATCAGGATCACCTCATGCATCATTGAATTTCATGTGCTTCCGGATCATTTCTTCAGTCAAACTAATCTCATTCCCATTGACTCTAGAGTCAATTTTACCAACCCCGTTGCTATCAACAGATTTTTTGGCTGAGTCCCAAAATTCAGCAATTCTCTGCTTGCATATTACAGGATTCACAGTTAAAGAAAAATGAGTGTTGGATTTCTCGAGGAAATCGTTCATTTCATCAAATAGCTTTGACTTATCAGACTTCTCGAAGTACGCTACAACATTGTGTTCGGCGAAGAACAGTTGAGTAGCCTTTGATGCAGCCGTTCGATTCAATTTGGGTGCCATTTGGTAGAAATTAGAGAGTAAGGTTTAGGTTTAAATCGCCAATTAGAAACCTCGAGAGAAAATAGAGGGTAACTGTTTTTCGAAAATGCAGTTTTACACTAACGGCAGTTCTTCTGGATCACAATGAACCCTAAGAGTTGAAACAGGGGAAGTTATTGGAGTTTGCCCATTTAGTTGAAGTTATTTAAGTTTAGAAATTTTAAAAGATTTGAAGTTTCATTACATTAATTGAACCCACATCAATTAGGTTTAGAAAAATATTATTAATTTATTTTAATTGAATCCACATCAATTACGGTCAATTAAGACCGATGAGGACAAATGAAGATAAAGTAGGACCAATTAGGACCAACGAAGCCACGAGGCCCAATTAGGGTAAATTGGGGTCAATTTGGGTCAATGAGGATCAATTAGGGTCACTGATGAAGACCAGTTATAACTAATTAATGAGGGTCGATTTTGCTCAATGTCGACGCCTTATGAGGACCAAATATGACCAATTAGGGTCTATTAGGCCGATTGACAGCCAAATTACGCTCAATGAGGACCAGTAGACTGAATTAAGGTCAACCATGGTCATTTATGACAAATGAGTACCAATGAGGGCCAGTGAACACTCAGTTAGGATGAATTAGGGCCAATGAAGGTCAGTTATAGTCTATTCGGCTCGGTTAGGTTCAATGAAGATCACTTACGGTCAATTAGGCTCATTTAGGACCAATTATAATCAATTGGGGTCAATTGGGCCTAATTGACTCAAATTTGTTGTACTACAAAGTAAATGGTAAACGATAAGTCTAGTAGGTCCTTATTGAGGTTAACTGACACTAATTGGTCCTTATTGGTCCATTTTGTGCAAATTGCTCCTCATTAACCCGAATTGAGCCATATTGGTACTTATTTTGTCTAATTGGCCCTCATCGGTCCTAACTGGCCCTAATAAGTCATAATTCATCCTTATTGGTCATAATCGAGCATATTCGACCATCATTGGTCCTAATTGGTCCTCATTGACCCTAATTGAACCTAATTGGCCTTAATCGACCATCACTAACACTGATTTACCCTTATTGGTATCATTGGTCCTCATTTTAACTAATTGGCCCCAATTAGTCCTAATTGGCCCCAATTAGTCCTAATTGGTCATACTTGATTATCAATCCTCATTAGTCACTTCCTTCATCCTCCGTCCTTATCGGTCCTATGAGCATAATCGACCTTCTCATTGAACTGGTCCTAATTTGTATTCATTGACCATATTAATTGACCATAATTAACTGGTCTTCACTAAAGTATCTTAAATGACGCTAATTGTCAGTATTTAGTCCTCATTGAGTCTAGTTGGTCCTAATTGCTCCTAATTGCTCCTCACCATCCTAATTGGACGTCGTTTAATATTTTTGGAAACAAAATTATTATACATGAGAAATTCACAACATGGCGGTCTTTTGGTATTTTTGTTCTGAATTGCATAGTAATTTATCATTTTCATTTTTGAGTTGTGTTTTAGTAATGTATCCGTTTTTTGTAGTTGCGTTATCACGGCCACAAGGCACGTGTTATTAAAATCTTGTTTATTATATCTAAAAGAAAATAATAAAGTTAATATTTATTAAAACATAATTTTGTTAATTAGGCCTTTTAACTCCGATCGTCATCCAGATCTGCTTAAAGAATCACAGTTATGAATTTCATCTTCAAGAAGAACCTGCTGGAAGAGCCACGTGGAGACATTTAATTAATTAATTAATTATGTTTATGTTTAATTTTAGGTTTAATTATGTTTAATATACATATTGTTTATATTAATTTTGGGTTTTATTATCAGTTTGAACAATTCTCCCCCTTTTAATTAAAATTTTTCACCAAAAAATTTGAATTTCCCACCATTAGTTCAAACTACACCCAAAATTTCGAACTAAATTTACTTATTATCGATTCATCAGATACTTTTCCCTCTCAATTTATCAGAAAATTTCCAATTAAAAACCTCCAGCGAATAACTAGGTCTTCTTTCTCACCCATATCATTCACATCTTCCATGGAGCTTCAACAACGAATAGCTTCAACAGACAGCGCTAGCGATTCTTCAGAAGTGGGATGTGATTTGGGAGACCAATTAGTCCAGAAAACGGTAATTGTCAAGTTATTCCGTTTCATTAATTACAATCTGTTTTCATAAAATTGTTTCTTTTGTTTATTATTGATACACGTTTAACTTGGGATCCCTGTATTTGTGTACAGTTACAGTTACAGATCGATAAAATTTCGTTTCATACAGAATTGATTAGGAAGGGGTATATATTGCAGATATCCTCTCCATTCATTTCAACCCATTCATTTTATGCTAAATTAGTTATTTACCTTCTTAAATGACTGGGGGAGCATGCTTAATTAGTTATTTTTATGTTAGGAATGTTGAGGTCAAGCATATGCACATGTTTGTAGATTCATGTTACTGGTGAACCTCCTTTCTTCTTTATGTACACTGCTAGAAATGGTGAACTGTTTGTTTAATTATATCCACTGAAGACATGATGTGTTCTGCTCTTCCCTTTGGATGTCTTTAATTTGTGTATAACATATCAAATAATTAGTCAATAGTGTCTTTATGTGATGTATTAATAACTAAGAACTAATTTACGTTACTCTGGTCATTACTAGCTAGGAAACGATCCTAGAGGACATATATAGGAATGTTTCCAACATTTTTTGTAGGTTCATGTTAGAGGGGTACAAAATAAAGAAATTGTAGTTTAAATCCCCTGTAGAAGAATAGAAGAATGTTGATGTCATGCATCTGCTACTTTGCTAGAAATGGTGAACTGTTTGTTTATATCCACTGAAGACATGATGTGTTCCACTCTTCCCTTTAGATGTCTTTAATTTGTGTATAACATATCAAATAATTAATCAATAGGGTCTTTATGTGATATATTAATAATTAAGAACTAACTAAGAGATAATGAATCAATAGGGTCTGCATGCTTTCCTATTTATGTACTTTGTTAAAAAGCATCTAACTACATTCTGTTAATTGTACAAAATTCAAGGATCGATCCAACAACACTGATGGTCAATTGGAAAAACTTGAGTTCGAACTTAAAGAGGAGAGACTTCTTAGGGATGAAAAAAATGAACAAATTAAGGCCCTCTTCTTGAAGATTCAAGAATCGGAGAAAAACTTGATCTACTTATAGCTCATCTATCTGCAATTGGACCACCGTTACCACACAAACTTAATGCTCCGGCATCTACAGAGGTGAATTCTTTACATCACAACTTAATCATACTATTTTCAAGTACCTTATAATCACATACACTCTTGTTCATGAAGAACACAATCCGGATGAACTCTTGTTCCTGAAGAACACAAATAGATGCAAGTTCCTGGTACATAAGAATATATACTTCATGTAAGAACAAAGCTATGAGTTAAATGGGGCCCTGCTATGATTCATTGGAAATGTATGTTAATATGAAAAAATAGAGTATATACATAATCTGTATGAATAAAACTGGAACAACTTATGTTAGATTAAAAAAACAGAATAAATACTTTCATGATAGGTCTGCGTCATTATTCTGCTCTAACTTTTTACCAATTCAAAAACATTGTTCTAGGAAAGTTCTAAGGAGATTTTTGTTGGATCTAGCCACAGCACTAATCATGCTGACATACACACAACGGTTAGTATTTGTCAAACTCATTATAGGTTTGATTGCTCATTTACATAAAGTAATTAATTGAACTGTAGGGCGTGAAATCGGTGGTCGATCAACCTCGTCTGAAGGGGTTGAAAAGAAAAAGGTAAATATTTGCCAGTCAAGTTTCATTCCGTTCTATAGTTTCACAGTAATCTGTTTGGTAATGTCATGTAGTCCCATTTTAAATGTTATTTGGTACCTCAAACACTTGGGCCAGCTAGGGATTGTTGGAACAAATGGTGAGATGTGTAGCAAACAAAGTTCAACTGACTTTGAAGTTGACCTGGAACTTAATGTGATCTTCATCTAGATGTTTTAAGTTCATCTGGATATCTAATGTTCATCTGGAAATCAATTGAACTGTAGGACCTGATGACCCATACTACTTGCAATAAAATGGCACTCCTCAGTCCATATCTCTCATGGTGGTAAGTATTTCAAAATTGCTACATATATTATGATCAATTTCCATAACCTAATTATCAATTATATGTTTTGGTATAGGAAGGAATACAATAAAAAATGGTCCTAATTAAGCTCAAATCTGGACAGTTGAAGATGAAGACCACGTACGCGGTAGTGTTGTTGACTTGTAATTGAATTAGATTGAGAATAATGCTTGTATGCAGTGTAATTTTCTTTAATTTTTTATTTGTATTTCATTTGTATTGACTTGTAATTGAATTTTATTTGATTTGTAATTAATATTTTGTAATAGCTTTTAAATTGGCCACGCGTATAGCAAGGACCCATCTGATTTCAACAACCTTTTGGTTACTTTTTCTTCTTCCCAAATATATGTGGCTAAAACACAAATATACCTGACCATATAATACCAAAGGTCACGCTTTTTATATCTTAACGTGGCCGTTGCCACCATTTGGCCACCCGTATTGAGACAAAATGTATGATTTCAACTAACCTTTGGCCACTTTCTTTTTCCAAATATATGTGGCTAAAACACAAATATACGTGACCATATAATACCAAAGGTCACGCTTTTTATATCTTAACGTGGCCGTTGCCACCATTTGGCCACCCGTATTGAGATAAAATGTATGATTTCAACTACCCTTTGGCCACTTTCTTTTTCCAAATATATGTGGCTAAAACACAAATATACGTGACCATATAATACCAAAGGTCACGCTTTTTATATCTTAACGTGGCCGTTGCCACCATTTGGCCACGCGTATTGGGACAAAATATCTGATTTCAACTACCCTTTAGCCACTTTTTTTTTCCAAATATATGTGGCTAAAACATAAATATACGTGACCATATAATACCAAAGGCCACACTTTTTATATTTTAATGTGGCCGTTGCCACCCTTTGGCCACGCTTATTGGGACAAAATTTATGATTTCAGCAACCCATTTGGCCACGTTTTTTTATAACATTTGTGGCTAAAACACAAATATACGTGACCATATAATACCAAAGGCCACGCTTTTGATATTTTAACGTGGCCGTTGCCAACCTTTGGCCACGCGTACTGTGACAAAATGTATGATTTCAGCAACCCTTTGGCCACGTATTTTTATAATGTATGTGGCTAAAACACGAATATACGTGACCATAAAATACCAAAGGCCACGTTAACCAAACACATGTGGCCGTTGGGACCCTTTGGCCATGCTTTTCTGAAGAATTGTTTGATTACAACAACAAATATTGGTACCCTATAGCCACGGTTATAGGTGGCTTCAGCCACTGATATTGTAACGTGGCCGTAGGGTACATATGGTCACGGCACCTATGGTGTCGGTTGGAATGGAAAAAAAACATGACCAAACACCTTTTGTCACGGTTTTTTTCCGTGGCCAAAGGTGAATTTTGACGTAGTTTTTTGTAAGAAAGATCACAACTTGGGATCATATTGGACATAACATATTGATCTACACTTCAATTTTGATTATTATAGCACATAACCCATGTCGATTGCAGATATGATTTGTCGAACTTTAAACTCGGGCAGAATCATACTCATAACTTTTGGATATGTTAACGTATTGATTTTATCTGCATTGATCAGTGTACCCCACACTATCAGACATACTCAGATATGCTTATCACATTTTTGTGATTTCACTTGTGATTTATCACATAGTGATTGTATTCATGATAAAGTTAACTCTGTTCCATGCAAAAAGAAATAAGAACGTTAAATCGTCTACCTTAAGGTCGATCTTTTGATACGCAGATAAAGCCTCGGATTTAACAAACTAAGAAAATAAAACAAGTTGAAATTGTATAACTTAACAACAATCAGGTCGGTCTTGTGGACACGCGGAGAAAGTCCGATGTGTTATACGAAACACCAAAGAAAATAAAGTAGAACGTCAAACGAACAATGATCAGGTCGATCTTTCGATATGTAGAGAAAGTCCGATCGTTTGACAAAATAAAGAAAATCAAACAAATTTAAATCTTTGCAAAATGAACACGTGTATACACAGTGACTTCTCATTTTATTTTCACGTGTCTTTTTCTTAATATATCTTGAGATATGCATCAAGATGTTGTCCACTAGGTCAAGCATCAGATTTATTGTATATCACATTTGAGTACTTTCTGATTTGCCGAGCCTACCTTACACATCGATCAAATGGTCTTATGGCTCTTTTCATCTATTTTATTCGTGAGTCAGACGATGTAAGCCAATACTATTTATAGATTTTTATTTTTAACCTTTGAAAAACAACACACTATTTTTGTACTTTTGCAAAAACAACCCCCCCCCCCCTCAAAATGAGACGGAGAAAAAAACAAATAAGAAATTGATCAACCAACACGTTTACTTGCCGTTTTAGTATTTTGAAAACAGTATTGATTTGGAAATTCTATTTAAGTTAGCACAAATATTTCATAATCATCAAATTTCCAATCAACGAAAGGTCTTCCTGAAATACCTGCTGACACCAAATAAAACATTAGTCACT
Source organism: Deinandra increscens subsp. villosa (assembly GCA_039602395.1). NCBI lineage: Eukaryota > Viridiplantae > Streptophyta > Magnoliopsida > Asterales > Asteraceae > Deinandra > Deinandra increscens. The sequence continues at coordinate 20,445,641 of JBCNJP010000010.1, read as the reverse complement.
CTGGGATCGACCAGATTCAACAGCGTCAGGTCGCACGGTGTCTTCCACATAGTCGTTGTTGGCCTTGGAAACAATTTTTGGTTTCCATATTTTGAAAGATTTTGACTTTTGATCGGAACCAGAATCAGTATCAACTGGCGTACACGGTTTAGACCAAGCCGACTTACGAGTTGATTTGATCTTAGGAGACCATGGTTCATAAATTTTTTTACCTTTGTTATCCACATACTTAGCCGTGTTGTGGATATATGCAGTCGTCCGACAATCAGCAGCAAGATGTCCAGGTTGACGACATGCATAACAAAGTCTTTCTCGAAATTTAAGCACATATGAAAATTTCTTTGAATTTTGAATACCAGAAGAATGTTTAGAATCAAAGTGATCAAAGAAATCATCATAGGAATCATACCTAGGAGATGGAATCCGTGAAGATGATGACCTTCCAGAATAATAAGATTTTTCTTTCAGAGGAAGTGATTTATTTGGAACTTTAACTTTTGAAATCTGTTTAGCCTTTTCTAGCTTCTTAGCTTCAACCGGTGCTTCCTTGACCTCATAACCCAAGCCTTTGTGCTTAAAACCTGGAGTCTTTGATGAACTTGAAGAAGAACCAGAAACTTCTCTAGTTAATTTAGCTTTGATGTCTTTCAGTTTATTCTTTTCAACCAAACCTTTGTCTTCTTCAATTACAGATGAAGTACTTGAACCACTTTTATCAAAAACTTGCTCATTTTCTAGAAAAACAGAGTTTGAACTAAACTTCAGAGCTTCACCCAAAAAATTTTCCTTCTTCTTAGACTTGGACTTCTTCTTCTTGGATACAATGGCAAACTTTGAATAATCATACAATTCGTCCATAGGATTAAGTGGAGCAGATGTAACCGCAGATAATTCCACAGGTTGAGGAACCGTGTGAATATCATCTTTCTTAGAACTATCTTCACCCCGATCCTGTTTGTATAAAAAATTCAACAATGTCGGGGACAAATTGCAATTTTTCACTTGCCTTTTTAACTCCAGAATTTCCAACTTTAATTATAAAATTTTCTATTGAGCATCAAAGACTTCCTTTTGAGATTTGATAAACTTTGCATTGAGATCATCATATTCGTACGTCTGTAACTTCTGAATCTCACATTCAGCAAACAATTCTTCAAGAACACTTTCTCTCTTCTTCTTGTAAATCTCAACTTTTTTTGTCAAAACTTCATTTTGATATCTATAAAGAACATTTTCATCTTGAAGCATAGAAATCTTGTTCTGAAGTTTGTCAATAGTAGCTGCAGACTCAATAATAAGAGCATTCGCCTTTTCATACTTTTTTTAAACTGGATAACTCTTTTCAAATAAATTCTTAAAATCTTGAGCTGCATCTAAAGCTTCAGCTTTCGCTTTTTCACATTCTTATGCCAACTTACTCTTCTCTTTCAAAACATCCTCATGAACATGAACCAATTCATAGTATATCTTCTGGCATTCTTCCAAATCTTTCTTGAGGACTATAATTTCTCCAGACAATAATTCAAAATCTTTTACAAGAGTTGCATTCTTCTTTTCCAACTTTATACATTCAAGACATTTTAATTCTTCGACTTTAACTTCTTTGATCATTGATATTGTCGAATTGGAATCAGAATCAGTCAGAATACTATCATCATCATCATGACGAGCAGTCAATGCAACAGTAATTGGAGCATGTTTCATTTTTGCTTCAGAATCTGCATTCCAAGCAAATTCATTTGGATGCCAAAACACCTCTGACAGGTTTTCATTAAAAGAAACAGATACTTCTCCAACCTTGGGAGCTTCACTTGGTGAATGAATAACCAAATGAGCATGTTAACCAAACTTCAGCTTGTTTTCAGTAGAACTTGGACATTCTCTTGCAAAATGTCCATAAACAGAACACTTATAACACTTAACCTTTGATTTGTCCAATCCAATTTTTCCATCCTGATTCAATCTTTTCTTGTCAGTTCTATTGAAAATTTCTTCGTTCTTCGAACTAACATAGCATACTGCCAGTTCAAGTCCATTTCTTCTAAATGATCATAATCTATCTGATCGTAATCTTCATTTGTCAACTCAACATTACTAACAACACCAGTAATAACCCCAAAATATGAAGATACCAATGTAGACATTAAAGCATTATAATCATCGGGAGTTTGAGCAGACAAAGCATTCTGAATCGAAGAACTAGGAACAGAAACATTACAACCAGCAGAAAAACTAGGAGTTTCAGATTTACCTGCAATAAATGCTGTAGGAGGTGCGGAACTAAGAATATTAGATTTTCCAGCATTCATTGTAGGTCATTATCACCAAAATACACAGTAGGATTTTGAACTTGTGCAGGAAGTGACTTGTTAACCATTAACTCCATATCCCTTGCTTGAATTTGTTGAATTAAATCATTAAAAGATAATCCTGGATATTCTTTATCTTGAGTGATCATCATCACATAATTCTCCCACTTCTCTGGCAAAGCCTCCAAAATCTTTTCTTTCATATCTGCTTCTTCTTTTGTAAGATTTATCAAACGCATTTCACTCATCAAATGAGCAAATCTTGCAATCAGATTTGGAATTGATTCATTTTGATAATTCCTGAAACTATCAAATTCCTTCTTCAAAACCTTCTGACAACTTTTCTTATATTGGTCATTGCCTTCACATCTCTTTTCCAGCGCATCCCATAAACTCTTTGATGTGTAATTACCCGAAAACTAATGTAGTAACTCTTTAGGCAAAGCCATTGTTAAAGTACCATATGCTTTCTTTTCAGCTTGATATGCTTTCTTTTGTTCAGATGACATCTTTCTTTGAAGTATTGGTTCCTCGGATTCATCTTTAGGATAAGCATATTGATCAGTAGATAACAACCACATATCAATGTCGTTTGTGTCCACATATGCTTCAAACCGTTTAACCCAACTATGATAATCTTCCAATTTGAGCAATTTAGGAACTTTCTGACTTGTTCCAATTTCGTTATCATATTTCATCATAGTTTGCATCGTTGCTTGAATCGAATTTTGAATAGCCGCAAATGCTTAAAAATCAGACATTTTATAAAATTCTGATTACTGTTCACACCGAACCTGTCCCAAACCTAAATAGTTTCACCGAACTTCGTCCGAACTCTGACCGAGCTGAAATGAAAATGTCGAATCCTTGTCGAACTTGAGCTTCGGATATCAACAAACCTTCACCGAACCTTCGCTGAACTATCTACGAACCCGAACTTCGAAAATAACGAACGTCGACCGAACCTTATCCGAACCTCAACTTCGTTAGCAAACAGTCCAAACGCTATCCAAACCTGGAGTTCGGAGCGGTTACAAGTCAGTTACGCCGAACCTCTCAGACGAACTCGAACCCTCTCGACTCTATTTTCACGATTTTCAGTGTTTTTGGATGAATTTTTGAACAGGAACTCAGATAAACTCCATAGAAATGATTTAGAAGTAGGTTTTAAAATAAAAATACACTCGAGATGATAAAAAAAACTCAAAAACTTGAAGAATTTCTAAAAATCCCACTTTTTGACTCAAAACTTTGAAAAACAGTGATTTCCGATCAGTATAATGAACCAAATGCTCTGATACCACTTGAAAATGCGTGAGCTTATGATCGTCTACTCAATCGTATTGAAATCAATGTAAAATGAGATGAACACAAGATGTAAATACTATGAAGCTTGTATTTGTAGAAACGAGATACGATCTTACTACTGCGTGTATCAATCAATCATAGTAACAACGGATGTAAATAAGAGAATTCTTATTGATCACTTGAAGATACAAAGAAGACTCTCTAGTTTCTCTATCTAGAAACACACACAGAAAGGTGTAGAATGACAGAAGTGTTTCAACTAGTTACTTGCACATTCTAACACGAACCTATTTATAGTTAGTGACTAACCACCCAGCGTACTAAACTGATACGCCGGACCACATGATCCGCCGGACCATGTGGTACGCCCATAACCAAATAGTCACTACAACTATCACTTAGACACGCTCACATAGATACAATACACGAGACACTCATAGCATAGGAATATGCTCTAACAAACTCCCCCTTAACGTGTAGTGTATCTATTCTCTAACTAAACTTCAGTCTTCAATCTAATCTTCAACATTGCTGCATCTGATCTTTGACTTCAAATCTTATCAGAAATAGAGCTTGCATGGCTGGATCACTCTTGAAATATCTTTGAACTTCAAGATCCACTTGTGAAAAATACTTCATACTCCCCTCTCACCATACTTGAGTCTTGACACACAAACCTGCAATTTCAGAAGACAGAAACGCGGTTTCCTTTTCTTTTGAAAATTAATTTAATCTTGGTGCAAAACTTCTCTTCGAGAATCCAAGATATAGATTTGAAATTTGATTTTGTATCACATGTCGATTGGACGAAAACAAATAAGAAATAAAATCTTTTTGGCTTTTTGAAACTTTAAATCAAAACACACCAAAAATCTTTTTGGACTTTTCAGATATGAAACATAAATGCAATACTAAATCAGACACTATTTTTGTCTTTTGCAAGAAAGATCACAACTTGGGATCATATTGGTCATATCATGCTGAACTACACTTCAATTTCAATTACTTCAGCACATAAGTCATGTCGATTACTGGTATAATTTGTCCATCTTAAATAAACTCAGGCACAATCATACTCATAACATCTAGATATGTTATTGATTGATTTAGTTTGCTTTGACCAGTGTACCCCACACTATCAGACATACTCAGATATGTTCTTCGCTTTTATATCACACTTTGTGATTTCATTTGTGATTTAATCACATAATGATTGTATTCATGATTTAGTCAACTGTGTTCCATGCAAAAAGAAATAAGAATGTTAAATCGTCTACCTTAAGGTCGATCTTTCGATACGCAGATAAGGCCTCGGATTTAACAAAATAAGAAAATAAAACAAGTTGAAATTGTATAACTCAACAACAATCAGGTCGGTACTCCCGTACACGCAGAGAAAGTCCGATGAGTTATACGAAACACCAAAGAAAATAAATCAGAACGTCAAACGAACAACAATCAGGTCGGTCTTTCGACACGCAAAGAAAGTCCGATCGTTTGACAAAATAAAGAAAATCAAACAAGTTTAAATCTTTGCAAAATGAACACATGTATACACAGTGACTTCTCATTTTCTTTTTCACATATCTTTTCCCTGTTCCCTGATATCATGAGACATGCATCAAGATGTTGTCCACTTGGTCAAGCATTAGTATTTAATGTGTTTATCACATCTGTATACTTTCTGATTTAATGCCGAGCCTACCAAGCACATCGAACAATGATCTTATGGCTTTTTCATCTATTTTATCCATGAGTCAGACACGTAAGCCAATGTACCATCATTTCCCAATCATGTTGGATACAATTTCTCATTTTTCAATGTTTTTGACTTTTTCTATTTTTTCAATGTTTTTGTATTTTCTGTTTTTCTCCCCCTTAAAATGAAAAATCTATTTTTGGATTTTCATTTTAACACAAACACAAACACAAAGACGCTATTTTTGATTTTTCAATTTTCTCCCCCTAAATGACATACGGAATGTAAAAAGAAAGAAAATTGACCTTTCGACATGGATACCTTTCAGGTTTAGCTTTCAGAAAAAATTTCAGTTTTGAAATATGATATCACATGTAATTTAAGTTAAATCAGCAGAATACTTCTCCATCAGTAACTTTGCAATCACCAACGGGCCTTCTAGACCTTCTAGAAGTACCTGCACACTGGTCAAACACATCAGTTTATAAATGACCCGAAGCGAATTGCTTCTGGTCGACCAGTATCTTGGTTTCCTTTTGAAACCACTTTAGGTTTCCAGTGTTGTTGTTTTGGTAAATCAGTATCTGATGAACCGGTCACAGTCGATTGTGACGAACAACCTACATATGGAACATTTTGAAAACATGGAATAAATCTTCCTTGAGTTTTGAAAAATGTAGGTTGTGGGTATTCATCAAATACTCTGCCATTTTCATCAATGAATCGTTGTTTGGCAGCTTTACCAACAAATGGAACCTTTCCTTTCCTTGAACTAGAAGCAGCAGTGACATGACAACCTTGTGCCATATGCCCTTTTTGTCGGCAATTGTAACACAAACGATTGTTTATGTTTCTTGTCTTTGGAACCTGCATAGCTTCACAAACATATTCATCTCCAAAATGATCATAAAAATTATCAAATACCTGAAATCGATGATCATGAACCCATTTAGAAGTCGGGCTCTTTGGAGTAGAATTGGATCCTCCAGTCCTCCAGAAGAATATTTAGCACCTTGTTGCTTCTTGATCTTTGAATCAACATTCTTCACAAAAACTTCAGCAACCTTCCGAGCATCTACGCAATGTAGCGGGAATTCTTTATCAGAAAATATTTGTTCCGAACCCTTGAGTTTGTAGAACCTCTCAGGTTGAACTTTGTCAGCTTTAAAAACTTCTTTCTTTACTTGCGTCAGATTAACTTTCTTCAAATGATGTTGCTGTTGAACCTTTGAAACATTCACATCAACCTGTTTTTTTTGAAATCCCAAACCTGTATATTTGCCAGAAACTTTCTCTTCTGAATCAGATGATTTATGCCCGGTCTTTGCAAGACGAGAAAATTCAGCTTTAACTTTCTTGATATCTTTTGGAGCATTGATAATTGTTTCATCAATGGCAGCTTTTGAAGACGAAGACCCAGACACAACCTTTTGAGCTTCAGAAGTTTCAATACTTTTGCCTTTTTCCTTTTGCTTTTCTTCAGCAGATTTGGAACCAACAAACTCAGAATAATCACCAATCTCACCCTTGTCTTTCTCTTTCAAATCATGAACGCCTTCCTTGAGACTTCCTGGTGGCGAGACTGTCTTGTTAAACATCTTCTCAAAATTTTCATCTTTGGCCAAGAAACTTGTAAAAGATTGAGAATTTGTAACATTGTTCAAAAGACGTTTTGAATCAATGACTTCAATCTTTAATTCAGAAATTCTTTGATTAGCTTCAGCCAACTCCTTTTCTGACGCAATTAGCTTCTTTGCCACTTTATTAGTTTCATACTTTTGCAATCTCAACTCATCTAGAGTGGCCAACAATTCCTTCTCGAGTTTATCTTCGTTTCTTTTCTGAATATCCAAATTTGCATTTTGCAATTTATTTACTCTTGCCAATTCTCGCTTCTCATCTAACAACTTCTCCATATCAAGCTGATATGCTTCAATTTTAGCAACCGAATCATCAGAAGCCTTGGTAAGTAAATCAAGTTTAATCTTGGACTTTTCAAACAAATTATTAAAATCATTGGCAGCATCCTCAGCTTCTGCCTTCCATTTCGCAACTTCCTTGACTAAGTCAGCCTTTTTCTTCTTCAGATAATTTTGTAAATTTCTTTTCAAATTCCTGCTCAACACCTTGAAAATGCAACTCTTTTTCAACTAACTTTGTCTGAACAACTGAAACCTTTTCTTTTTGAGATTCTAACTCTCGAATCATCCCTTCCAACTTTTCTCTATCAGCAATCAAATCTTCTTTTTCCTTAACTAAACCATGAATCATCTTATCTTTTTGAGAACAAAACTCACAGACAGATTCATAACCACTATTTCCAGAACTACCAATATCTGAATCAGAATCTGTTATCTCTTCTTCGTCATCACTGTGAACAATTTGAGCAACAAAACACGACTCATCAGGAAAATCAGCCTCCCAATCATAACCTTCATTCGATGTTTGTTCTTTTGATGCAGAAGAAATAGCAGTCAAAGCAATTTGAGGTGAAGCAGTTTTATCAGCTGTCTGAACCACCTTTTCTTTTTGCAGGACACTCACGAGCAAAATGACCATATCTGGAACATTTGAAACATTTGATCTGTGACTTATTTAGACCAAGTTTGTCTCCTTGAAAAATGAAAAATAGATGACGTTCCATGTTTCTTGATAAATCTTCTACCTCTTTCAGTTAGCATAGCAAACTGCCACTCCAAATCTGAATTTGTTCAACTGATCTTCATCCATATGATCCAAATCCTCTCTATATAAACAAGAGTTACCAATTTGACTAAATACATCGCCAGAAGAAGATGATATGAATCCAGATAACAACGCAACTAAATCTTCAGCTGACTTCCCATTAATCGAACTAGCAGATGATCTATCAGGAGTAGTGAAACTGCACCTCCTTGATGAACTTTCATACTTTCCTGATCCATGATCAGCAACAAATGCTGTTTGAGGTGGATTTGTTGTATCATAACCAGATGATTTAGATTTTGCATTGATACTTGCAGAATTTTGTCCATGATACAACTCGGGATTTTGTAATTGAGCAGTGGACTTGTTTGAATTCATCATTTCCATTTCTCGAGCATGAAGCTTTCCAGTCAAATCATGAAATGATAATGTGGAATAGTCTTTGTCATGAGTAAGCAACAACACATAATTTTCCCATTTCATTTCTCTGGTAATGCTTCCATCAATTTCTCTTTCAATTCTTCCTCGGTCTTCTCAATCTTGACCACTTTCATCTCACTAATTAGATGTGAAAATCTTGAAACAAGAGCAGAAATATTTTCTTTGTCGTATTGTTGAAAATTTTCAAATTCTTTGTTCAACACTTTCCTTCGACTCTTCTTATACTGATCATTGCCTTCACATCGAGCAGATAAAGCATCCCATAACTGTTTAGCCTTCTTGCAAGTACTGAATTGATGTAACAACTCAGTAGGTAAAGCCATGGTAAGATAACCATAAACTTTTTGTTCAAGTTCATAACTTCTTCGTTCATCCTTATCAAAATCTTGAATCTCTTTATATTCCCCATTGTCAGTTGGACGCACATACAGCGTTCGAATCGGAATCCACAAATCAATATCATTTGTGCTGATGTATGCAGAGAAACGTTGCTTCCAATTTTGATAATCTTCCAATTTTAACAACTTGGGAACTTTCTGACTTGTTCCTATTTCATTATCAAAATTGAGCATAGCTTGTACCGTGTACCGTGCTTTGCATAGCCGCAAACGCTTGAAAATCGGACATTTTTCAACGTAAAATGATACTTCAAAACTTCGAACTCAAAAACGAAGGTCTTCCAAGCGGATTTTGGGGGTCAAAACTGCTCGGTACTGGCCGTAGGCCGGTACACGTCCTAGATCTCGGAAAGACGAACGTTTTGGCTGGTATTGGGTTCCGTAACTCCAAACGGTTTGCAAGTTACGTCAGTTTTAGTGAAAGTCACTTTTCTGTCAGCGGACCAAAACAAAACGAACGGACCAGTTCCGGATCAAAACATTCAGGCGGATCAGATTTGTACTAGCGGATCAGATTCCGGATCAAATGAACTAGCGGACCAGATGCGGACCAGATATCTTCAGCGGATCAGATTTTGATACGGCGGACCAAATTTTGGTACGGCGGACCAGAACTTTCAGCGGATCACACTGATACGCTGTAACTGCTGCGGATCAGACTGATGAAGATTGCCTAGCGGATCAGAACACTCATCCGGCGGATCAAAATTTCATCCGGCGGACCAACTGACCCACTGACTTCGAGACTGATTTCACTGATTTTCGCGAATTTTGATGTTTGGAGCTGGAATTTGATTCAGTATAGTGCGAAAACCCTCCAGAAACACTCAGAAATCATTTTCCATCGTTGAAACACTCAGAATTGAAAGAATTTGATGAAAACGTGAAGAAACCCAAACTTTCTCTCTCTAAAAATCCGAAAAATTGATCAAAAACACAGCAATAGAGCAACCAAATGCTCTGATACCACTTGTAGAAACGAGATACGATCTTACTACTGCGTGTATCAATCAATCATAGTAACAACGGATGTAAATAAGAGAATTCTTATTGATCACTTGAAGATACAAAGAAGACTCTCTAGTTTCTCTATCTAGAAACACACACAGAAAGGTGTAGAATGACAGAAGTGTTTCAACTAGTTACTTGCACATTCTAACACGAACCTATTTATAGTTAGTGACTAACCACCCAGCGTACTAAACTGATACGCCGGACCACATGATCCGCCGGACCATGTGGTACGCCCATAACCAAATAGTCACTACAACTATCACTTAGACACGCTCACATAGATACAATACACGAGACACTCATAGCATAGGAATATGCTCTAACAGTATTAGACCACAGAGAGTTTACACAAAGTGACACATAGAAGATTTGACCAAGAAGTCTGCTGAATACAACACAAGATGACTATTTATACTAGCTAAACCACGACCGTTCGGGACAAGGTTCGCCCAGTCCGAACCTAGAGTTCGCCTAGAGTTCAGCCAGAACCAATCTTGTACCATCTTGACTTGTACTCGATACTTACATGGCACATTAGTCTGAATTGGATCATACTTCGGACCATAACCTCCCTTAAAGACTTTATCAATCAAGTCTGGATTGACCATGTTCAATGGAGATTCCTTATCACTATACATCTTATCGGATCCTTTCAATCGATAAGTAATCCATTTCACATTTCTATCAAAACCTTTAGATGTTCCTTTAACATCAAATTTTCCAACAGACCCTTTTCGTGTTTTGGAACAAGAGCCCTTCTCAAAAACCTTAGAATTTTGAATTACCGGTTTTGGCTCAAATCCAATACCACCCTTTTTGGGTTTCTTTCCAGCAACCGACTGAGAACGAGCAATTTATTTTTGCTTAAACTTACTCAATTTCTTGAGTTCTGATTGAATTTCATCAAATTTGTTTTGCAAAATCATTTCCTCTTGTTTTTTATTTGGATTAACTTTTGAAACTTCAACTTCATTATTAGAAACAAGATCATCGATGTTTCCAAAATCCTAAAATTGTAAAACAGTTCATCAACTTCATAATCTAGTGCGGATTTCTCAGTTGGTGGTTTTGCTGAATGTTTTTCATTTGACTTTTAGACATTTCCTTCATAAATGAAGGATAATCAAACTTCTCCTTAGACTGTTTAATTTCAAATCTTTTTCTGACATTTGACTCTGTTCAGTTTTATACAAGAAGTTTGTAAATGCCAAAGAACCTTAGAGTTTTCCAATTTGTTTGTCAAATCAAGAATTTCATTTTTTAAATCAGACACATGTTTCTACGTCTTAACCAGCTCCTTTTGTGTTGTCATAAATGTATCAGACTTGTTACCGAATTCAAATTTTTGAACTTGTAAATGTTCATGTAATGTCACCAATTCCTTAGTGTTGCCCTCCCACCTTTTCTTGTAAATATCAATATCTGCTTTAGCAATAGATAATTGATCTACCATTTTTTTTTCATCTAACAACTCACCATTTGCTTTTGCTACTTTACTACATAAATCACACATAGAGCAATTAGCTACCTTTTGAGTACTTGTCATGAGAGCCACAACTGATTCTATCAAAGTATTTCTCTTCAACGCTGCATTCTCAGACTTCAGAGTGTTGTTTTCATCAAACATCCTTTGTAGCTCCTCTTGAAATGTAATGATCTTCTCATCAGCTTCAATAGCAATTTTATGAGTCTTCTCATATTTTTGCTGAACATGATAGCTTTTCTGGAATAAGGCTTCGAAATCATCAGCCGCTTCTTTCACTTGAGCCCTTAGCTACCACGCATTATTTGATCAAAGCTTCATTCTCTTTCATCAAAATTTCTAACCCTTTCTTTAGTAGTTAAATTTCATCAGAATCGGTATCAGATTTAGAGTTCGCCATAAATGCGAATTGATCATTTGCAAATAATTTGTAAATTCTTGATTGCCTTCCGATACATCTGATAAGTTATTAACCTCACTACCTTCTGAAGTCGTGTCGGTCAACACATCTTCATCTTGCACATGTTTAACAAATAAAGCAGATGAATCAGAGAATTGACTACCCCAATTATAAGTTTTATCATTCTGAGAAACTAGGGCTTGAGTTGGATCAGATTTTGAAGTAGAAGCACTCCTTGAATTTGATGCTGTGTACTTAGGGTTACCAGATGGAGAATCCGTTTTCTGTGTGGACTTGTGATATTCTTGGTTTTTGGGTTGTTGACGTTCATGTGCGAAATACCCAAAATTTGAACAGTTATAACAACGCACTTTAGATATATTGAACCCAATTCTTCCACCTGAATTCAGATCTTTTCTTCTAGTCTTTTTTAGAAATCTTTTCACTCTCCTTGCTAACATAGCAACTGCCAGTTGATGTCCATCAACTCCAAGTCATCGGGATCTACTTGATCATAGTCTTCCTCTAGAAGCTCAGCATTACTTACCTTTCCAATAATCACCCCATAATATGACGACACAAGAGCAAACACCAAGGCCATGTAATCTTTAGTAGTATTGACTGATATAGCCAGTTTGCTTGCATTTGCGGTATTGCTTGCTGGAATTGAAACAATACAACCCCTCGATTCATGATTCACATAATTTGATATGTTACCACCTTCAGATCCACTACCTGCTACAAATGCTGTTACTGGTGCTGAACTTACACTTTTTCCTGATTTGCCTATAATTGTTATAGCATTTTGACCATATTAGACTTCCGGATTTTCACTAGAGAGGGTGTATTGTTCACATTTTTCATTTCCAAATCCCGTGCCTGAAGCTTACCAATCAGTTGCAAAAATGTCATATTTGAAAATTCTCTATCGTGTGTCAACAAAAGACATATTGTTCCCATTTTTTCCAGTAACGATTCCACTAACGCTTCCAGTAACTTTTCTTTAAATTCGTCAACATCCTTCTTAATACTCACAACATCCATCTCGGATTGCAAATGACAAAACCTAGAGATTAAGTCAGACACTACTTCTCCATAAATATGTTTAAAATTGTCAAATTCCTTCCTTAACACCTTCATGCTTTTCTCATATTGTTTGTTTCCTTCACAACGCTCCATCAAGGCATTCCATAATTCTTTAGAATTCTTGCAGGTTTTATATTGATGAAGTAACTCTTTCCGTAACACCATTGTAAGCGCACCGTAAGCTTTTTGCTCTCGAGTACGTTTTGCCCTTTGATCCACATTCAGGTTTCGTCGAATAATCAAAACACCATTGCTATCAACAGGATAAGTAGTTCCCTCATCATCTGCGATCCAAAGGTCACAATCTGATGTCTCGATGTAAGACTTGAACCTTTTTCTCCAATTATGGTAATCTTCAAGTTTGAGTAACTTTGGAACCTTTTGAATCGTTCCAATCTCATTGTCATAGTTGAGAAGTGCTTACATTGACGTTTGCATAGATTCGAATGCTTGAAAATCCGACATGTTGACAAATCTTGAATTTCTAATTATCCGAACTGGTACAAAGTGAATATTGTTTACCTGAACCGATCGGAAGTGGAAACGAAGTGAAGATTCAAAAACAGACTGACACGAAGTGGTCCGATATGAACAATTTAATCTGAACTGAGTCCGAAGTGAAAAGCGAATTGAAATAATTCGAACTCAGTTCCAAACTAATCCGAAGTGAAGTGAAGTGATGCGAAGTGGACATCACCCGGACTGAGAAATCAAACAAACTAACCCGAAGTGAAATACAAACTAATCCGAACTATGACTTCGTATGACTTCGTGACGGTTATTCTTCCGAACTGTCACTTCGGGTGACGGTTATTTTTCCGAACTGGATGTTCTTGACGCGAAGTAATCCGAACTGACATGGATTTTGAATGTTTTTTCGAACCGAACGATTTGGACAGACTAGAATCACTCAAATCTCACCATTTTTATGTCAGAAACACTGTAAAATGATCAGATTTCGAAAAAGACGAGTTTTTGTGATAAAAAGTATGAAAATCTTGAGAAAAACACCGAGAAACGATTTGCTTTCACCAAAAAGAACTACAAATGAGCTATGCAATCAACCAACAACTTTGATACCACTTGAAAGAGCATGTGGGGGCAGATTGTGCTTAGACTCGAGTCATTTTGATAACGAAAACAATCAAATTATGTAAATAAATGTAATCTTTTATTGATACGGACAAACCAGGAGTCAATACAAAGATACACAGCTCTCGAACTTTCACACTCAAAAAAACAAAGTTAAGCAATACTCTTAAACAAATTCTACACGCTAGAACTATTTATATAAAGTGACATATTCTGAACTGGACAACTACCCGAACTGGCACTTCGTGTCCCACTTCGTGTTAGTTCGGAACACAAGTGTAGAATCTTGATTTCTTAGTTTTCTTTCTTCGTTCTGAACCAGCATCTTGCCCTTTCATGTTCCAACACATGCTAGAGACATTCCCACATTCTTCATTAACTAGTTGAACCTCTATATCCTATAGTATCATCTTAGCCATTCATGAAGTGTGGAATGGATATTGTGAGAAAACTACCTAAGGCACCAGGTGGAAAAGTGTTCATGCTTGCGATGGCGGATTATTTTTTAAAATGGATTGAAGCCGGAGAATTTTTCCAAGTTAGAGATTGAGAGGTTATGTTTTTCATCAAACGCAACATCCTGACCAGATTTAGGATTCCTGCTAAAATAGTTTGTGACAAAGGTTCCCAATTCATAAGTGTCACACCCCCAAAAATCCCACCCGCGACAACGAACAGTCTATATGCAATGTAAATTTAAACCAAAGTAAATGCGTTTTGAAATGCGGAAGCGTAAACGAAAAAAGTTGTGATAAATGTTCAAGCGCTAAAACATGCACAAACCAAAAGATGATTAGTTTTGAAAGTATTAAAGTCTAATATGCATGCATGATAATCATAATCCATAAGTGGTGCATCCTAGCTCGTGGCAATCAATCCAGTTTAGCGACCTGAGAAATAACATGCTAAAGTGTCAACACAAAGGTTGGTGAGTTCACAGGTTTATCAGTTCAGTATCATTTCAAGTTCAGTTTAAGATTGACCGTTCAATAACGTCAAGTTGTAAGAGCATTATATCAAATAGCTAGCTAGGCTATATACATGAAACTTCGCACGTTGATGGTCACCGAAGCTAACAGTTGTTTATAGTTTGCCTTGTTGTGTTTAGGACGAATATAACACCCGTTCGATATCCAATCGTGCCAGAGCGACTGACCCGGGTGGGGTTTGTCAAACCCAGTAGTACTACAATATATTTCCCGCTATCGTCATTAATACTAACGGTACCATAAGAAGGACTTTGTTATATCATGTGCTACAAGTACTTCAAGTGATATATAAAAGTCTAATTATCTCCATTGTCCAAATCATGCATGTTAATCTCCCTAAAAGGATTAAAACAGTAAAATGGGGCCGTGAAACTCACCTTAGGTTGCACAGCAAAAGTTTCCATATAAACAGTTAATCCAAGTAGCAAGAATGAGTCTTGTGTAAGCAATCAATCTCC
Source organism: Deinandra increscens subsp. villosa (assembly GCA_039602395.1). Taxonomy (NCBI): domain Eukaryota; kingdom Viridiplantae; phylum Streptophyta; class Magnoliopsida; order Asterales; family Asteraceae; genus Deinandra; species Deinandra increscens. The sequence goes on along the minus strand of JBCNJP010000010.1, from coordinate 20,430,279 downwards.
TAACGAGCATACGAGTATAAGTGTGTGTTCAAACAAACGACTAAATCTAACGTAAATGAAAAAAACGAAGGATCGTGGAATTCAAAACAAGTCGAGGATGGCATGTGTGCCAAATCCGAGCGATTATCGAAATAACGCGAGAAAATACAATATATATCAATATTATATATTTTCTAAGTTCAAAGGTTTCAAAAAGAATAAATATATATAATATATATATTTAAACCGAACGTGTTATAACGTTAATAACGGGTTACAAAACGAGATACACATTTATAAAAGTTCATCTAAAGGTATCTTCTCGTTTACATAAACTAACGACATACGTATAAATATGAAACTACACGAGAATATATTTATTTCACCCCTTTATGTAAAACCATAATTCTTGTGTTAAAAGAAAATAAATACATAATGCATATATATATATATGTATATATATTTACATATGGTTTTATTAAAACTATATTTGGGTTCAAAACGTCTAAATTTACGGATCTAATAGTCAATATACATTTTTTACGGGTTTAAACATTCGTGGAAATCCATTTTATATGAGTTTTGGTTTGACAAATGCCTTGCATCACAAATTAAAAACAAAACAGAATATATGAAGGTCGCAGGGGTCAAACCCACGACCTCTCGCACTCCACACAGCCGCCCGACCACTCGGCCAGCGGGCCTGTTTGTGTTATGGTCCAGATCGAATTCCTTTTATCAATACACAGCGACCAGAAAACAGTTAAAGGAAAAATGTAGAATTAAAAAGGGTGAGACCGGGACTCGAACCCGCGTCTCCTGCGCACCGGACCAACACCCAAACCATTGTGCCAGATTGGCGTCTGGTTTTATATCCGAACCCTTAACTTTATAACTCGAACCCGCTGTGTGTCATCTTCTTCACCCACAACCCTAATGTCGCCGGAGATATTTTCCGGCGACCGGAAAATCGTGAAACTTGAAATAAACATACAAAAAGATGCGACTAACAAGAAGGGATGTTTACCTCAAGTCGGAGACGAATTATGAGATGGTTTTGAAGCCGAAAATGGACCCGAAATGTAAACGCGAACTCCGAGCATGGTCACGAAACTCCAACCGGTTTGCTCCTGGACGCTCGTGGAGAACTCGCGATCACAATGGTGATCGAGAGGTGGTGCAATAGTGGCAGATAGTGGTGGTTTCTTGGTGTTTTCGAGTCGCCGGAAAATGAGAAACGAAAGAGAGAGAGCAGAGAGGATGCGAGAGACTGGAGTTGTGAATGATTCAGGTGATATAACTCCATCATTGAATCAGGAATTAAGGTGGGTTGAAACGGAAGGGAAGTGGTCATGATCGGTCTCTTGAAACCGATCATTGAATCGATCCAGTAACTCACGATTCAATTGCGACAATGGGGTTAATGACATAAACAGTCCCTCGAGTACTTACAAATGTGACACAAAGTTATAGGGTAATTACAAAAATAATCCCCACTAATTTTGTAAATGAAAAGAGATTTAGAAATTGGTGGAAAGGGTCCCTCAAGGTTATAAATCTCTAACGAACTCTAACGGAGTTAACGGGAAATGTTTCTAACAACGAATATACGAGGACTGTCAAAATATACAAATCGTATAACGTTTGTTGGAAAATATAAATCTCGTTTAAATTCACAAAAAAATCATAGATTTTAATTTATAACTTACACATATATTTAAAGCACATAAATTTATGAATAATGAATTGTAATTAAAATCATTTAAATCATAACATAGAGATTTAAAGCTCATAACTTATATATTTAAGTCACATATAACTATATTAATAGCTTGTAATTAAAACCCTTTAATTACATAAAATCATAAATCTCATAAAATCATATTATATACATAAGTATTTAATTCCACAAAACCCTAATTTGCTAAAGTCAACACAGTTAAGCACATAAATGTTCACACAACATTTAATACGTTTACGTTTAGTTAATGCCAGAAAATGACCTGAAAAGTCGGATTGTCACAATAAGTAAGAGGACTATAAAATTTTGTAGGAGTTGGGGGATTAAGATGGTAATTTCGACTCCACCATCCTCAAGCCAACGGACAAACCGAATTCAAAAATAAGATAATCGTTAACAAGCTGAAAAAGAGATTAGATACTAGAAAAAGTATATGGGCAGAAGAACTCCCTTTGATGTTGTGGGAGGATAGAACAACAACTAAAAATGCAACAGGCCAAACGCCTTATTCCTAGGTATTTGGTACCGAGTCCCTAATCCCAGCTGAAATGGTGATCCCAATGACAGGGTCCAGCATGCTGAACCAGGATGTCAATAATGAAGCGTTGTCTCAGGATCGGGATACCATAGGCGAGCTTGGGGATCTTGTTACTATTAGGATTGTAGCCTATCAAGAAAAATATCCAAGGCCTATGATAAGCATGCCAGGATTCGATGATTCAGAGTTGGATACCTTGTGCTAAGAAAGGCCTTCAAAAATACTACTAATCCTGTTGTTGGTAAGTTAGCTCCTAAATGGGAAGACCCTTATTTGATGAGGCTGGAAAGAGGGCATACTGGCTTGCCAACATGGATGGAGAACTCCTACAAAGATCCTGGAATGCAATACATGTAAAGCTAGGATTTGAGGCTTCTGTATTAAATTATATTTAGTTTTTGGCTTGAATTATGTAGTGCAATAAGCTAGTGGGCTAGCTTAGTGGTAGAGGGCTTTCACCCATGTAATTCATGGGTAAGTTTGTATTTATAAAATCTCACACCACAATATCTACGTTAGCCATTCAAGAGAGAGAACTAGGGACTGCAAGGTTTCTAGGAGATTTCGGATTCTCTCTAAACCGATGTTAAAACATGATTCTATTTGTCTTTGGAAGTATCATGTACAAGAACAAAGCTACAAAAGAGGTTGTGTCCAAAGTGACCCGAACTGTCAGTTCGGGTGCACACGAACGGACCCGAAGTGGCAGTTCGTGTGACAGCTGGTTCGAACAATATTGTCCAAGTATAAATAGCTTCGTCTTGTATAGAATGATAACTTCTGGTCTTTTCTTCTATGTGTTTTTCTGTGTGTGTACTCTAATTGTTAAGCAATACAATTCCACATTGTATTTACTCCTTGTGTCTCATTTTCATACTCAAATTAGACGTTTGATCATTGATCAAGTAGACGATCCACAACTCACGAACTTATAACCGAGGTGTACCAGACGTGTTTGATTAATCAAATTATGTGCATCGTTCATAGGTGATTTGTTTTCTTCGTTATTGTTTATCGTGTTCTTCATCTATCTCGTTTCATCTAAAGTTCTTGAATCTTCTCTATCACGGGATTCCGCACCATGTTAGAGGATTGGATATCGTGTGAGGATTAAATCGATCCTTACAATTGATATCAGAGCTAACAAACCTAGTTTCGAGGCTCTCACGATATCAGATTCAAGTGTTCTTGTTTGTTTTGATTCGTTTTTGGGTAAAGTATTTCAACCTTCTTGATTTCAAGTGAGCTTTGGTTGATTTCGTAACTTGTTGATTAATACATATACGTGTTGAACTCGTGACTTTTTGTTTTCTTTTTTTTACGGCTGGAATTGTATTGGATCGAGATCCATTTATTTAAAAAAACAATTGTTGCTGTTTGTTACTTTTTAATTGGAAAAATTGCATGAAATAATCCCAACTTTTGCTCGTTCGCAAATAATAATCCCACCTTCCGAAATTGCAAGGAGCAGTCCCACCTTGTCACAATTTTGCGCCTAACAGACCCTCCGTTAAAAAAAATTAACGATGTAAAAAATTGATGACGTGGAAGCTGATGTGGAACTTTATTTTAATTTTTCTTTTTTTTTCAATATCCAGTCATCATCACCTCACCACCACCACCACCTCACCACCACTCCACCACCACAACCACCCCATCGCCACCATCAAATCCGCGAAACAATCATACGAGTGACACGTGCGATGCCAACTTTGATTATACGCGCTTTTGGGTTGAATCCAAGCTCAATTTTGGACAAATTCATTATGTTTGAC
>JBCNJP010000010.1:20355421-20425746 GCA_039602395.1 Deinandra increscens subsp. villosa | reverse complement strand
CAGGGAAGTCCATCTTTGCTTTATTAATTTTGGTTATACGTTATTATGACCCAGGATGAATCTAATCCAGGGTCACCCTTATTTTACGAATGACCCAGCATGTGGAAATGACCCTGCATGCTAGGACATTGTTACTAACGCGTTTTGTGCCTATATCTGATCAAGGACAGGTTGACGGAGTCCACCAACGGTCGAATAGAAGAAGCTGGAGACTTATTTCGCACGTGGTCAAAGGCTGTTAGCTGGAAACTCGGTCAACTAACTGAAAAAGACGTTGGAGAAGAGATCCCTGGAATATCAGAGAAGTTGTTGAAGATCTAGGAGTATAAATAAGACACTTAGTCGTTTATTTTCAGCTCATTCGAGCTTTACTCACTATACTGAAACGTTTACGTAATCAATAAATTGGTAGCGTGTGTTATCGCTACCCGGGGTTTTTATGCCGGCGGCGCCTTAGAGACATCTAAGGGATAAGGGCTTTTCCCTAGTAAAATTCTCGGTGTTCCTACTTGCATTCAAGGCTTCATTTGTGTTATTAGCCTTCTTAATCGATTTCGCAACTAAACTTACATTTTTACCCAGGATTTTGTTTTTTGTCCCTGGAATCCAGTTGTTGTCGGAGGATTTTTACAAACAGTCTTCGTATCTTAATCCTAGGCACCAAACCTCACAATCTTATTTGGTTCAAGTTTTACTAAATATGCTTAAGTAATTTTTAGCCAAAACAGTTATGCTACTGGGGTATTCATACATGGTTTGAAACCTAAGATTTGTGTAGCTTTGAGCATGTTCAAACCCTAATCCTTGAAAGATGCCTATTCTTTGGCTCGTATTCAATATGCCACAATGAAGCAACTATCATTGTTTGATATATCTAAGAAATCTAAAACCAATTCTGGTGTAACCGGTAACCTGATACAAAACTCCAATATTGGGACTCCATACAATGCTTCCAATCTTCCTTTGTTACCCACAACTGTTTCCACTACTACTGTTCCTAAATCCAACACTCAACAAAGGCTAACTACTAAGGAAATGGATGCAAATCGAGCCAAAGGAGAATGTTTTTGGTGCTCGGAACCTTTTACTTCTGGTCACAAGTGCACTAAATGCCAGTTATATGTGATTGAAGTTGATGATTGTGATAATGATACGGGTGACCCAATTACTTCCTACACTATAACAACATTCACTGATGATCCTCAAATTTCCTTACATGCCATCAATGGCAACCAATCTTCTGCCACTATGAAGTTGATGGGTATGATTAGTGTTATACCCTGAATTTTCGGCTCGTAATCCAGGGTACAGGTATAGGCTTAGGGCAGGATTGACACAGGAATTGTGTGACCCAAAATTTAACAGGTAAGGCTTAGTAACCCTGAATGTATCAGAACAGAGGTAATGTCCCAGGATGTCATCGTAATTCAGGGAAGTTTATATTTATTTTATTTTTGTCATACATTATTATGACCCAGGATGACTATAATCCAGGCTCACTGTTATTGTACGAATGACCCAGCATGTGTAAATGACCCTGCATGCTAGGACATTGTTACTAATGCATTTTGTGCCTATATCTGATCAAGGACAGGTTGACGAAGTTTACCAACGGTCGAATGGGATGAGCTGAAGACTTATTTCGCACGTGGTCAAAGGAAGTTAGCTAAAAACTCGGTCAACCAACTGAAAAAGACGTTGAAGAGAGGATCCTTGGAATATCGGACAAGTTCTTGAAGAGCTAGAAGTATAAATAGGACATTTAGACTTATTATTCAACTCACTCGAGCTCTACTCATTGTATTCTCGTATTCGATTATTTGCTTATTCACTGTACTCAAACATTTACGTGATCAATAAATTGGTAGCGTGTGTTATCGCTACCCGGGGTTTTTATGCCGGCGGCGCCTTAGAGACATCTAAGGGCTAAGGGCTTTTACCTAGTAAAATTCTCGGTGTTCATACTTGCATTCAAGGTTTCATTTGTGTTATCAACTTTCTTAATTGATTTCATAATTGAACTTACGTTTTAACCCAGGATTCCGGCTTTTGTCCCTTGAATTCAGCTGTTGTCCCAGGATTTTTGCAAACAGTTTTCGTATCTTAATCTTAGGCACCAAACCTCACAATCTTATTTGGTTTAAATCTTGCTAAATCAACTTAAGTAATTTTTAGCCAAAACAATTTGGCGCCCACCGTGGGGCAATTGGTGTCAATTTTTTGTCAAACTCTTTTCAGGTTCATCCTAAACTTGACTTTTACCAAAATCTATCAAAAAATGTCGACACAAATTAACACCTCAAATGTTTCAGATTCTGTTGTGACTACTTCAACAACTGGAGTCACCCCACCGGGTCCAAGGACCAGTACTTCGACAAGTGGAGTAACCTCACCGGCTCTAAGGTTAAACACTTCAACTTCAGCTACACACAGGGACGGACCAACAATCAACCATGAAGTGATCGAGACTGAAAATATCCCAGATGACCCTGTCTTGATATCTAATATTGATATCCTAGCCACATTCGGTAAGATGGAGCGCCACATGGAACTCCAACAAAAGGTGAACCAGGAATTCATGGCCCAATTGATGAGCATAAGGTCAGAGTTACCTAGGGCTACGTCGGTTCAGCCTTCTCCACTCGACCCCAGAATTCTGAATTTCAGCACCCCTGGAAGCAATTCCAGGGTACATGAAGGTGTCACCCCACTGGACAGGAGATCAACATCCTATGCCGCTCAGATGACCCAAGTTGATTTACCTAGGATGTCCACCATCAGGGAACCATCGTTAATCCTGGGACAAGTACGACCCGGGATGTCGGTAACACTCCTCAAACTTTCGTCCATTATGCTAATACTAACAGTTCAGTGCAGGATCCAGGGATCAGCCCATCAATTAAACGAGAAATCCAAAGGCTCAAGCAGATGATCTCGAGTGTCCCAGGAGTTGTGCAACCTATCCCTAAAGTTGGACCAGCGAGTCATAGATTGTCCAGGTTTGCTCCACCAATCTGTGACGTGGAGATACCCAAAATGTTTCAAACACCCAGCGTGAAACCTTATGACGACACGACAGACCCTGAAGAACATGTGGCGCAGTACCGTGAAAGAATGGAGGTTATCTACATGCCTCCTGAAATTAAGGAGGCATGCTTGTGTAAAGGATTCGGGTCTACCCTAACAGGGGCAGCCTTGAAATGGCTCCTGAATGTTCCTCCTTACTCAATTACTTCATTTTCACACTAAATTAATTTATTTAACAACCAGTTCTCTTGCAGTCGTAGCTTTGAAAAACTAACAAGTGATTTGTATAGGGTAACCCAGAATGCAGGTGAAACCCTAAGGAATCACGTCAGCAGGTTTAGCAGAGAAGCCTTGGAAATCCCAAACATGGACATGGCGACTGCAATCCAGGCTTTCAAGATGGGACATAGCAAAGATTCACCATTCTATGAAGACCTGGTCATGAACCCGTGCAACAAGATGGACGAAGTTCGTCATAGGGCTCTACGCTTCATCGGGCTAGAGGAGGACATGCAAATCCTAGGGAAGGGTGAATCCTCCCCGGGGTCTAACAGCTCTAACAGGAAATCAGAGTTCTCACATCCTAGGTCACAGCGATCTAAGCCATACTCAAGACCCGATGAACGTCGAGTGAACAGTGTGGACCAGGACGAAGAGGAAGAAGAATATCCTTCCCTTAACGATTATTGCTTTACTACTGATATTTCTGGTGTTGTGTATGCTATGCAGGATCTTGGAGACAAAGCAAGATGGCCCAAGAAAAATGATGGACCTTCTACTTGAAAGGACAAGTCCAAATGGTGTGCCTACCATGAAGACTTTGGTCACCAGACCGAGGATTGCATGGCCCTGAAGAGAGAAATTAGCTATCTACTCAGCAAAGGTTACTTGAAGGAGCTCCTAGGAAAGAAGAAGGACAAATCCAGGGAGCAAAACCCAAAATCCAGGGACAATGGTCCAAGGTCCCAGGATTCTGGACACGTCGATGGCCGTCTTGAGAGAGCGTCCTCACCACCCCCAAATGCTAAGGTAATCCACTTCATTTCTGGTGGTTCTGATATTTGTGGTACCTCTTATTCTGCAGCGAAAAGACACGCCAAGGAATCCAAGTCAGATAGAGAGGGAAGACCCAGGAAGAGCTCTGCTCAACCCGATGTCAGGGAAATTACGTTCAGCGAAGACGATAGACGCAACATCATAGACCCTCATCATGACGGGTTGGTGATAACACTTCACATCGCCAACAACATTGTGAAGAGGATCCTGATCGATGGAGGCAGTTCAGTAAACATAATCTAGTTGGAGGCTCTGCAAAAGATGGGGATTCCACATTCAGAGATCATCTCAAAATCCACGGTACTCGTGGGTTTCAGTGGTGAAACAAAGAATACCCTGGGTGAAATCAAGCTTCTGGTCTATGTAGAAGGGCTCAACTCAGTTCAACGGTTCTGTGTGATGGACGCACCTTCAGGGTACAATGTAATCCTGGGTAGACCATGGATTCATGACAACAGGACTGTACCCTCAACGTACCATCAATGTGTGAAGCTGCCAACACCCTGGGGTGTGATCACGGTCCACAGCGACCAGCAAGAGGCCAAGGAATGTTACACTACCTCAATGAAAATATCCTCCAAACAAAGACAAGGATAGCAATTAAAGAAAAAGGCCCGGGAAGCCCTGGAAGCAAGGGGGCAAGACGTCAAGGCTATTGAATTGGATCCCTTAAATCCAGGGAAGAAAGTCTATATTGGAACAAATATTCCAGGGCCAATAGAGAAACAATCAGTACACCTACTCAGGACCAGGATGTCAACCTTTGCTTGGTCCCACGACGACATGACAGGTATTTCTAAATCCGTTATTACACATAAACTTGGGATTGATAACTCTTTCAGGCCCATACACCAAAAGAGGAGAAAATTTGCACCAGAAAAGAACGTCATAATCCAGAACGAGGTGGATAGACTATAAAAAGCAAAGATGATCAGAGAAGTAAAGTTTCCCAGGTGGTTAGTGTTGAGGGTCTATTTTCAGGATGCTCGCAGGAAGCTCAGATAGTTTAAGAATCCTATTATCATCTGGGAATCCCGTCTACTCAGGTATCCTGATTAATTTTATTTTGCTAACCCTCATATTTGCCACGTGTTTTATTTGACCAGGTACAAGTGAAGTCGATAACTACCTCCGAAACTTAAGCTCCAGCTACGGTAGCTCGTGGACCAAGTGAACCAGGAAGACCCATAACGGTCGAGTTAGTTGGACGTTAAGATCCCGGGAATCCCAGAAAGTTTGTTATCTTTGTATTTGTTATATAAATCGAGGATTCGATCAGTATGGACACACAATCAACACCAATTGAACACACTTTAGAATGCACAAAATTGTATCAGATAGTTCTGATCGATCACACCTCCAACCCCTTGTAATATTTCATTTGAATATCAATAAAATTGTGTGGTAGCGGGCTCTTCAGGCCGGCTCCCGAGGTTTTTTTGCTAGGATTCCTAGAGGCAACTCGAAGGATCCTGGATTTTTCCCTCGTTACATCCTTGTGTTTAACTTTACATTTTGAGCATATTGACAAGCACACTACCTCATATTCTAAGTTTGGAATACGAGATTCCTTTGTGAATTTTTGACCAAAACAGTTTGGCGCCCACCGTGGGGCAAGTGGTGCTTTATTCTAAGAAAATTCCATTCATCATCCGCTCTATTTGATCTCCAATCTTGAAAATGTCAAACCAACAGAAGACTGTTTCGGCCTCTACATCGTCCTCCATCCCTCCTCTTCCTTCCCTTCCAGGAAGCCAGAAGAAGACTAATGATCGTCAGAAGAAAGTGGACGAGCAGCCGAGAAAAACTGACTATCCTGTCTTCACATGATCTCAGGTTCAATCTGTTGATCTTGTTATTACTAACAATGATTTGTTTTCCTTGATTAAACAGGTGAAAAATCAAATGGATCAGCAAGAAAAACCAATCAAACGGTGATGAAGGAGACTGAAGAGCTTAAGAAATCTAGGAAACCCGTGGAGGAACAAAGTCCTCTGTTTCCCAGGCATCTCGACTTCAATGCTTCAGGATCCTCAGATCCGTCTCGCTATAGTTACAAATTAGCAGCAGGCTTCAGTACAGCCCCTACAATGACTTCTCAGGCCGCTGGATATGCAGAGAGTACTGCTGGATTCTCAGGAGCTGTCCCACCAGAATCCTCACAGACACGCTACAAGGGTCCTTGGTTTCCACCACTGTTGGGGAACTCAGCCTCGCCGTCTCAAGGATATCCCTTTTCTGTTAGGAATCCAAGCCAGGATCCCCAGGGATATCCATACTCTAACCCTTCTGTTTCTGTAGGAATCTTCAAGTCCAACTCCTCAGAAGTACATGATGGTGACGTCATCCCCATGCAAACAGCAGCCACTATAGAGCCGAGCATCCCAATGAGCTATGGATATAATCCCAGGATCCCAGTCCAGAATCCTGGCCCAAGTAATGTGTCCAATTCAATTCCTATCGTTTCTAACCAGGGTGCTCCTTATGATGCAGGTATTCATCCAAGTATCGCTAGGGAGCTCCAGAAGTTGAAAGAAATGATATCAAATGTTCCAGGGATCCTGAAACCCATTCCCGAGGTTCCTTTGGAAAGCCATAAAATCTCTAGATTTACTTGGCCGATTTCCCAAGTGGAGATCCCGAAACGCTTCCAAACTCCAAGTATGAAGCTTTACGATGGAACCACAGATCCTGAAGAACACGTAGCACATTACCGGGAGCGTATGGAGATCAATCCTATTCCGACAGAAATCAAAGAAGCCTGTCTATGCAAAGGCTTCGGATCAACCTTAATGGGACCAGCCATGAAATGGCTACTGAGCATTCCTCCTAACTCTATTACATCATTTTCTCATTTAGTTAACCTGTTTAACAATCAATTTTCTTGCAGCAGGACCTTTGAGAATCTCACAGGTGACCTGTACCGAATAATTCAGAAGACATATGAGCCTCTCAGGGAATACATTGCCAGATTCGGACGAGAATCCCTTGAGATTCCTAATCTGGATATGGCAGCAGCAGTAGAAGCCTTTAAAATGGGGCTCTCAAAGGATTCACGTTTCTATGATGACCTTGTCATTGCTCCTTGTAGGAACCTTAATGAAGTACGCAACAGAGCTTTGAGGTTTATCCGTTTGGAAGATGATAAGAGAATTCACCAAAGATTGGAGGTTCCTAAATATGATCCCAACAGCAAGAAGGCGGAATCCCCCGGGAAGCCGCATAGATCTCGTCCATACTCCAAACCGGAGAATCACAAAGTTAATGCTGTTGACCAAGACGATGATGATGAGGAGTACCCTAAGGTATCTGAATACTGTTTTTCAGTTGATATTGGTGGTTTGATGTGTGCTATGCAGGACCTAGGTGAAAAGGCAAGATGGCCCAGGAAGGTGTTAGAGCATATTCCTATGCTACGTTGTGTCTCGTGTATTGTATCTAGGTTAGAGCATCTTTCTGAGTCTTAGTACCAACATGCTAACGTCGGCGTACCAAATGGTCCGCAACTTATTTGGTACGGGCGTACCAAATGGTACGCTGATGGTCCGCCAGTTAGTATGTTAACACTATAAATAGTTCGTTAGAGAGGGAGCTAGTAACCAGTTCAGTCTTTCTACATCTTAACTGTCTGAAACTCAGTGTGTTCTCTCTCTATCTAGACTTTGTGTAATTCTCTTTGTGAATCAATAAATAGAAGCTTTATTTACTTCTTGTTGCTTATACGATTACCAAATCATGCAGTAGTAAGATCGTTCTGTGATTTTACAAGTGGTATCAGATGAATTGGTTGCTCTACTGCTGTGATAATGGTAGATTTTCGAGTTCTAGAGTGAGAAAGTGTGGGTTTTCTTCGTTTTTCATCAAATTTTCGCAATTTAGAGTGTTTCAATGATGAAAAATGATTTCTGAGTGTTGTTGGAGTGTTTTCGCATCATACTGAGTTAAATTCCAGATCCAAACGTCGAAATTCGCGAAAATCAGACGAATCAGGTTCAAACTACGTTGGTCCGCTCGAAGAACACTTGGTCCGCCGTTGGTCCGCACGGCAATCTTCATCCGTATTCTGGTCCGCTAAAACTTGTCCGGAAGGCAATCTTCAAAGTTGGTCCGTGGCGGTTATTTTCTGGTCCGCCGTACCATTCTGGTCCGCCGTACCAAATCTGGTCCGCTGGAATAATCTGGTCCGCTGAAATCTTTTGGTACGTAGAGCATAGTTTGGTCCGCTAATTTGATCTGGTACGGAGGTTGGTACGCTGAAATCTTTTGGTCCACTAAGAATTGGTTGGTACGCTGGCAGAAAACACATGTTCACTAAAACTGATGTAACTTGAGAACCGTTTGGAGTTACGGAACCCAATACTAGCCAAAACGTTCGTCTTTCTGAGATCTAAACTTGTACTCACCTAACGGTCTGTACACCCCAGTTTGACCCCCAAAATCAGCTTGGAAGACGTCCGTTTTTCTGTTTGAAGTTTTTGCATTCGATATTGTAATTTCAAAATGAGCGAGTTTCACGCATTTTCAGCTGTTCAATTGTCAATGCAAGCCATGTTGAACTATGATAACGAAATAGGAACAAATCAGAAAGTTCCTAAGTTGCTTAGGTTGGAGAATTATGAGAATTGGAAGCAACGATTTGAATCGTTCATTAATGTTCTTTACATTGATTTATGGATTTCCATTGAACAAGATTATACATATCCTCAGATTAATGGACAACCGACTGCACGAAGTGATCTTGATGAAGATCAAAGAAAAGTTTATGTCCGAGAAAAGAAATGTTATGGAAATCTCACAATGGCACTACCAAGAGAGCTTCTACATCAATTCAAAAATTGCACAACATCAAAAACTTTGTGGGATGCATTGAAAGATAGGTGTGCAGGAAACGAGCAATATAAGAAAAGTCGAAAGAAAGTTTTGTTAAAAGAATTGGACAACTTTCAGCATTGTGACAAAGAAAGTATTGTCGACTTGATTTCTTGGTTTTCACATCTGATCAATGAACTTGAGGTTGTTGGAGTCAAGAAAGAAAAAGAGGAATTGAAAGAAAAATTTCTGGAAGCTCTGCCCGAAAAGTGGGAGAACTTTGTTATGATGCTTACTAATGATCCAAATTACTCCAGTTGGTCATTCAATCAAGTGTTAAGCAAATTACAAGCTCGGGAAATGGAATTACTTGTGAAAAAGTCAGCAACTCCAACAGTTCAGAATCCTGAGATATATTTTGGAGAGAATTCTGCTACGGGGCATGCTAAAACTAAATCACATTCTATTTCAAGCAGTAATCCACCCGTAACAGCATTTCTTGTTGGGAAGTCTGAAAATACTGGAAGTTCTTCGGGTTGCAGTTTTACCATTCCTGATAGATCAGCAAGTCTACTTCTAATCAAGCAACCGAAGATCTAGCTGCTTTGTTGGGTGCTTTTGTATCATCATCATCTGGCTCCATATTTAGTCAAATTGGTAATTCTGGTTTGGTTCCGGACGATCTAAAACAGATGGATGAGGATCAGCTAAATAAATTAGATTTGGATTGGCAGTTGGCTATGATTGCTGAAAGAGGAAGACGATTTATAGGCAAACATGGCAAGAATTCTATTATGGGTGAATTTACAAGCACCAAACTTGGTTTAGACAAGTCTAAACTAAAATGTTACAAATGTTCCAAGTTGGGACATTTTGCTCGAGAATGAAAGCTCTCTTCTTCTAAACCAAGTAATTCGGATAATCATGATCACAATAAAGAAGTTAAAGCTATGATATCTCAAACTAATGAAGATTATGATTGGACTAAAGATTTTCCGGATGAATCTGCATTTGTAGTTCATTCTCAAGATCATTATGCTTTGATGGCAAATATTGAGGTTGACTCGAGTGGATATGCATCTGAGACTAGTAAATCTGAATCGAGTAATTCTGATTCTGAAATGGGTGGTTATGAATCCGTGTGTGAATTTTGTACTCAGAAAGATAGAAAGATTCAGGAATTGGGTCAAGAAAAGGAAAAGTTAGTAGTTGATAGGGTGAAGCTTGAAGAAGAGTTAGAAAGTTATAAACAGAAGTGTGAAGTTTCTGATGGCATTTTCAAAATGAATGAGAAGTTACTCCAAGAGAAGAGTCTATTATTGGAAGAGTTAGAAGACCTTCGGAAACAGGTGTCAGGAGGTAGTATTCAGAATGATCAACAAAAGTCACAACTTAAACATGAGAATGATGAGTTCATGACAAAAATTGTCAAGTTGATTGCTGTCAATGAAAAGTTGGTAAAGGAAGTTGAGGAATATAAGTTTAATGCTAAAGATGTGAGTGAAGATTTTGAGAATCTATTTCAAAAGTCCACAGCAAGGGTGGAAGCTCTTAAAGCATCTAATGATGAACTTCAAAAAGCATCTAATGATGAACTTCAAAAAGCATTCGATGAAGTTACTGCTGATAGAACTCAATATCAAATTGTTCAATCTGAATTGAAAGACACCATCACTACTCTGAAGAAAGACAAACGCTTGTTAACCAGAAATATTGAGATCTATAAGGAAAGAGTGGGTAAGATTACAAAGGAGGTGCTTGCTGCTCATGATGGTATGAGAAGAGAAAAATCGTTAGTTAACAGCACATCTGAGAAATTGATTCAATCAGAAAAGGTTCTTGCTGAAGCTCAAAAGACCATAGCTGATTTGAATGTTGAAGTCTTGGATCTAAATCGTCAATTGCATAACTTGAAGAATTCTCATTCTTTTGCAAGTTACTTGTGTCAAGACGATAATTTCAAGAAGGTGTTTGGAGGCGATGATTTAAATCAAATTCCGCATCCAGTGATTCAAATAGAGTCTGTTGTCGATTTGAACACTCCGGCTATACAACAAGATTATTCTGAGTTAGTTGTTGAAAATTCTGATTTGAAAACATCAAGGAAATCAAAGAAGGTGAGAGAAACAGACGAAAGTTTGGTTGATAAAACGCCACCATCGTTTGTTTTTAGTGGCTTTATGTCAGAAGAGGGAATTCTTTCCGCTGGCAAGACAATTGAAGAAGATGGAAAAGAGTTGAATGAAGCCAAAGTTGCTGTAAAGTTGGTGCAAGCTAACAGGTTAAAAGACATTAAAGCTTCCTTTAACCAGGTTGCTAAATCTGGTAGTTCCAGTTCTCAAATAGATCTATCCAAGTTACCTGGTTACAAACAGTCTGGATTGGGAAGTGAAGGCAAGAATTTTGCAAAGAAGAAGACCATGTCAAGGAAGGTTCAGAAAGCAAAGAAAGATACAAACTTGGGTCAATTATATCATCTGGCTCAAGTATTCATTTCAACAATGGAGAAAGGATTTGGAGGAAAGCAAAAGAAGAAAGTTTCATCTGAAAGTTCTCCGAACGAATCTTCTTCATCCGGTTCTCATGCTACACCTCAAAGTCCTACATCGAAATGGGTACATTCTAACTGTTTTGGCTAAAAATTACTTAAGTTGAATTAGCAAAGTTTGAACCAAATTTTGAATGTGAGGTCAGGTGTCTCGAATTCAGATGTGAAAAAGATTTGAAATAATCCTGGGACAATAGTGGAATTCCAGGGTCAAATAACTAGAATCCTGGGTAAAAACTTAAATCTATTTATGAAATCAGTTGAGAAACTTTATCAACACAAATGTAACCAGAAATGTAAGTAAGAACACCGAGATTTTGACTAGGGAAAAGCCCTTAGCCCTTAGATGTCTCTAAGGCGCCGCCGGCATAAAAACCCCGGGTAGCGATAACACACGCTACCAATTTATTGATCACTGAAAAAGTCGAGTACAATGTGTTTGCAGAGAGAATAATACGAGAATACAATCAGTAAAGCTCGATTGAGCTGAAAATGAACAACTAAAGGTCCTATTTATAATCCGAGAGCTGCAATGACTCGTCCGATATTCCAGGGGTCTTCAACTGTTCTTCCGATATTTCAGGGATCCTCCCTTCAACGTCTCTTTCAGTTAGTTGACCGAGTTTCCAGCTAACCAACATTGACCACGTGTGAAATAAGTCTTCTCCTTGTTTCATGCGACCGTTAGAAGACCATGTCAACCTGTCCTTGATCAAATAAAGACATCGAAACAGTTAGTAACAATGCCCTAGCATGCAGGGTCATTTCCACATGCTGGGTCATTATAGCAATAAGGGTAACCCTGGATTAGATGACATAATATATAAAATAAAGTAAAGGTAAACTTCCCCGTCTGGTGTTAACATCCTGGGCCATCAAACATTACCTGTCAACATCCAGGGTCACACAATTCCTGGGTAACACCTGCCCCTGGATTATTAGCCGAGAATTCAGGGTATAACAATTGCCCCCAAATTTTCGCAAGTGGATAGAACTTACAGCTGTGAAAATTTGAATTTTCGGGTCACATCACCCCTTATCTTTAATCGTGTCCGTTAATTTCGCATCCACGATGACACGTCTCGAGCGACCTCCCATCACCTCTGTAGCTTCTTCTTTTCTTTAAATACTACCTTTAACCCCTCCTCTCTTTTCACACAAATTTCTCGAGAGCAAGGGTTTTCTTCCGACGCTTCCAGCTTCCGATTTTCTCCATTCAGGTAAACTTCTGCTCCAAACTTTTCCTTCATTCCCCGATCATGACCCGTAAGAAAATACGAGCAGAGACGACGGCTGAGGAGACTGGAATCGAGGATTTCCTCGATCAGTTTTACTTGCAAAGCCGAGCGCTCGAAGCTTGTACCTTCACCGATGACGACATAGCTGCATTGTTGTCGTCGGGCCTTTTCCCGGAATCCGCTGAGATCAGACCCTTCGACAAGAGGGTTCGATCAGATTTCTGTTCAAAGACCTGGGTCTGCTTTCCTTTTACTCCTTTCTCCATGGGTCTTTCTTACCCTTTCTCCGGCCTCCTGGCCGAGTTTTTCAAGGCCACCGGTCTTGCCTATGCCCAAACCCTACCTATCATTTGGAGGATCCTGGGTACCATCGATCGGCTGAACAATGAGTTCGATTCCCTGGTTGGTCTGCCTGAGCTGGCCCTGGGTTACGAACTCAAATCCCACGGCAACAATCGATTTTTGTTCAAGGCCCTGAGCAAAGAGGTTCAGATGATTCCTCGGGCTTCCTTTTTTGAGGAATGGAAAGGGAAATTTTTCTTTGTCAAGAGGTCCACAATTCCAGGAGGGATGAGCCTTCCAGTTAGATGGAGAGTAGATGGTAGGTTTTTACCTGCATTAGGGATTAGGATTTTATTCTATTCAAATACTGACCTTGGATTTTTGTTCTGCAGTTCCTAGCTTAAGCTCCATTGGACCCGCAAATCCTGGGACGTTCGAGAGATTTGAAGCTTTCCTCAGCATCAACGAAGTGGACCGAGAGTTCAGGACAGACCTCCACCAAGCTGCTTCATCTACCTCCCACAGCATGTCAAGTTGTAAGTATCTTGGTACTCTGCTTTTTGGACCTAGGATTTTCTCTGGATTCTGTTAATTTCTTATGCCTTTTCAGCCGCTGCCACTCCTGTCAACCTGGAAAACATTGATCTGGACGACTTTCTGCTAGGGGACTCCGAGCAGGACCTGCAAGTCATTACCTCTGTGAAGACCGAACCTATGACGGCTCCCAAAGCTCCTCCCTCCAGGACTTCTGGTACTAAGCGCAAGACCAGGGCCACTGCCACTGCTTCTGCTCCCGTTGTGCAATCTCTGGAGAACCTGGATGCCGCCGAGCTCCGTGCCCATGCCGAGGCCTCTTCCCGTCAAGTAAGTTAATCCTGGGTATCCCTGAATTTTCTACACGATAAACAATTCAAGGTCATAATTGTTAATAACATTACCTTCTCTTGCAGATTGCTAGCCGATTCGTGGAGATGGTCTGGGCCGCTGAGAAGCGAGCCCTGGATGCTGAGGCTGCTGTTAAGAGGGAGGTTGCTGCCCTGACCAAGGAGTTGAACTCGCTCAGGATAGTGGCCAACAAGAACCTGGGTCTAGTGCATGATCTTGAGAAGAAGGCAGTGGAGGCACGGGCTGCGCATGAGTCTGCTTTAGCCGCTAAGAGCGATGAAGGCAAGCTCATCGCTCGCATCTCCCTTTTCCAGTGCAGGCTGAAAATGGCGAAGGAGGCGAGGGATTTGGGGTTTCAGAACCCCAACTGGGATGTGTCCGACTAGGCAAAGAAACTGCGCAATTTAGGCGCCACCATCCCTGCAGGGTGTGACCCTGAAATCGGCCCTGGATCCAGCAAAAGCACCCCATCCAAGGGCTCTGCTGGTCACGCCATGGATATCGACCAGCCCAAGGGAGGAGAGCAGCCGACCCAGGACCCGAAGGCAGCAGAGAAGGCAGCGGAGGAGAAGGAAGCGAAGGAGGTGCCCCAGGATGAAGCTTGAAGAACAGGGGTCACCTTCTTATATTTTGTGGTTCATGTTTGTTTGAAAACAATTTTATTTTTATGCATGTGATGGTTTACCGGTTGATGTTTCCCGGTTTGTTTTGTTAAAACAATGATCCACCCCTGGATGTGATATCCAGGGTCTTTTGACACGTCCCAGCCTGGGATGTCCGGAGCTTTTCCGGGCCCAGGTTGGGTTTTATATATAACTGCTTTAACTACATACCTGTGTTTGACACATTTGAATGATATTTGTAATGTATGGAATGGTTCTAGGGTTTACCTTAGCAATCCTGGGGTGCCCCCAGGATCTTAGGATTCCTCGTAGCTTTAGCAGACTTGTGAATGTTTCCTGTAATAGGAACATATCGATTAGAATTAACTAGACAGGGAGTTAATTTCCTTCGGCTTTGACCGTTATGACCCTGGATTAAGTCAATAATCCTGGGTCATTAGGTAATCTTTGAATTGTTTCTGGGGTCAGGCCCGATAATAATTTTAATGTTATTTCTGGGGTCAAGCCCTGTGTCGTACTGGCGAACTGGGGTCAAGCCCGGTGCCGTACTGGCGAAATCTAGGGACCACCTCATGCCGTACCGGCGAACTAGGGTATTGCCTCGGATGTCTTAAGTTGGTACGTTAGCACCAATCCGTCTTGAAAACGCGTTAATCGTTTTAAACCTTGAGAGATCCGTATATGTCCCTGGATTGCAAGGTTGCCACCAATGCTCTTAACACGGATGATCTCACAATCCCAGGGTTTCATACTTGGATCACGTGCGTCTCGGGCGAGGCAAAAGTTGCCAACGTGCGCTCCAGGCGAGGCGTGATAGCCCATATTCGGATGAAGGACGCATAATCCTTAAACCTTAGGAATGGGTTTAAAATTCACCCATACGGAAGAGAGATGGCCAGTCTCAATACTTAGGAGAAACACGTTTGTTGCATTTGACTTGGAGTACCTTGAGTATTCTTTGCTTCGTATGCCTTGAATTTCCGATCATCCTGCACCTTGAATACCTTGAATCCTGGGATACCCTGGATTTTAGGCAATCCGTCTTGCAAAACATAGATCTTAGTAAATTCAAAACATTAAACGATAATCTTAAAAATGAAATGCAACATGTAACTAATGTCAGTAAATAAATAATGAAAACAAAATATATAAGGAAATAGGTAAATTAAGTGAGAAGAACTGACCTGAATCTCCACTGTGAATTTTCAAAATAAAACACATACCTGAGTAACTGAATCCTAGGACAGAAGGCCTTACATGAAATATGCTTTGAGGTGTATCGCATTCCAAGGTCTTGGCAATAGGTCTCCTTCCATATTAGCTAGCCAATATGCCCCCTTACCAGCCTCAGAATCAATCAAATAAGGACCTTCCCACTTAGGGGCTAATTTCCCGTCCCCTGGATTTGTTTTGTTCTGGAACGCCTTTCTCAGGACCAGATCTCCTACCTTGAATCTTCTGATCCTTACATGCTTGTTATAGGTCTTCGAAATTCTTTGCTAATATGCTGCCATTCTCCAAGCTGCCTGATTTCTCATCTCATCCAGGGTATCCAGGTCTTCAACCAGGGACTGATCATTCAAATCCTGGGTCTGACCACTGACCCTGAATGTTGGGACCACCATTTCCGTCGGGATGACTGCTTCTGTGCCGAATACCACGGAATATGGGGTTTGACCCGTGGCATTCTTGGAGGTAGTCCTATCTGCCCATAATGCCAAGGGTAATTCCTCTGCCCATCTTCCCTTCTTCTCCTTCAGTCTCTTCTTCAGGTTGTTTATGATGATCTTGTTGCTTGACTCAGCTTGGCCGTTGGCTTGAGGATGTACTGGAGTTGATGTTATCATCTTGATGCCCCAGGATTAACAGAATCCTGTGGTCCTACTTCCAATAAATTGAGAGCCATTATCACAGACAATCTCAGATGGCACTCCAAACCTTGTCAGTATGTTTCTTTTAATGAAGGATATAACCTCTTTTTCCCTGACTTGGACGTATGCTTCGGCTTCAATCCATTTCGAGAAGTAATCTGTCATTGCTAACATGAACACCTTTCCTCCAGGGGCCTTGGGTAGCTTACCAACGATGTCCATCCCCCATTTCATGAAGGGCCAAGATGCTGGAATTGGGTATAGCGGCTCTGCGGGCTGGTGAGGCACATTGGCGTGTCTTTGACATGCGTCACATTTCTGAGAAAAATCCAGGGCATCTTTTCTCATTGTTGGCCAATAATACCCCGTTCTTAGGATCTTGGACATCAGGGACCTGCCCCCTGTATGGTTTCCGCAATCACCCTCATGGATGTCTCTGAGAACTTCTTGGGCTTCATCCTTCTCCAAACATCTCAAATACGTACCTGCAAAAGATTTTTTATATAGTATATTTTTTATAATTACATACCTGGCTACTCTTATCCTGAATGCACGGGCGTCTTTCTCAGTTTCTGGTATAGTACCATCCTGCAAATACTGAATAATCGGCCTAGTCCAGGATTCCTCAGTAGAATCCTGGGTACTGGATACCAGGGTCTCACCTAATGTGTCAAAATCCTGGGAATCCATACCTTGGTCTATGGCCGGTGTTAGTATGTGAATAATAGGAATATGAGTATCTTCAAGTGTTTTGAATGCTGAACCTAGGTTTGTTAGTGCGTCTGCTTCAGCATTCTCTTCCCTTGGTACTTGTTGGATGTTAAAATTTTGAAAATCCTAGGACATTCGTTTTACCACTTCCAAGTATTTGACTAATTTCTCTCCCTTAGCTGCATAAGAGCCATTAAAATGGTTAGCTAAAAGAAGA
Source organism: Deinandra increscens subsp. villosa (assembly GCA_039602395.1). NCBI lineage: Eukaryota > Viridiplantae > Streptophyta > Magnoliopsida > Asterales > Asteraceae > Deinandra > Deinandra increscens. Next base: position 20,408,479 of record JBCNJP010000010.1, on the reverse strand, counting down.
GAGTCTACATATACCTGAATGTGTTGAATTCCCAGGTGTAATGCTAGCTGTAACCCAGCAATTAGGGCCTCATACTCTGCTTCATTGTTAGTTGCTTGAAATCCACATCTAACAGCCTGGGGTATCATGTCCCCCTGTGGCGATTTCAGTACTATTCCAAGGCCTGTCCCCCTGATATTTGATGCTCCATCAGTGAACAATGTCCAGTACCCTGAAATTTCCTCTTGTTGAAGCTGCTGCAATTCATGGTCTGCTTCTTGTTGTATGTCAGTACTGAAATCAGCCACAAAATCAGCTAGAGCCTGAGATTTTATAGCTGTTCTGGCCTCGTAGATCAGATCATATGCACTGAGCTTCACTGACCACTTAGCCATTCGACCTGACATTTCCGGTTTTCGCAAAACAGACTTTATAGGGTAGTTAGTTCTAACATGAATTGTATGAGTTTCAAAATAATGTCTAAGTTTAGTAGATGCCATACATAGGGCTAATATAAGTTTTTCAAGGTGTGAGTACCTGGATTCAGCATCAAGTAAACTCTTACTTACATAATATATAGGGTGTTGCTGACCTTCTGCATCCTTGGTTAGGACTGCACTTACCGTATTTCTGGACACCGCCATATACAGGGACAGGGGTTCCCCTGGATTAGGCTTCATTAATAAGGGTGCCGTGGATAGATATACCTTCAAATCCTGGAAAGCTTTCTCGTGTTGCTCCTTCCATTCGAATTTCTTGTTTTTTCTCAGGATATCGTAAAATTCCCTGCATCTTTCCGAAGATTTTGATATAAATCTATTAAGGGCAGCAATTCTACCTGTAAGTCTTTGAACTTCCTTGGTGCTGGTTGGCGATTTCAGGTTGGTAATTGCCCTGATCTGTTCTGGACTTGCCTCTATTCCTCTTTTGGTCACCATGTATCCCAGGAATTTACCTGCTCCGACTCCAAAGTGGCATTTTTCTGGATTCAGCTTCATGTTGTATTTGTCCAAGATATCAAAGGAATCCTTGACATCCTGGACATGGTCACTGGTGACCCTGGATTTGACCACCATATCGTCGATATATACCTCCATCGTGTCCCCCAGCTTTTCTTTAAACATCATGTTGACCAATCTCTGGTATGTTGCCCCTGCATTTTTCAGTCCAAAGGGCATAACTACGTAACAATATATACCTGTTGGTGTTATGAATGCTGTGTCTTCTTGATCCTGGGGTTCCATCTGAATTTGCTGAAATCCTGAAGTTGCATCCATGAAAGTCAGCATTTCATGGCCTGCCGTTGCATCGACCATGGAATCTATGTGAGGTAAGGGGAATGGATCTTTCGGGCATGCACGATTCAGGTCCGTATAATCCACGCATACCCTCCATTTACCATTCTTTTTTCCCACTACTACCACGTTGGCTAACCATCTGGGAAACTTGACCTCTCTGATCATTCCTGCTTTCAGTAATCTGTCCACTTCCTCTTGGATTATGATGTTCTTCTCTGGCGCGAACTTCCTTCTCTTTTGATGTATTGGCCTGAAAGAATTATCAATTCCAAGTTTATGTGTAATAATAGATTTGGAAATACCTGTCATATCGCCATGAGACCAGGCGAAGGTTGACATTCTGGTCCTGAGTAGATTCACTAGTTGCTCTTCTATCGGCCCTGGAATATTCGTCCCAATATAGACCTTTTTCCCTGGATTTGAGGGATCTAGTTCAATAGCTTTAACGTCATGTTCCCTTGCTTCCAAGGTTTCCCGGGCCTTCTTCTTTAATTGCTATGCTTGCCTTGGTTTAGATGATATCTTCATCGCCGTGGTGTAACATTCTTTAGCTTCTTGCTGATCGTTGTTGATTGTGATCACACCCCAAGGTGTCGGTGTCTTCACACATTGATGATATGTTGAGGGTACAGCCCTGTTGTCGTGAATCCAGGGTCTACCCAGGATTACATTGTATCCTGATGGTGCGTCCATCACACAGAAGCGTTGGACTGAACTGAGTCCCTCTACATAGACTGGAAGCTTTACCTCTCCCAGAGTGTTCTTCGTTTCACCACTGAAACCCACAAGTACCGTGGATTTCGAGATGATCTCCGTGTGCGGGATTCCCATCTTGTTCAAGGCTTCTAATTGGATTATGTTTACTGAGCTTCCTCCATCAATCAGAATCCTTTTCACGACGATGTTGGCAATATGAAGAGTTATGACTAGCCCATCATGATGAGGGTCTATGATGTTGTGCCTGTCATCTTCTCCAAATGTGATTTCTCTGAGATCTGGCTGAATAGAGCTTTTCCTGGGTCTTTGGTCCCTGTCTGATTTTGATTCCTTGGCGTGTCTCTTTGCTGCAGAATAAGAAGTACCACAGATATCAGAACCACCAGAAATGAAATGGACTACCTTAGCATCCGGGGGTGGTGATGATGCTCTTTCGGGATGGTCATCGGAACGTCTATAATCCTGGGACCTTGCATCATTGTCCCTGGATTTCGGATTCTGTTCCCTGGATTTGTCCTTCTTCTTTCCCAATAGTTCCTTTAGATAGCCTTTGCTGAGTAAATAGCTGATCTCTCTTCGCAGGGCCATGCAATCTTCAGTTTGATGACCAAAGTCTTCGTGGTAGGCACACCATTTGGACTTGTCCTTCCACGTAGAGGGTTTATCGCTCTTTCTGGGCCATCTTGCCTTGTCGCCGAGATCCTGCATAGCATACATCACACCAGAAACATCAGTAGTAAAGCAATAGTCATTAAAAGAAGGATATTCTTCATCGTCCTCATCTTGTTCCACATTGTTCACTCGGCGCTCATCAGGCCTTGAGTAAGGCTTTGATCTCTGTGACCTAGGATGTGTGGATTCTGACTTTCTGCTGGAACCGTTGGATCCTGGGGAGGACTCATTCTTCCAGGATTTTCCTATCTTCCTCCAGTCTGATGAAGCGGAGAGCCCTGTGACGAACTTCATCCATCTTATGACATGGGTTCATGACTAGATCCTCGTAAAACAACGAGTCCTTGTTTAGTCCCATTTTAAAGGCTTGAACTGCAGTTGCCATATCCATGTTTGGGATTTCCAGAGCTTCTCTGCTGAATCTGCTGACGTAGTTCCTTAAGGTTTCACCTGCATTCTGCGTTACCCTATACAGATCACTTGTTAGTTTTTCAAAACTACGACTACAAGAAAATTGACTGTTAAATAAATTAACTAGTTGTGAAAATGAAGCAATAGAATAGGGAGGAATGTTTAGGAGCCATTTGAGAGCTGCCCCCGTTAAGGTGGACCCAAACCCCTTACATAGGCAGGCCTCCTTAATTTCAGGTGGCATGTGAATAATCTCCATTCTTTCGCGGTATTGCGCCACATGCTCTTCTGGGTCTGTGGTGCCGTCGTAAAGCTTCATACTGGGTGTTTGGAACCTCTTGGGAATTTCTACGTCACAGATTGGTGGAGCAAATCTGGACATCCTATGGCTTGAGGGCCCAACTTCATGGATTGGCTGCACAACTCCTGGGACACTCGAGATCATTTGCTTGAGCTTTTGGATTTCTCGTTCCACAGATGGGCTTATTCCTGAATCCTGCACAGAATTGTTAGTATTGGAATAATGGGTGAAAGGTTGAGGAATGTTACCAACATCCTGGGGCATGTTTATCCCAGGATTAGTGATCGGCTCTCTGACGGTAGTCATCCTGGACAAATCTGCGTGAGCCATTTGAGCAGGGAAGGAAGTTGATCTCCAGTTCAGTGGTGCGACGGCTTTGTGTACCCTGGAATTAGTTCCAGGGGTATCGAAATTCAGAATTCTGGGATCGAGCGGCGACGGCTGAGTCGTCGTGGCTCTGGGTAACTCTGATCTCAAGCTGGTCAATTGAGCCATGAATTCCTTGTTCACCTTCTGTTGGAGTTCCATGTGGCGCTCCAACCTACCGAACGTGGCTAGGATATCAGTGTCAGATATTAAGACAGGGTCTTCTTGGATGTTTTCAGTTTCGATCACTTCATAGTTGACCCCAGGTCCGTCACTGCGCGTAGCTGAGGTTGAGGCATTAAACCCTGGAGCCGATGAAGTGACTCCACTTGTCGAAATACTGGTCCTTGGACCTGGTTGGTTAACTCCAGTTGTTGAAGCAGTCACGGCAGAAACTGAGACATTCGAGGTGTTCATTTGTGTTGACATCTTTTGATAGATTTTGGCAAAAATCAAGTTTAGGACAAATCTGAAAAGAGTTTGACAAAAAATTGACACCAATTGCCCCACGGTGGGCGCCAAATTGTTTTGGCTAAAAATTACTTAAGTTGAATTAGCAAAGTTTGAACCAAATTTTGAATGTGAGGTCAGGTGTCTCGAATTCAGATGTGAAAAAGATTTGAAATAATCCTGGGACAATAGTGGAATTCCAGGGTCAAATAACTAGAATCCTGGGTAAAAACTTAAATCTATTTATGAAATCAGTTGAGAAACTTTATCAACACAAATGTAACCAGAAATGTAAGTAAGAACACCGAGATTTTGACTAGGGAAAAGCCCTTAGCCCTTAGATGTCTCTAAGGCGCCGCCGGCATAAAAACCCCGGGTAGCGATAACACACGCTACCAATTTATTGATCACTGAAAAAGTCGAGTACAATGTGTTTGCAGAGAGAATAATACGAGAATACAATCAGTAAAGCTCGAATGAGCTGAAAATGAACAACTAAAGGTCCTATTTATAATCCGAGAGCTGCAATGACTCGTCCGATATTCCAGGGGTCTTCAACTGTTCTTCCGATATTTCAGGGATCCTCCCTTCAACGTCTCTTTCAGTTAGTTGACCGAGTTTCCAGCTAACCAACATTGACCACGTGTGAAATAAGTCTTCTCCTTGTTTCATGCGACCGTTAGAAGACCATGTCAACCTGTCCTTGATCAAATAAAGACATCGAAACAGTTAGTAACAATGCCCTAGCATGCAGGGTCATTTCCACATGTTGGGTCATTATAGCAATAAGGGTAACCCTGGATTAGATGACATAATATATAAAATAAAGTAAAGGTAAACTTCCCCGTCTGGTGTTAACATCCTGGGTCATCAAACATTACCTGTCAACATCCAGGGTCACACAATTCCTGGGTAACACCTGCCCCTGGATTATTAGCCGAGAATTCAGGGTATAACACTAACCGATTTCAAGTTTTTGATGATATTTCTGATGAGTCTGAATTTTCTGATAAATGTCATCCCGTTCAGGACAAGCCACAATTTAAACGATCATATCGTTTGTGCTACCAATGTCGCCAAAAGGGACATCTAGCACAGGATTGCCTTGTCACTGTTAAAAGAAATTTTTCTGGAAAAACTGCCACGATAATTGATGAATCCGGCAGAATTTTTACTGAGTCACCAACATCACATTGTAAATCAAATAGTAAATCTGTTTTCAAAAGTGATTCTGGTGTTGGTGATTCCTCACAAGATAATGTTTCAGTAAAAACTGCACCTGCAAAAATGCAGTGGCGACCTAAGGTGGTCAACAACGCTGCAACTGATTTTGTGGAAGACACTGGTCGACCAGAAGCTGTGTGCTTTAGGTCTTTTGAATACTAATCATTTAAACCAGTGTGCAGGTTTCTTCAAGAAGTCCTATTGGTAATTGTGAAGTTCATGCTTCAAGAAGTTGCTGATAGTGGAGTTTCCTGCTTAACTTAAATTGAATGGTTCATATTTCAAAACTGAAAGATTTTCTAAAAGGCTTAACCTGACAGGTATCAGTATCGATTGGTCAATTTTCTTTCTTTTTACATTCCGTATGTAGTTTAGGGGGAGAAAATTGAAAAACCAAAAATAGTGTCTTTATGTTTTTGTTTTTATTAAAATGAAAATTCAAAAATAGAGTTTTCATTTTAAGGTGGAGAAAATGGAAAAATACAAAAACATCAAAAAATAGAAAAATGCAAAAACATTGAAAAATGAGAAATTGATCCGACATGATTGGGAAATGATGGTACATTGGCTTACGTGTCTGACTCATGGATAAAATAGATGAAAAAGCCATAAGATCATTGTTCGATGTGCTTGGTAGGCTCGACATTAAATCAGAAAGTATTCAGATGTGATAAACATTAAAATACTAATGCTTGACCAAGTGGACAACATCTTGATGCATATCTCATGATATCAAGAAACAAATATGTGAAAGAGAAAATGAGAAGTCACTGTGTATACATGTGTTCATTTTGCAAAGATTTAAACTTGTTTGATTTTCTTTATTTTGTCAAACGATCGAACTTTCTTTGCGTATCGAAAGATCGACCTGATTGTTGTTCGTTTGATGTTCTGCTTTATTTTCTTTGGTATTTCGTATAACTCGTCGGACTTTCTCTGTGTGTACGGGAGTACCGACCTGATTGTTGTTGGGTTATACACTTTCAACTTGTTTTATTTTCTTATTTTGTTAAATCTGAGGCCTTATCTGCGTATCGAAAGATCGACCTTAAGGTAGACGATTTAACGTTCTTATTTCTTTTTGCATGGAACACAGTTGACTGATTCATGATTACAATCATTATGTGATCAAGTCACAAATGAAATCACAAAGTGTGATAAGCGAAAACATATATGAGTATTTCTGATAGTGTGGGATACACTGGTCAAAGCAAACCTAATCAATTCAATAACATATCCAGATGTTATGAGTATGATTGTGCCTGAGTTTAAGATGGACAAATTATACCAGTAATCGACATGACTTATATGCGGAAGTAATTGAAATTGAAGTGTAGTTCAGCATGTCATGACCAATATGATTCCAAGTTGTGATCTTTCTCGCAAAATACAAAAATAGTGTGTGATTCAGTATTTCATTTCTGTATTGCATTTATGTTTCATATCTGAAAAATCCAAAAAGATTTTAGGTGTGTTTTAGCATAAAGTCTCAAAAAGCCAAAAAGATGTTGTTTCTTATTTGTTTTCGACCGATCGATACAATGATACAAAATTCAAAATTCAAATTTATATCTTGGATTCTCGAAGAGAAGTTTTGTGCCAAGATTAAATTAATTTTCAAAAGAAAAGGAGAGTCGCGTTTCTGTCTTCTGAAATTGCAGGTCATCTATGTGAAAAGACTCAAGCATGGTGAAAGGGGGAGTTTGTTATATATTTCACAAGTGGATCTTGAAGTTCAAAGACAGTTGAAGATTGATCCAGCCATGCAAGCTCTATTTCTGACAAGATTTCAAGTTGAAGATCGGACGCAGTGATGCTGAAGATTGAAGACTGAAGTTTTGTTAGATAAATAGATAGCTAGATACACTACACGTTAAGGGGGGGTTTGTTAGAGCATATTCCTATGCTACGTTGTGTCTCGTGTATTGTATCTAGGTTAGAACATATTTATGAGTCTTAGTGCCAACATGCTAATGTCGGCGTACCAAATGGTCCGCAGCTTATTTGGTATGGGCGTACCAAATGGTACGCTGATGGTCCGCCAGTTAGTATGTTAACACTATAAATAGTTCGTTAGAGAGAGAGCTAGTAACCAGTTCAGTCATTCTACATCTTAACTGTGTGAAACTCAGTGTGTTCTCTCTCTATCTAGACATTGTGTAATTCTCTTTGTGAATCAATAAAGCGAAGCTTTATTTACTTCTTGTTGCTTATACGATTACCAAATCATGCAGTAGTAAGATCCTTCAGTGATTTTACAGAAGGATACCAAGCAAGGATCCTGGAAAGACAAGACCAAGTGGTGTGCCTTCCATGAAGATTTTGGCCACCAAACAGATGAATGTATAGCACTTCGAAAGGAAATTAGCTATCTACTCAGCAAGGGGCATCTTAAAGAGTTGATAGGAAGAAAGAAGGTCAAGACTCAGGAAGCTGACAAGGTGCTTCAGAGAGCAGCTTCTCCACCACAGGATGCCCAGATAATCAACTTCATCTCAGGAGGCTCCGACATCTGCGGCACTTCGTATTCCTCAGCCAAAAAGCATGCCAAGGAATCCAAATCTGAACAGGGTGACAGACCTGTCCGGACGTCCACTCTAACTCAAGACAAACTCATATCCTTTGATGAGAGTGATCGTTCTCATGTTCAGGATCCTCATCATGATAGTCTTGTGGTTACTTTATATAATGCTAACCATTTTGTTCGCAGGATCCTGATTGATAATGGAAGCTCAGTAAACATAATCCGTCTTGATGTGCTAAAAAAGATGGGGATCCCAGAAACTGAAATAGTTGCAAGATCCTCAGTCCTGGTTGGCTTCAGCGGTGAAACTAAAAGCACCTTTGGGGATATCAGGTTGCCGATATATATAGAGGGGGTAAACTCTATGCAAAAATTCTGTGTTATAGATTCTCTCTCTTGTTGCATTATTATTCTTGGCAGGCCATGGATACACGAGATGAAGGCAGTTCCCTCAACTTATCACCAGTGTATCAAGCTTCCTACACCTTGGGGAGTTGTAAGAATTGAAAGTGACCAACAGGAAGCCAAGAATTGTTACTCTACTTCGATGAAGAACACCACTAAGTTGACGAAAGGATAGCAATTACAGAAAAGAGCACTTGAAGTACAGGAGGACAGGGAGCTTCATGTCAAAGAAGTGCCTCTAGACCCTGCAAATACTGAAATCAAGGTGCTCATGGGAACAAGAATGCCAGCAAATGTTGAGCGGGAATTACTTCAACTTCTTAAAGCCAGAACTTCAACTTTCGCCTGGAAGCATGAAGATATGACAGGTATCCCTAAACATGTAATTACTCATAAATTTGGTTTAGATCCTTCTTTCAGGCCTATACAGCCAAAAAGGAGGAAGTTCGCGCCAGAGAAGAATATAATCATCCAGGAGGAAGTTGACAAGCTTCTCAAAACCAAGATGATTAGAGAAGTCAAATATCCTAGGTGGCTAGCAAATGTGGTGGTGGTCCAGAAGAAGAATGGAAAGTAGAGAGTTTGTGTCGATTACACAGACTTGAACAAAGCCTATCCTAAGGATCCGTTTCCACTTCCCCATATTGATGCTATGGTGGATGCCACGGCTGGTCACGAGATGCTCACCTTCATGGATGCTTCGGCAGGATTCCAACAGATTCAGATGGAACCATGTGATCAAGAGCATATGGCATTTATGACTCCAACAGGTATATATTGTTACACTGCTATGCCCTTTGGTTTAAGAAATGTAGGTGCCACCCACCAGAGGCTCGTCAATATGATGTTCAAAGAGCAACTGAGGGACACGATGGAAGTCTACATAGATGACATGGTGGTAAAATCCAAGAAAGCTGAAGATCACATCAGGAATCTCCAAACTGCCTTCGATATCCTTGAATAGTATAATATGAAGCTCAATCCCTCCAATGCCACTTTGGAGTGTGAGCTGGAAAATTCTTAGGATACATGGTTACCGAAAGAGGAATCGAAGCGAGTCCAGAACAGATCAAAGCAATCCTAAATTTGAAGTCCCCATCAAATGTAAAAGAAGTACAAAGGTTGACAGGAAGAATCGCAGCACTCAACAGGTTCATTTCAAGATCCTCTGAAAAAGGTAAGGATTTCTACGATATCCTGAGGAAAAATAAGAAATTCGAGTGGACTGAGAAGCATGAAGAAGCCCTGAAGTGCCTGAAAGACTACCTGTCAGCAGCCCCGTTGCTAATGAAACCAGAAGATGGAGAGCCACTGTATCTATATCTCGTTGTTTCCGGAAGCTCAATCAGTGCAGTTCTGTTAAAAGATCATAGAGGTCAGCAACATCCGGTATATTATGTAAGTAAAACTCTACTAGACGCAGAATCCAGGTATTCTCACCTTGAAAAATTAATTTTAGCTCTTATAATGGCTTCCACTAAACTTAGACATTATTTTGAAACCCATACTATAATTGTAAAATCTAACTATCCTATCAAGGCAGTTCTCAGGAAGCCGGAAATGTCAGGAAGGATGGCTAAGCGGGCAGTCAAGCTGAGTGCCTATGACATCAAATATGAACCAAGAACAACAATCAAGTCTCAAGCATTAGCTGAATTTTTGGCGGATTTCAGTAGTGACATTGAACCAAAAGTTGAAAAGGAGGTCCAGCAGCTTGAGAAGCTCAAGGAAGACTGGATCCTCTATACTGACGGCTCCTCAAATGTCAGAGGAACAGGGCTGGGAATCCTGCTAAAATCGTCACAGGGGGACATAATACCTCTATCCATATCCTGTGAATTCCAGGCTACCAACAACGAAGCTGAATATGAAGCTTTGATTGCTGGATTACAGCTGGCTAGGGATATGGGAATCCTGTCCATACAAGTGTTCGTTGATTCTCTCTTACTGACTAACCAATTTAATGGTTCTTATGCAGTGAGAGGAGAAAATCTGATCAAATACCTTGAAATTGTTAAAAAAATTGTCTCTATTTTTTGAAAAGTTTAACATTTCACAGGTACCAAGAGAAGATAATGCAGAAGCCGATGCCTTGGCAAACTTGGCTTCATCGCTCAGGATTCCTGAGGATATCAAGAATCCAATAACTCACATCCTGACGCCAGCAATAGCTCTACAGGAAGCTCAGGCTGTTAACAATAACGCAGGTGCAGACGTTGAGAGTCCTGAAGACGTTCAGGAATCCTGGAGTTACCCAATCAAGAAATATCTCAAAGATGGGGAGATTCCCAAGGGCGAAAATCCCAGGGCTTTTCGCACAAAGGTAGTACCCTATACTATTATTGACAATATCCTATATAGAAGATCTCTTGCAGGTGTCTACTTAAGGTGCCTAGAGAAGTCAGAAGCTCTTGAGGCGCTTGAAGACATCCACAGTGGAGATTGTGGGAACCATACAGGGGGTAGGGCACTGTACTCTAAAGTTCTCAGATTCGGGTATTATTGGCCAACTATGAAGAAGGATGCCGCAAACTTCTCTCAGAAATGTGACGCTTGTCAACGGCATGGCAATATCCTTCACCAACCTGCTGAGCATCTGCATCCTATAGTATCCCCATGGCCATTCATGAAGTGGGGCATGGATATTGTGGGCAACCTGCCAAAGGCTCCTGGAGGAAAGGTGTTTATGCTTGCCATGACGGATTACTTCTCCAAGTGGATTGAAGCAGAAGCCTATGTTCAAGTGAGAGAAAAAGAAGTGATATCCTTCATTAAAAGGAACATCCTCACCAGATTTGGGATTCCGGCAGAAATCATATGCGAAAATGGCTCCCAGTTTATAGGCAAAAGAACTACAAGCTTTTGTGAAAGTTGGGGTATCAAGATGATCACTTCAACACCTGTCCACCCTCAGGCTAATGGGCAGGCAGAATCCAGCAATAAGATCATAATCAACAACCTCAAGAAGAAGCTGGGCTCCAAGAAAGGGAAATGGACTGAAGAGCTACCGTTTGTCCTTTAGGCAGACATAACTACACCTAAAAATGCTACTAGCCAAACACCATTCTCATTAGTGTTTGGAGCAGAAGCTGTAATCCCAACAGAAATGATACTCCTGACAGCCAGAGTCAACTGCCAGTCTCCTGAAACTAACAGCCAGAACCTCTTTCAGGATCTCGAAACAATGGAGGAGCTCAGAAATATGGCCAGAATCCGGATGACATCTTATCAACAGCGGATAGAAAAATCTTATAACAAGAATACCAGGCTAAGAAGATTCCAAGTAGGTGACTTGGTCTTAAGGAAGGCTTTTCAAAATACTACCAATCCTGCTGATGGGAAGTTAGTACCCAAGTGGGAAGGCCCTTACCTTATAGATTCTGAAGAAGGAAAGGGAGCATACCGTTTGGTAAATAGGGAAGGAGAACCTCTGCCAAGAGCTTGGAATGCCATCCACCTTAAAGCGTATTTTATGTGAGAATCCCACTGAAAATCTCAGGCAGAATTCCAAGGATCCTCATCGCTTAAATATTCCAAGGTACGTATACTAATCCTATTTCAATTTATTCTTATTATTTTTATGACTCACTACTGACATCGGAGTGGTGTTAGCTAAGCTAACACCCACCCCTCACCAAGTGTTGAGTGTTTTGCAGATTTTGAGAATCCTAGAGAATTTTGGGTATATCCCCAGTTAGAGGTTGGCCACCTCTCCTACGTTTAAGGTATCCCGCATACCTTCTAAGGTTTGAGAGGCTGAATCCTCTCCTAAGTTTGGATAATTTCCAGTAGCGCATGACCCTCGCCAGTAGCGCACGTTATCCCCCAGTATGCTCAAGGTGGCTGGACCAGTCCACTCCAGGGGTGGCTGACAATCTTGTCACTAGAGGCTGCTGGGAGGATTCTCAAGGTTTATAACACTGACGTGTTATATAAGGTTTTGGCATTTTCATGTCACACACGTATGGGCTTGACACCAGTTTTGGCTTAGTCCCAAGTTTATCGGGCTTGTCCCCAGTTTTTGGCTTAGTCCCAAGTTTTTCGGGCTTGTCCCCAGTTTTTGGCTTAGTCTCAAGGATCTCGGGTTTATCCTTGGCTTATTTTTAAACTTATTTTACTTTCAGAAGCATTAGCTTCGGCCGAAGGCCAAGAAGCTTCTTAAGATTGTTTCAGGTTCCCGAGGAAGTTGAGACGAGTCCCAAGAGAAGTGACTTCAGGATTCCTATAGGAATCCCGAATAAGATGAGCGAAGAAATGATTGTTTGGATTGAAAAGTCGACTGAGGTAAATCTTGAAGGACAGGTGACTTAAGTTTTTATTGATCTTGAAACTTGACTTATTTAACTGTTTAAATCCCAAAATGGTTTTCAATTTACAAGTCATTTAAGCTTCTTGATAATTTTTGTAAACTTACCCTATTTATAGAAATTTTAATACAAAACATAACATGAGAAGCCAAAAGATACTGATATTATTGATAATTTCGAAAGGTTATGAGCTTCTCAAGCTTCGTTCTGAAAACCTCAGGATCCCTCCACTTGAGAAGCTTGCAGGTCAAAAGATTGTTTTTAGGAATCCTGGCTTTGTCTTGTAAACACAAGATCCCTCCACCAGGATCCCTACCATTGTTGTTTGCTACTTGTTCATTACAGGGAAAAGAAAAAGTTTCACCAAAAGAACCACCAAAAAACCTAAAAAAGTGGGCTCACACCGTTGCATTGTCCTCATCGCCCACTGTCTTCTCCTCCTCCACCCGCTTCACCACATCCTCCAGCTTCTTGCCCTCTCCCAGGTCCAACACAAAAGCCCTTGTCATCGCTACCGGAGAATCCGGAACCATTTTTGAGGAGCCACCATCGTTCCCATCTTTCCCTTCCACATCACCATCTCCCCCCAACGATTCCAAGACTAGTTTCCAGCCTGCGATGTCCCAACCTGGAAGTTGGAAACCAGCTGCTTCAGCCTCTTCAGCCATCTGGATTTTGCATTCCAGGACGCTCCGGGCTGCCGAGAGTTGGCCTATTTAAGCATCTGTGGCCATCTTAGCTTCCAGGGCTTGACGCTGCTCGGCGAGCTTATGCTCGTAGAACAGGGTTTTACCCTTAGCAGTGTCGGCTTGGGCCTGGATCTTCTCATGGGCTTCAGCAAGCTTCCGCTCCATGTCCATGGCCTGGGTGCTCAGCTTCTCGATACCCTGCACAAACAGGAATCCTGGTCAACAACTGCAACAGGTATGAAACTAACATAAAAATGGTATGAGCTTCTTACCAGGTTTATCATGGTCTGCATCGAGAGGATTTTGTTGCTGACCTCGGAAGGGGCAAGATCCTCAAAGGATTCCAGGTACACCACGGAAGCTGCAGGAGTCTCAGGAGCCTTCCGCTTCTTGGAAGCTGAGGCCTTCGGCCGGCTGACAGGCGGCTTAGAGGTGGTGGGATGCTCGAGCTGTTCCTTTTTTATCTTGAGCAGACTGTCGAGATACTTCAGGGAACATGAGGCGCTGGATTTGGGAGCTGCGAACAGAAATAGGTTATTAACATCCAAGATGCTCGAATAAGTAAACAATTTAGAATCCTACAAAGACTTACCAGACATGGCGGGAGCGTGGTCGGCTGAATAGTTGTTTTCGCTAGCTGTTGCTTCAAGAGCCAGGGCTCTCTCGCTGGCAGGAATCCGATAAATTGCTTCAAGCTTCTTGAAACCAGGCTGCTTCTTGATGAGATTCTCAAACTTGGGTGCTGCAAAAAAGAAAACAACAGAAAAGTTAGAAACATATTGGAAATTCAGCAACAACAAGAAACATCAGTATCCTACCCTTCTCAACCCACTTCAACGGTAATACCGTCCCCCCAGGAATCGAGTCTCGTTTGACGAAGAAAAAGCATTTCTTCCAGTCATGGTCATTGTGGGAAGCTCGGGGAATCAACTAGGAGGTGGAGGTGCGAGCCTTGAGAACAAACCGGCTACAACCATGGGTTCTTAATTGATACGCTTCACAGATTTCAGGAATCCCAATGTTGAGATTCCTGGTTTGGTTTAACTGGTCCAGGGAATACAAGATTCTCCAGACCATCGGCATGGTTTGGGAGTAAGAAAGCCGGGTAGTTTTGAAAAACTGAGTGATAAGCTCCAGAAAGGGGAATGTCATCCCAAGCAGAAAAGGATAGTACATAAAGCAAACCCAAGTTGTGGAGATGAAATCGGACTTGGTAAGAGAATCGAAGGGTCGAAAAACAGTTTTCGGCGGAAAAATGCCGGAATTCTTCAAATCAAGGATGTCGCGATCGTCGAAAGTGCAGGTTTCTTCCTCACAGGGGATAATGTACCCCTGATCATGGAAATCCTCGACGACCGGAAAGCTTAACGAAGAAGATGACTGGGTGTTTTTCTTGGCCATGGCCGAAAAACGAGAGGAAAGCAAGAAGACGAAGAAGGGACTGACCTGGAATTTCGGAGAAGCTCGAGAGGTTTTGTGAAGAAGACGGTGAAAATCTCCATTTCGGATCTTCTATTTAAAGAAAAGATCATGATTAGTACTTGGACGCCGAGAAATCTGTCCCATCATAAACACTTTTACCGTCTAAACGCCATGAAAAATGGAATCTTTTTGAATTTTAACAGTTGTCGAGCTTATCCACACCTGTTGAAATTCAAGGGGCAATTGTTGAGGGTCTATTTTCAGGATGCTCGCAGGAAGCTCAGATAGTTCAAGAATCCTATTATCATCTGGGAATCCCGTCTACTCAGGTATCCTGATTAATTTTATTTTGCTAACCCTCATATTTGCCACGTGTTTTATTTGACCAGGTACAAGTGAAGTCGATAACTACCTCCGAAACTTAAGCTCCAGCTACGGTAGATCGTGGACCAAGTGAACCAGGAAGACCCATAACGGTCGAGTTAGTTGGACGTTAAGATCCCGGGAATCCCGGAAAGTTTGTTATCTTTGTATTTGTTATATAAATTGAGGATTCGATCAGTAGGGACACACAATCAACCCCAATTGAACACACTTTAGAACGCACAACATTGTATCACATAGTTCTGATCGATCAAACCTCCAACCCCTTGTAATATTTCATTTGATTATCAATAAAATTGTGTGGTAGCGGGCTCTTCAGACCGGCTCCCGAGGTTTTTTTGCTAGGATTCGTAGAGGCAACTCGAAGGATCCTGGATTTTTCCCTCGTTACATCCTTGTGTTCAACTTTACATTTTGAGCATATTGACAAGCACACTACCTCACATTCTAAGTTTGGAATACGAGATTCCTTTGTGAATTTTTGACCAAAACAGTTAGCCAACGTGGTGGTAGTAGGAAAGAAAACTGGTAAATGGAGGGTATGCGTAGATTACACGGACCTGAACCGTGCATGCCCAAAAGATCCATTCCGACTGCCACACATAGATTCCTTGGTTGACGCAACGGCAGGCCATGAAATGTTGACTTTCATGGATGCCACCTCAGGATTTCGGCAGATTCAGATGGAGCCCCAGGATCAAGAAGATACGGAATTCATAACACCAACAAGTATATTATGCTATATAGTTATGCCCTTTGGACTAAAAAATGCAGGGACAACATATTAGAGATTGGTCAACATGATGTTCAAAGAAAAACTGGGGGACACGATGGAAGTGTATATCGATGACATGGTGGTGAAATCCAGGGTCGTCGATGATCATGTCCAGGACGTTAAGGATTCCTTTGACATCCTGGACAAATACAACATGAAGCTGAATCCAGAGAAGTGTCATTTCGGGGTCGGAGCAGGAAAATTCCTGGGATACATGGTAACCAAGAGAGGTATAGAGGCAAGTCCAGAGCAGATCAGGGCGATCGCCAACCTACAATCACCATCCAACACCAAGGATGTTCAAAGGCTTACAGGTAGAATTGTTGCCCTTAATAGATTTATATCAAAATCCTCGGAAAGATGCAGGGAATTCTATGACATCCTGAAGAAGAACAAGAAGTTCGAATGGAAAGAAGAGCACAAGAAGGCGTTCCAGGATTTGAAGGTATATTTATCCACGGCACCCTTATTGATGAAGCCTAATCCAGGGGAGCCCTTGTCCCTATACTTAGCAGTTTCCAGAAATACGGTAAGCGCAGTCCTGACCAAGGATACAGAAGGTTAGCAACACCCTGTGTATTACGTAAGTAAAAGTTTACTTGATGCTGAATCCAGGTACTCACACCTTGAAAAACGTATATTAGCCCTAAGTATGGCATCTACTAAACTAAGACACTATTTTGAAACTCATACAATTCATGTTAGAACTAACTACCCTATTGTGACAACCATCACTCCCCAAGTTAACTCCGTTAACTTTTTCCGTTAGTCCCGTTAGTTCCGTTAGCGAGCCCGAGACCCGTTATTTTATTTATTTCATGTTTACATATGTTTACTTGTTATTTGACTTTAGTGACTTGGTTGTAAATTCGTTTCGTGACATTATGTGCTAAATATGAAAAATTGCATTTTTATGCGAAACCGGGCCTTGCGGGTAAATTTGGATTTTTATGAATAAATGATAAATCTATATAACTCGACCAATATTTTGCATGTTAAATAATTTAAAGACTCTTGGACACATTTTTAGAAAATTTTACTTCGCAACTTTTTAGTAAAAACCCATCTAAATGAGTTTTTATACCTTATATGCTTAAATGAAACTTGAGGGGCCAAAGTGTAACTTTATAATTAAAAAAAAATCTGCATTCTTCTTCCCCAATTCATTCACACGCATCACCATCTTCATCCCTCTCTCCCTCTCTTCACGGTTCTCACACGCACACACACCTACACTCAAAATTTTTCGTAAAATCAAGCTCTTGGAGGCGGATTCAAGCTTCTACAAGCTCCAAGAACATCAAGGAAGCTTCATCATCTCCTATTCTCTCTCAAAACCTGCGATTTTACTCAAATCTAGTAAGCCCTAACTTTTTGAAGATCCGAATCTGTGGTTGCATGTATGTTTTTATGTGTTTATGTGCTAAATGGAGTGTTTGTATGCTCATAACTCATGTTTTAGGTTGAGATATGCTATGTGTTTAATTTGGACAGATTTGAACTCGTGATTGGGGCTGGGTTTTGAGCTTAAATTTAAGAATGAATGATCTTTTATGTATGTAGGGTGTTTGGCTATGAAATTTGGGGGTAATGTGCTTAAATGCTAGCTACTTGATGAGAAATTGATATGAATGTGATATGAACTTGTTAGGACCAGAAATTCCATGTTATTGTGGTTGTAAACTGGTTAGTAAGTGTTTAATGGAGCTAAGGTTAGCATAGAAGTGAAATTCAAAACTTTTACAAACTTAAAATTCTAACAGCTTTGACCAGAATTTTTGGTCAACTTGCAGCGGCCATAACTTTCTCAATTTTGCTCGAAACTGATTGATTCTTTTTCCCTAGTAAATTAGGATGTCTTAGCTTTACAACGGCTACTCGCACACTTTCTAAAACCTTCGTTTGGTCACTCAAAACACTGCTGCAAGTTGGGTACTCAAAGCTGTCTTTTTCTGTGAAAAGTAGACTTTTAAATTTGGTTGAGCATGCTAATCTTGTTTTATTGACGTGATTGCTATTGGTAAATGATGTTTATATGTTAAGTGTATGATCTGGAAGGTTTGGTACAAAATTTCTAAGTTTTGAATGAGTTATGCAAATTTTAAGTTCACTTTGACTATTTTGCTAAATGCTGAAAATGCTAACTTCCGACATGCATAACTTTCTCATTTCTTAACCTTTTTACTTGATTCTTCTTGCTACAAGTCCTATTTGATATGTAGTATATGCCTGTAAAATTTAAGGAGTTAATTCCAGGTATTGTGGATTTTAGCTATGTCACTAGATAGGTGCTTGATGTTTGACTTTTCTGGGTCAGCTTTGACTTAGGTTGCAATTGCATGATTTTCTCCCAAGTGGGGACTTCTAGGTGTATTGTATGACTTGTATGAATGCATGAAACGTGTTTAGGTGCTTAAGTGTTATTATTAGTCTTGGTGACAACTTCTAATCCGGTTAGGCCATATTTACCAAACTAGGTCGATCTTGACCAACTCGTAGAACCAAGTGCCGCGTACCAGTGCACCCTAAGGTGAGTTTCACTTACTATTTTTGTTGCATCCGGTAAGAGATGGCAACACACGGTAAAGGTATTTCTTTACTTGAGTAGTTATCCCACATATATCACATGTTTCACTGAATTGCTTTTAATATCAAAAGTCCTTACTTATCGGACCATTAATATAGAATAGCGAGGTAATGTTGAGTAGTACTACTGGGGATTGACACCCCCGCTCAGCGGTGCACAGGATGCTCCCTCCCGACTGGCGGTCGGACTGAGACCAATATTAGCCTAGGACTACTGTGATCGGGAAAGACACGGGGAAGGCAAATTACATAGGTAAATACCTATCAAATACATTGTCAGCTTTGGTTTCGAACGTTCAGGTGAGCATAAGCATAGGCTAGCTACCTAATGATACGGATAATACTTGCAACTTGTATAACTAGAGTATGAATTGTTCCCTTACTATTCATATGCATTTTTGGTCTACATGGTGTTGTGTAGACTGTTTTAGTGAACTCACCAGCCTTTTAGCTGACACTTGATCGTTGTTGACTTTTCAGGTCGTTAGGTGGATCCATGGATGGCACGGATGGCGGCAGTACTCAACTATGCAACTTTTGGGGAAAAACGCTTTTCAAACATTTCAACATGTTATTTTGTCTAAACTAAACTTGTAATCTATGGTTGTGCTTCCGTTGAATTGTTTAAACTAAACATTACTCTATTTTTGTAAAACGTGCTTTAACTTCTATTAAATTACTGTTATGGCTTGGTTGTAACTAAAGTCTTGGATCCTGGTCTGGTTCACACCCCACACGGTTATACTCCGTTAGTGGAAATTGGGGGTGTGACACCTATAAAGTCTGTTTTGAGAAAACCAGAAATGTCAGGTCGAATGGCTAAGTGGTCGGTGAAGCTGAGTGCATATGATCTGATCTACGAGGCCAGAACAGCTATAAAATCCTAGGCTCTAGCTGATTTTGTGGTTGATTTCAGTACTGACATACAACAGGAGGCGGACCATGAATTCCAGCAGCTTCAACAGGAAGAAATTTCAGGGTGCTGGACTTTGTTCACTGATGGTGCATCAAATATCAGGGGGACAGGCCTAGGAATCGTACTGAAATCGCCACAGGGGGACATGATACCCTAGGCTGTTAGATGTGGATTCCAAGCAACTAACAATGAAGCTGAGTATAAGGCCCTAATTGCTGGGTTACACTTAGCATTACACTTGGGAATTCAACACATCCAGGTATATGTTGATTTTCTTCTTTTAGCTAACCATTTTAATGGGTCCTACGCAGCCAAAGGAGAGAAACTAATCAAATATCTGGAGGTGGTAAAAAGAATGTCCCACGATTTTCAAAATTTTAATATTCAATAAATACCAAGGGAGGAGAATGCTGAAGCAGATGCATTGGCAAACCTAGGCTCAGCATTCAAGGAACTTGAAGACACTCATATTCCTATAATTCATATACTAACACCAGCTATAGACCAAGGTACACATACCCAGGATTCCGGTACAGCGGATAAAATCCTGGTAACCGGTACCCAGGATTCTTCAACCCAGAAGGAATCCTGGACCAAACCGATTATTCAGTATTTGCAGGATGGTACTATTCTAGGGAACGAGAAGGACGCCCGTGCATTCAGAATAAGAATAGCCAGGTACGTGATTATTAAGAACATATTGTATAGAAAATCTTTTGCAGGTGCATATCTGAGGTGCTTGGAGAAGGATGAGGCCCAAGAAGTACTCAAGGATATCCACGAAAGTGATTGTGGAAACCATACTGGGGGCAGGTCCTTAATGTCCAAGATTCTTAGAACAGGGGTATTATTGGCCTACCATGAGGAAGGATTCCCAGGATTTCTCCCAGAAATGTGGCGCTTGTCAAAGACATGCCAATGTCCCTCACCAGCCTGCAGAAACCATTGTACCCTATTCCAGCATCCTGGCCCTTCATGAAGTGGGGGATGGATATTTTTTGAAAATTACCCAAGGCCCCTGGAGGAAAGGTATTCATGCTAGCTATGACGAATTATTTCTCAAAATGGATTGAAGCCGAGGCATACGTTCAAGTCAGGGAGAAAGAAGTCATATCCTTTATTAAAAGAAACATTTTGACAAGATTTGGGGTACCATCCGAGATTTTTTGTGATAACGGGTCCCAATTTATCGGAAGCAGAACCATAGGATTCTGTGAATCCTGGGGTATAAAGATGATAACGTCAACACCATTGCATCCTCAGGCCAATGGCCAGGCTGAATCAAGCAACAAGATTAGAATAAACAACTTGAAGAAGAGATTGAAAGAGAAGAAGGGAAGATGGGCAGAAGAGCTACCCTTGGTATTATGGGCAGATAGGACCACATCCAAGAACGCCACAGGCCAAACCCCATTTTCCTTGGTCTTTGGTACTGAAGCAGTTATCCCAACAGAAATGGTGGTCCCCACATTCAGGGTCAGTGGTCAGACCCATGATTCGAATGATCAGTCCCTGGTTGAAGACTTAGATACCCTGGATGAACTGAGAGATTAAGCGGCTTGGAGGATGGCAGCGTATCAACAAATAATTTCTAAGACTTACAACAAGCATGTGAGGATCAAAAGGTTTAAAGTGGGAGATCTAGTCCTTAGAAAGGCATTTCAGAACACAACAAATCCAGGGGATGGAAAGTTGGCTCCCAAATGGGAAGGTCCCTACCTGATTGATTCTGAGGCTAGTAAGGGGGCATATTGGCTAGCTAATATGGAAGGAGAACTACCACCACGACCTTGGAATGCAATACACTTGAAGACATATTTCATGTAAGGCTTCTTGTCCCAGGATTCGGCTACCTAGGTATGTGTTTGATTTTAAAATTCATGCTGGAAATCCAGGTCAGTCCCTCTCACTTAATTTATTTCGTTCGTTCCCTTATATATTTTACCTTCACTCTTTATTTATTAACATCAGTTACACGTTACATTTTATTTGAAGTTGTTATTCACTGCCCTGAATACACTAAGATTTATGTTTCGTCAGTTGGGTTACTCAGAATCCAGGGTATCCCAGGATTCAGGGTACCCAAAATGTAGGATGGTAAAAAATCCAAGGTGCACTCGTAATTCACCAAGCCAAGGATAATCCACATGTGTCTCCTAAGTTTGAGACTGGCCATCTCACTTCCGTTTTGGGTAAGGCCTAAACCCACTCCTAAGGTTTGAGGATTAAGCTTCCTCCATCCGAATATAGGCTATCACGCCTCGCCCGAGACGCATGTGGCAATTTTTGCTTCACCCGAGACGCACGTGATCCAAGTATGAAACCCTGGGATTGTGGGATCATCTGTGTTAATAGCATTGGTGGCGACCTCCCAATCCAGGGACATATGCGGATCCCTTAAGGTTTAAAACGATTAACCCGTTTTCGAGATGAATTGGTGCTGACATACCAACTTAAGACTTCGAGGACATGCCCTAGTCAGTCGGTACGACTAAGAGGAAATCCCTAGTTCGCCGGTACGGCACCGGGCATGAACCCAGAAATAACTCAAAGATTACCTAGTGGCCCAGGATTATTGCTTAATCCAGGGTCATAACGGTTAAAACCTGATGTGTTCGAAACTATACCTAAAAATAACTAATTAAACCTAGACCTCTTCCTAGACCTAGACACACCTAATTTTACCGAAAATACTTAAACTAGACCGAACCTAAGGCAAGTGTACCTATCGGTGGCAGTATATCTTATGTAAGACCGGGATATCGAACCCTAGAGACACTATGAACAAGACTCTAACCTAGGACTCTATGAATGGGAAATTTGAGTAATTTTGTAAATTGGTTTTTGAAATAAATTAACTAACTTAACTAAATTAACTAACTAACAACCGATCCAAAAGAAACTTAGGAGATATCAAGGATGAGAGAGGTACCACCTAGACCTAGAATCCTAATCAACACCTACAACTTTACTTGGCTATGACAACTCTGATGGTGGCTAGTTCACCTTTTAAGTCCTTCCTAGATAACAATTCTAATGCTCGGATAATGGTTCACCTTTTGTGTACGTCCCACTTCAACTAATCCTAACCACCCTCGAAAAAAATCTAAGGCACCTTAGGTTAGCAGGAGCTACCACTAACTACCACAACTGACACGGAATAGCAATTTAACTAATTCCCTAGGGAATTTCCTTTTGAGACAATGTTGACCTAGTTCATTACCCAAACCGACTACCCGACAACCTATTACCTTGTGGGTCTCTAGATATGCAGAACATTAAATGCAAGGCAATAATTATTAATTAATTCTATGATCTACAAATTAAGCAAATCACAATCAATAGCAAACACAAAGTCACACTATTAATATACCTAACTCAAACCGAAAGACATTCGCAAGATAGGCAAGAACAAATTTATAATCAAAGACCCTAATTTTAACATTCACACGCATTCAATTGTAGTAACTAGTGGATTTTAAAGAATTATTAAAACATCAATCAAATTGTCATCACCAAAAATAAAGTCATAAATATTAAAGAGTCATCATACGGTCTAGGTGGTAGCAAGAACTTAACCAACGAACATGATCGAATCAGAAAAATAAATAAAGTATGGAACTTGGTTCATGAACATAGTTGGTTAAGTAATTACAAGAAACAAGAAAAAGATTGGAACCCGGAAAGAAGAATAATAGTTGAATGATTGAACCGGATGATCTCCTCTCTTTTTCTTCACCTCCTCTTCTCAAAATCGTCCCTCGAAGTATCCTGATTTTTCCTTCGTACGTCCCTAAAAAAGTCGTCCGTGAGGTTGCAATATATATATCTTTTTTTCTTTGCCTCAAAAGTCGTCCTCCAACTTTCCTAGGGTCGGCTGCTAAATGATTGCCTTCCTCTCTTTTTTCTTCTCGCAAGTCTATATATCTCTCCCTTTTTTTCTATGCGAAAATCCCCTTTTAAAATCTTGTTTCCGTCTAAAATTGTTGTCAGCTCCTCCAATCTGATATAATTCGCAAGCCCACATAAATGTAGCATGTAATTGTAAGCCCAATTTCTCCATTGTCAAAATTAATTGAATTAGAATCCATCATATTTTTTTCTTTTCTTTAAAAAAAACCCACGTGACTTCATACACATCAATGTATTTTTCATAATTTTCACTTCAGCCCCCTTGACTTTCATTAATGTAAAGCTCGTCCTTCAACTTCAATAATTAACTCTTTAACCCTTCATCTTCGATGTATTATCATACCATCCACTTAAACCTTTAAAGAAACCTACAATTAAATATATTTTGAACAACTTTGAGCACATTTGACCTAATAAGCACAATCAAAATAAAAGACTCAAACTCACCGCAAAATATACAAAAATGACTCAACAAACTAATTAAAACTCAAATAATATAATTTAAATAAAAACCACACGAAATGACTCAAAAGTGACCCAATAATTATAGAAAATACACGGGAAAACATGATGTGTTTGCAGCACATCAAAACCTAAGTAAATTAACTACTTGGCTAGTTAATTCTAATTGTTATGTTCATATGACAGGGAACATTCACAAGTCTACTAAAGCTACGAGGAGTCCTGAATCCTGGGGGCAACCTAGGAATACTAAGGTAAACCCTAGAATGGTTCCTTGCACTAGCAAATATTTTTCAAATATTTCAAACACAATCATGTAACTAAAAGCAGTAATATTAAAGGACCCATCCTGGGTCCGTAAAAGCTCCGGCCACCCCAGGATGGGGGCATGTCAAAAACCCTGGATTCATAATCCAAGGGTGGGGCATATTGTCTTAAATAAAAAACTGGGAAACATCAACCGGCATCACATCACAAGCAGAAAATTAAAATTGTTTTTAAACAAGAACCACAAAAAACAAGAAGACGACCCCCAACTTTCAGACTCCATCCTGGGTCGTCTCCTTCGCTTCTTCCACCGGCACCTCCTCTGCTGCCTTGGGCTCTTGGGCTGGCACATTCCCCTCCTTGGGCTGATCAATGTCCATACCATGGTCGGCAGAGCCCTTAGATGGGGTACCCTTGCTGGTTCCAGGATCAGCTTCAGGGTCACACCCAGCAGGGATGGTTGCGCCTAGCTTACGCAGTTTGGATGCCCTTCCGGTTACATCCCAATTGGGGTTCCTGAACCCCAGGTCCCTGGCCTCCTTAGCCATCTTTAACCTGCACTGAAGGAGCGAGATGCGGGCTATCAACCTGCCCTCATCACCCTTTGCAGCCAGAGCAGCCTCATGCTTAGCCCGCGCATACACAGCCTTCTTCTCCAGGTCCTGCACCAGCCCCAGATTTTTATTAGCCGCCTCCCTGGTCAAGTTCAGCTCCTTGTTCAGAGCAGCGACCTCCCTCTTGGCTGAAGACTCAGCATCATGGGTACGCTTATCGGCAACCCGGACAAGCTCGAAGAATCGCCCAGCAATCTGCGAGACAAGGTAATTTAATTGAATATTTTAGACCCTGAATGGCTTAACTATACAGAAAATTCAGGGGTACCCAAAATTTACTTACTTGGCGAGATGAAGCCTCAGCATGTGTGAGTAGCTCGGCATCATCCATGTTTTCCAGAGGTAGCAGAGAAGGAGCAGCAGCGGCAGCCCTGGTCTTACGCTTTGTGCCAGAGGCCCTTGAAGAATGAGCCTTGGGGGCAGACATGGGCTCAGCCTTCACTGGGGCCAAGACCTGGATGTCCTGTTCAGATCCACCCAGCTGGAAAGCGTCTAGATCAACGTCCTCGAGATTGATGGGAGTAGCGGCAGCTGAAGGACAAAAACATGAAAAATCAACAAAATTCAAGTAACAAAAGGCAGGGTACCAGGAAACTTACAACTGGACATGCTGTGGGAAGTGAAGGAAGCAGCCTAGTGGGGATCAGCCTTGAACTCTCGGTCCTCCTCGGTGATGGTCAGGAATATCTCAAATCTCTAAAATGCCCCTGGATTTGCAGGGCCGATTGAACTCAAGCTAGGCACTGCAAAACAGAAAAATCCAAGGTCAGTATTTGTATAACATATAATAAAATGAAAATCCTAATTCCTAATGCAGGTGAGAACCTACCATCTACTTTCCACCTAATCGGAATACCCATCCCTCCTGGGATGGTTGATCTATTTACAAAGAAAAATTTCCCCTTCCACTCCCCGTGAAACGAAGCTCGAGGAACCATTTGAACCTCCTTGTTCAAAGACTTGAACAAAAACCGATTGCTACCATGGGACTTAAGTTCATAACCCAGGGCTAATTCAGATAACCTGACCAGAGAATCAAACTCCCTGTTGAGATGGTCAAGAGTGCCCAGGATTCTCCATACGATGGGGAGGGTTTGGGCATAGGCAAGGCCGGTGGCCTCAAAGAACCCGGCCAGAAGACCGGTGTAAGGAAAAGAGAGACCCATGGAGAAAGGAGTGAACGGGAAACAAACCCACGTTTCAGAGCTAAAATCAGACCTAAGTCTTCTATCGAAGGGTCTGATTTCAGCGGTAGGGGGGAGAAGACCCGACGACGACAATGCACTAATGTCGGCGTCGGTGAAGGTACAAGTTTCTAATTCCCGACTCTGCAAGTAGTTTTGATCGAGGAAGTCCTCGATCCTTGTCTTTTTAGCTAAGGTTTCCGACCGGATTTTCTTGCGATTCATGATCAGAAAGAAATAAGAGGAAGGTCTAGAAGGAGAAGATTGCCTGGTCGGAGGAAGGAAGCCGGAGATCCTAACGTTAACCTCTGCTCTCGAGAAAGGTAATGGTGGAGAGAGGAGAGGTTAAAGCTAGTATTTAAGGAGAGTGGAAGTTGCAGGGGTGATGGGATGTTACCCCACGACGTGGCGTAATGGATCCCTAATTAACGGACACGATCAAAACAAACGTGGATTAGACCCTAATTTAAATTTTTCACAGCTGTAAAACTTATCTACAACTTGCGAAAATTTGGGGGCAATGTTATACCCTGAATTTTCGGCTCGTAATCCAGGGTACAGGTGTAGGCTTAGGGCAGGATTGACCCAGGAATTGTGTGACCCAGAATTTAACAGGTAACGCTTAGTAACCCTGAATGTATTAGAACAGAGGTAATGTCCCAAGATGTCATCGTAATTCAGGAAAGTTTATATTTATATTATTTTTGTCATACATTATTATGACCCAGGATGACTATAATCCAGGGTCACTGTTATTGTACGAATGACCCAGCATGTGGAAATGACCTTGCATGCTAGGACATTGTTACTAATGCATTTTGTGCCTATATCTGATCAAGGACAGGTTGACGAAGTCTACCAACGGTCGAATGGGATGAGCTGAATATTTATTTCGCACGTGGTCAAAGGAAGTTAGCTAAAAAACTCGGTCAACCAACTGAAAAGGACGTTGAAGAGAGGATCCTTGGAATATCGGACAAGTTATTGAAAAGCTAGGAGTATAAATAGGACATTTAGACTTATTATTCAACTCACTCGAGCTTTACTCATTGTATTCTCGTATTCGATTCTCTGCTTATTCACAGTACTCAAACATTTACGTGATCAATAAATTGGTAGCGTGTGTTATCACTACCTGGGGTTTTTATGTCGGCGGCACCTTAGAGACATCTAAGGGCTAAGGGCTTTTCCCTAGTAAAATTCTCAGTGTTCATACTTGCATTCAAGGTTTCATTTGTGTTATCAACTTATTTAATCGATTTCATAATTAAACTTACGTTTTAACCCATGATTCCGGCTTTTGTCCCTGGAATTCAGCTGTTGTCCCAGGATTTTTGCAAACAGTTTTCGTATCTTAATCCTAGGCACCAAACCTCACAGTCTTATTTGGTTCAAATCTAGCTAAATCAACTTAAGTAATTTTTAGCCAAAACAATTAGCACTAAGTCTGTACGTATACTCATTGACTCTGGATCCACCAATAATTTCTTGGATGAAAATTTAGCATTGCAGCTGCACTATCCTTATATTGAAGTTCCTGATAGAAGGGTTACTTCTGTGGATGATACTACTCTTCCTTGTCGTAAATGTGTAAAGGATTTCAGTGGTTCATGCAAAACCTGTGGTTTAAGGCTGATTTTATGCTTCTGCCATTACCATCTTATGACATAGTGTTGGGGGTTGAATGGCTTCTAACTTTGCATGACATTGTATGAAACTTAGCTAACTATGCAATTTGAGGTGGGGGGGGGGGCACACATTTATGTTAAAGGTTACTACTTCCTACCAAATTTCAAAGCTGCGGTAAAAAGAAAAAAAAGGACAGGTCACTTCCTACACTTGCAAGGAGTAATCCAAAGTCTGACCAAAAGTGGTTTTGATGGGTCACTTTCTAGCTACTGTTGGCTTTTAGCTTGTTCTTAATTACCTTACTTCTACGGTTCCCTTATTCATGAAGCTACATATGACAATAAATTTGCTCCTTTCCTTGCATTTGAAGCTGCAATTTTTTTCAAAGGCTGCAAATTGTCAAAGATGCTTTTTTTTCAAAGGATGCAAATTGTCAAATATGGCATAAAAAAATTCTTGTGGACAAGAATTCTTTGGGGGGGGGGGGGTATTGTTACACTCATATATAGTAGGGTATATTCTGTTAGTTACTAGTTCATGAGGGTTATAAATGTAAAATGCAACTAATCATTAAAGTTGGTTGTATACTTAAACAAATTCACAAGATGAATAGATTTTATGCATGAATTGGTTAGAATATGTGTTCTCTCTCTCTCTAAAACACTTTATCTCTCTAACAGGGTATTCTCGATGGATTTCAATTTGAGATTTGAGATTTCATAATTTGAAGGTCAATAAATTACATAAATGTCATCAAACCGAAATCAGGTAAACGTATATTGAAGTTTAAAAGAACTATGATTGTGCCATTGGGATTTGTTTAAAATAAGTGATCCACATTAATTGGTTTTTGAAGCGATAAACGGCCACCCATTTTAAGTTGGTGCAAATTATTTTTAACAGGGTTTTGCTCATTGAATTTTTTTGCACCTCGTGGTGTAATTTTTTCCATGTGGTTCAAGGTTTCTAGGTTTTTGGTCGAATAATGTGTTTTCGATCCAACATCAGGTTTCCTGTCCAACTTAAGGTTTTCGGTCCATTTTCGAGGTCTTGATCCAAAACCTCTTTCTTCTAGCCCTGGAAGTTTTATTTTTTTTCAAGAAAAGAAGATTATGGTAGGTATTCAAGCTAGTGCTTCTGGGGTTAACTTTCCAACTTAGGAATGTTCTAATTCTGCATGCTCAGAATCAGTCAAACATTATAGAAATTTGTACTTATATGAACAAAGGGACCATGAATAAACTAAGGCAAAATTAGTGAGAGTTAAGAATCAAGATAAGAAACATCAAGAACAACTCAAAGCCAACAAAATAGAGATCTCGAAATTGAAGGAAGAGATTAGTCAAAACTAAGGTCTTTACAATAGACTCCACAAACAAATTGCTGAAGGAGATGATGACAAGAAGAAGACCAAGAATGTTGATGGAGCTTTGATTTGTAACTTTGAGAACTGTACAAACCCTCGATGTGCTGAAACGATTGAGTTCTATAAAGATAGGCATGACAATATGAAAAGGGAATGTGAAATAGCTAGAGTTGAAACGCTCAATGTTCAACATAAGGAGAAAACTTACAAAGAGAAAATAGAAGCACAGAAGGCTGATCTAAAAGCCCAGCTGGAGATTATCAGCCAAAAGACAGGCCTATATTACCATGACAAAAGAGAAATAACCTCTTAAAAACTGCAGCTAGAAGAATCGCAGAACACATACAATGAGCTACAAGTCTCTTTTGGTAAAAAAAAAAAACTTGTTAACACATGATCAAATCCACCAAAGTCCTAAACAACTCAATTGATCGCCTACAAGATGTGAAGAACAGAACTCAGTTTGCGTATGCTCCCCCCCCCCCCCCCCCGCACATTATAAAGTGATCATATAGGAATGCCCCTTACCCAGAGTGAACTTGATCAATTCCCCATCATGACATATGGTAAAGGTGAAAGTAGCACCTGAACAGTCGCCAACAGGAATATTTCAAAAGCTGGAAAGGAAGCTAATGATTCAAACTCTGTTAATGTATCTAATGAATCTATAAAGTGCGTAGGCTTGAAAAATGATAAAGAGACGACTGCATCTGGAGCTAGTGATGCAAATAAAGTGACAGTGGTGGATGTTTCTGAAGATGATGCTAAATACCAGAATTACAATAGATGTCATAAATCTAAATATGAGTGTGGAGGTGCAAGTTCTAATGAGGTGAAGAAGGCTACTGAGGTGAAAACTCTAGTTGCTGAGGTAAAGCTAAAATAGTATCCAAAAAATGATATTGTGTACTTCAAGGTGATTGATGAAGTGCGACGGGAGAAGGGTGATGACAACTAGACCTAAGAGGAAGATGTTTATGACATCTGGGTCTATGTTCGACCCAGAATAAGGGTATGAGCGACCCTCATTTACCACTAGGTTTAAAGGCTTAGGGTACGATACTGAATCATCATGTGACTTTAAGATTGAAAGGCCCAAGGTGAGCATCAAACATCTAACTATTACAGCAATAATGAACAACAAAGGAAAGATGAATGAGGTTAACAAATACCCAATCTTCATATGTGGGCTCATGTAGTGGGAGCACAAAAGCTACAAAGTCTAGTTCTGCTCAGTTCTCTACTAAACAGAAAAGACTCATTGGCAACTTCTCTACACCAGGCCATTATGAAAATTCTGGATCTGCATTTATCCAAAGGATGCAGACACAGTGCCAATGTCACTCTATCTCTGCCAAATGCATATAATGGCTTCAAGTCTGGCTTATACCTGAAGAAGCAGACATGTTTAAATTGTGGAACTCTTGGTCACATTGCTTGCAATTGTTTATATCGCTCGTATGTGACCTACTACCCGAATATCAAAGGGTTTCATCATAGGATTCCTTTAGTCTAGGCCAATGAAGGTGCAACAAACTAAGGCAATGAACACTGACAGTCCTAAGGTTAAACCGTCTGATGGTAATTGGGGAGCTACCAAAGAGCAAAGAAAGCTCTCAAAACAAAAGCAGGTTTTCCAAATTAGGAAAATTTGCATAAAAAATGAACAAACCAAAACAACAAAAGGTTGCAAAGCCTAAAGTTGTCACTCCTAAGGAAACTAAAACAGTTTTTGAAAAGGTTCTTAAATAGAAAAAGGTTGAAATACCTAAAGTCACAACTCCAAAAGTGACTAAAACAGTTTTGAAATCACCTCAAATTTGGAAAGCCAAAACAATGGCAGTTGCTCCCCCAATTTCTGATTTCACAAAGGGGATGTGCTTAAAACAAGTTTCTTTCATTGATTCTTCAGGTCTACCCAGAACCACAATGGCCTGGGTACCAATGGCTAACTAATCTTTCACCTTGTGTAGGAACAGTTAAGGAGGAATTTCATTAACGTTTTGTTTATGATAGTCATTGTTCCAGACACAGGATATGAGGCATATCTCTACTACATGACATGCAGATTTTCAATGGTGGGTATGTTTCACCTTGTGATAGGTAAAACTGACAAAATTGGCAGAAAAGTTAACACTGGTTGAATTGGTTATTTCTTGATTGATTACATGAGATAGGTCATTGCTTCAAACAAAACCCATTTCTGAAATTTTTCAAAGGAATGAACTTTGAAAGTTAGCTTGGCCCGCTTTGTCTTTGATGTTTAGTTATGTGTCATTGTGTTTATTCAAAAAATATAAAAAAATGGTTATTAAAACAAAAAAAATTGGGGAAGAATTGTTATTAAAATCAAAAAGCAAGGGGAAGAATAGAAAAGGCGGAAAAAGTTGACCCCTCCTCTTTTAAATTATGCTTTTGAATTTTTAATCGTTTGTGTGTGTTAGAGAAGGTGGGAAATGAAATATATTTCCACTCTATGGATGGCTGACACGCATAGGCTGAAGTGAAAGACATGCTTCACAGTGATATGTTGGTAGGCTCTGTTTCAAATCATAAAAGGTATGTGTCACACACTTGAAGATAACGTATGACATATTATTGGAAAGACACACTTAGACTTTGTGCATGTTTATTTGACTTTATGTTTGCATTTCTGATACACACACTTGATTCCTAGAGTATGAACTTAAAGCTCAAAAAGTCTATGTCCTCTCTGCTTTGCGTGGGCAATGACCTGGGGATGCTTCGGTCGTTAGACAGACTCTCCTCTGTTTTGCATGAGCAAAGACCTATAGTTGATTGTACCGACGTGCTTGTAGATCAATATATATGAAAATATAAAAATAATTATCTATAATAAATTAATATATATATATATATAATACATTAATATATATATTGGAGAGAGAAATGGGTAGTGTTGAATTTTTAAGAGTGTACAATAGAATTAAGCATAATGTACAAGTAATTAGAGCACATAGAAAGTATCTTGCATCAACGTTTTCAAATGGGTGGTATCCAAACCCAATTTACTTTTGTGAAGATCCCATCTAAACCCTTAAAACAAACCCATTTTGGTCCTTAAACCAATCTCACCGCCTAAAATACTCGGTGAACTTCCCTTCTCTATTTCAGGTATCTCGCGGGTTTCTTTTCCATCTTCTCTGATTCACGCGAACCCCACGCCATCTCAGGTAAGATTTTAGAGGCCTTTCTCCTCTCTCTTTTCACAGACTCTTAATTGGACCATCTTCACACAGAAACCCTAGGATTGATAACCAGATACTACGCTTTCTTCTTCACATTTGAAATTCAAAACCACTTTCATTATACAGATCTGAAAATTTCTCTCTATCTCTCTTAGACGCCCCCGAAATTCCTGCACCATTTCCTTCGCGTTCCGGAGCAGAAAAGGCGTTCCACGGTTCGATCCAGTTTCATCCTTTTCTCCTTAATTTTTGTTATTCCTTATCATCGATTCTATGGTTTCTCTGAGATTAAGACACATTTTTTTTGGGTTATCAATTCTAGGGTTTCTCTTATATCATCAAAGCGTTGTTTTAGGTAATCAATTCTTCATTTTACAACCTAATTTCTATGAATATGTATTAATTTTAATCACCAAATTTCATAACTTGTATGTGTGTTTCAAGATTTATAGAACTATTTCTTGATTTGTAAATCTTTGTAGTGATTTAGGGTTTTCATTTAATCAAGTTTATGGTGATACAGTAGCAAGGAGTTTACACACAACTATCACCGGTAATATCTCCGACAACAGCCAGTTTTCATCATCAGGAATCAGGATTCAGATTATTTTGTGGCTTGTAAGTAAAATGAAGGTCAGTTTGAACAACTATTTGATACGTATATCCAACTGACTTTTGATTTTTTATAAGTAAGTTGTCACCTGGTCGTTGTTTTTTTTCTTGATTCAAATTAATGGAAGCTAATTTCGATTGATTTCAAAGTGATTTTAATCTTCATTTGCTTTATGTCACTTTAGATCGACATCAAAAGGCCATCATCTAATCTTGAAGCAGTGGCGCTGGTAAGTTTTTAGAGTTTGCTTTTGTGTACTCATGGATGTCAGTGTTATACTTCTTATTATAAATAAATTGATTTACGGTTTTGATAGCAGGGAAAAGCTTTCTACTGTTTGTAATACCGTATATACTTTTTTTTTCAGGGTATGGATGGAGCAGCAACAATTACAACTGGTAAAACTTCTAAACACTTCACATAACCATGATGAATCTTAATAATCATGTTAGAATCTTGGATAAATACACAAAAAATGTATGATACGGTCATAATTTTTATTACTTTTGTGTTTCTGAACCGATTAACTGTGATTTTTGATCTGTAACCGATGAGCTTTGTGATTTGTGAATGGAATTTGATTACTTAAGGGTCACATGTTAGTTTCTAATTTAAATGGATTGGTGATTTGTTTATTTTGTCATAGTGATCAATCTTTTCTGTTGTTTGTCAATTCATTTGTTATACTCTAGGCCAGCACCACAAGGTTCGTTTTAGGTCGTTAATAATGGCGCGAATGGTATCGGTAAGGAGGTATTTTTCATTATAACCACAAGATTATGATCTACGGTTATTGAAAGGTGATAGTTGTTTCTGTTGTGTGTTCATGTTGTGCCTTCAAGTCATAAAGGTGAGGCAACTGAATATCTTATATTTTGATTTATATTTTGTTTTGGTGATTACATCTTAAAAATGTTTCCATTTCCATTTCAGCTAATTTGTCCATCCATAGAGACTGCACTTAAGGTAATTCCTATAAAGGTTGTAGCTTTTGTTTAAAAGATTGATGGAATAATTATGTTTTAATAAATTTGTAGTTATTATGTCATAAAGGTGAGGCAACTGAATATCTTATATTTTGATTTATATTTTGTTTTGGTGATTACATCTTAAAAATGTTTCCATTTCCATTTCAGCTAATTTATCCATCCATAGAGACTACACTTAAGGTAATTCCTATAAAGGTTGCAGCTTTTGTTTAAAAGATTGATGGAATAATTATGTTTTACTAAATTTGTAGTTATTATGTTCCTTATGAGGTTAAATGCATGACTCATACTACCAACTGAAGAGTACATGGTTGGAAAGTAGGCTTTTCTAAAACCATCGCTTTTATTTCAGTTCTAGTAATTCTTAATATTCTTTTAGCATATTTTAACTTTTTTGAGTTAATTAGGGTTCTACCGCCACATTTGTCACCATTTGTTGACAATGAAGTGGAAATGTATGTACCTAAATATGTAGAAACTATAAAAAGGCTTGAAGGAGCTGTACGAAAAAAAATCCTTCTAATGCCAGTGGCGAAGAATACCGCCTTGAGAGTGCCCAGGGTATACTTGCAGAAAGGATCATTGATAGGACAAACACTAAAGAAGCTGTTGAGATCAAACAAAAGGTTAGTAGCTTTTTATACATTTTTTTATTTAAA
The DNA here is from genome assembly GCA_039602395.1 of Deinandra increscens subsp. villosa. Classification (NCBI taxonomy): domain Eukaryota; kingdom Viridiplantae; phylum Streptophyta; class Magnoliopsida; order Asterales; family Asteraceae; genus Deinandra; species Deinandra increscens. The sequence continues at coordinate 20,374,149 of JBCNJP010000010.1, read as the reverse complement.
GTTGTAGTTAACTTTGTGTGATTTGCAGCTGACACTTCATGAAAAACAATATTATCAAGAACTAAAAAGATAAATGCAACGGAAGCTGTATACATCAGATCCTATGATGAAATTAGAACTGCTATCACATAAAGCATGTGCTAAAAAATAAATTTATTATTTGTTTTAGTTTATATTATATAGGTTTGATAGTTTTGTCTGGGCCAGTTTACAGGGAGGAATCTGAAGAATAACTGAAGGGGATCTTTGATTACGCTGGTAAGGATCTGGTTTCCACAGACCTTGTGGGAGACAACAGGTAAGCAGATATAATCTGTTTTGAAATGGGATGTTCATCCAATAAATTATATTTTTGTTTTAAGAATGATCCAGTCATGGTTCTATACTTCTTTGAAGCTCTTTTTGTACATATATTAACAATGACACTATATTTATCTAATCATTTTTCTTCTTTATGTGTTGCTATAAATTTACTATAAGTAGGAGCATTGTAGCTGAAATAGTAGTCTTGCTAAAACCATCACTCTGATATTGTTGCACTTGGTGCTAAATTATGTAATCTATTGGTATAAATATGAAGTTTTGGATATGTTCACATGTTTGTTGCTGAATTTATATCTTAAAACGTATTGTATATAACTAAGGTTGTTCTTATTCTCATTGTTTTGCACCTCCATTGTTAGGAGCTGTCTTGAGGCTCCGTAATCTTATTAGATGCTGACAACCTGAAGTATATATTTTAGGTTTTTAAAAGAACCTTCAACAAGCACATGATCAGGCACCTGCTCAACGTTAGTGGGAGTTGTATTTCCTCTCATTCAAGGTCTTTGATCATCTGACTTTTTTGTTCATATTATTTTTGTTACTGGTGGTTTTAAATCCTTTAGGAATATTTTCTTTCTCAAGTTGTGAGTCATCTTTTATATTTTGGAAATGTACTGAAATATTTCTATGAGGATTTGTTCTACTCGATAAGTGGTATGGAACTGCTCCCTCATAAAAAATTGACTTATGCAACTTCATTACCTGACTTAAGTTCTTTTTAATTATTGATTTTGATTTTAGTACATAGCTTGGGTATTTTTCTTTATTGAAGGAAATGCACTTACAAATGATTGTTTTCCATATTTGATGCTACTGATTTATGTTTTTAAAGAATTCGTTTGTTTTGTCATTAGTGTAGTTTGAGATATTTAATTAATAATTGAACACTTCTATTACATACTTGACCAGTCAAAACAATATATGTTTAAGTAGGGCAACGTGAGACTATTAAACTGAAAACTTCAAGTGTTTATATCTTCATGCCATGTTCTAAAATGCTAACAGTTTGGGAACAGTATTTAGTTTAACTCATTTTCTTCTTTGAAAAATTGTTAACAAGGCAGTATAGATGATGGCAGAATCAAACGTGAAGATGTAAACCACAGGTAACCGCAGGTTCACCGTTTACTCTTTGGTCTAAATTATTTGCTACCAATTATCATAGGTAAATATAGGGTTATTTATGTGCCTATATATAAGTCTTATTTTTATATGGATGTCTTGATTTCAATAAATGTGAGATTGATATTTACAAAGTGCAGGGGAGTATGCAGTTGAAAAGCTAATAAGCTCCTTGCTGGAGATGAGATTTAGGTTGTTTATTATTAAAGAGGGTAGGTTCATTCTAACTTTCATATTAATTCGTTTGTTGGGTTCTCGCATGAATTCCCGTGGTACGTTTCGTACGGTTTCTTGATCACCAAATTTCTTAACAGAGTTTCCATACAGGTAAACTGAAGTTACATTTTGACTTCTGAGGTCAAAGCACCAACTTTCAGACTATCATTTGATCGAGATTTTTACATAACGTTACGTAGTTCCATTATGTGAGTGCAGGTTGATGATTTATTGCACACAAAATAGGCCTCAGTATCCACCCCTTGAAATCAAAGACTTAAATCCATACATGTCGCTAAAGCAGTCGGGAATGGAGTCGACCTCTTTCTATAGTTATTATGCTATGATGTTTTCTCCTGAGCTATATTATAGGTTAAATATGTCCTCAACCAACAGATATATACCCATCCAGTGAGGTTTTGACACTTCTGCTTGATATCTTCCATCAAAGTTACAACAATTTTTTTTTTTTTTGGGAAACTCTAAGATTACAATTTCTTTGATGCTCATTTCAATTATTACAAAGAGACGGTATTGATTTGGTTTCATATCTTGCTCTCTATAAAATGGTATCAAAATATTTGGTTTAACAATTGTATTATGTGTACCAACATATGTACCACATGCTAAGTTTTACTTTTATGTATAGTTACAAAATATCAAATCATGAACCTTTATTACAACTTAGTAAAATTTATTATATACCGAGTCCATTAGCAAGTTGCATCAAGGTATTCCCCCAGCTCAATACAATCGAAATCAAATTTGACAAACGAGTATCTGTGTATAACTTTTGTTTAAGTTTTAAAAGGTTAGTTGTTGTCTCAGTCCAATAACGCTAACAGTAACGAATATCGCGTTGTAAATTATAGACGTTGTCGAACGCCCGAACAGAAAATAAATAACACGCTACAAACTGTCGTGCCGCCATAACAAGCGAACAGAAGACGAATACCGCGTTATAGTTTGTTGTGCCGCTGCAACGCGCATACAGAAGACGAATAACATGCTATACACTGTTGCCGCCGTAACGCGCGGGCACACGGCTAGTATATATATATATATATATATATATATATATATATATATATATATATAGGGAGAGGATCATTTGAGAACCATTTTGATTTGAGAACTAAAAAGAACTAATTTGAGCCACAAGTTTATTTACATGTATCCCCCCTCCCATGAATTATAGTGGCCCCCCTTAAAATTTGTGGTAGAGATTTAGTTCTCAAAAGTTCTCAAAACAAAAAGTTCTCATTTGAACATATATATATATATATATATATATATAGGGTAAGGATCATGTGAAAACAACTTTTATTACGAAAACACGAAAACAAATATTAAAACCTCTATAACTTTTTCATACGTTAATATTTTTATAAAAATTTTGCACCAAAATCCTTAAAATTATGTTATCTTTAGTTATGGAAAAAATTTAAAAAATAATCAAATTTTTTTTAAAAATTATTATTGCACAGGTGCAATAATTTTTATTATTATTATTATTGCACATATGCAATAATATTAAAACTTTTATAACTTTTTTCATATGTTAAAATTTTTTATAAAAAATTGCACCATAAATCTTATAATTCTGTTATCTTTAATTCTGGAGAAAATTAAAAAAATCAACGTTTTTTTTATTTTTTTTATTATTGCACATGTGCAATAAAAATTTATTATTGCACATGTGCAATAATATTAAAACATCTATAACTTTTTCATACGTTAATATTTTTGATAAAAAATTGTACCATAGATCTTATAATTCTGTTATCTTTAATTCTGGAAAAAATTAAAAAAAAAATTAACGTTTTTTTGTTAATATTGTACATGTGTAATATAATTAATACGTATTATTGCACATGTGCAATAATAAAAAAATCACGAAATTTTATATTTTTAATTTTTTTCCCAGAATTAAAGGTGACATAATTTTAAGACTTTTGGTGCAAATTTTTTTTTAAAAATATTATCGTATGAGGAAGTTATAAAGGTTTTAATATTTGTTTTCTTGTTTTCGCAATAACATCTTGTTTTTATTTGATCCTTCCCCTATATATATATATATATATATATATATATATATATATATATATATATATATATATAGGGTAAGGATCATGTGAAAACAACTTTTATTGCGAAAACACGAAAACAAATATTAAAACCTCTATAACTTTTTCATACGTTAATATTTTTATAAAAATTTTGCACCAAAATCCTTAAAATTATGTTATCTTTAGTTATGGGAAAAAATTTAAAAAATAATCAAATTTTTTTAAAAATTATTATTGCACAGGTGCAATAATTTTTATTATTATTATTATTGCACATATGCAATAATATTAAAACCTTTATAACTCTTTTCATATGTTAAAATTTTTTATAAAAAAATTGCACCATAAATCTTATAATTCTATTATCTTTCATTCTGGAGATAATTAAAAAAAAATTCAACGTTTTTTTTTATTTTTTTTATTATAGCACATGTGCAATAAAAATTTATTATTGCACATGTGCAATAATATTAAAACCTCTATAACTTTTTCATACGTTAATATTTTTGATAAAAAATTGTACCATAGATCTTATAATTCTGTTATCTTTAATTCTAGAAAAAACTTAAAAAAAAATTAACGTTTTTTTGTTAATATTGCACATGTGTAATATAATTAATACGTATTATTGCACATGTGCAATAATAAAAAAAATCACGAAATTTTATATTTTTAATTTTTTTTTCCCAGAATTAAAGGTGACATAATTTTAAGACTTTTGGTGCAATTTTTTTTTAAAAATATTATCGTATGAGGAAGTTATAGAGGTTTTAATATTTGTTTTCTTGTTTTCGCAATAACATCTTGTTTTTATTTGATCCTTCCCCATATATATATATATATATATATATATATATATATATATATATATAGGGTTAGGTTCAAATGAGAACTTTTTTCTTTGAGAACTTTTGAGAACCATTCTGAGCCACTAATTTTGAAGGGGGAAGCATTCAAATTCATGGGGGGGATTTCTTTATATATAACTTGTGGCTCAGAATAGTTCTCAAAAGTTCTCAAACCCAATTGGTTCTCAAATGATCCTCTCCCTATATATATATATATATATATAGAAGAGGGGGGTTCCTGTGCGGCAGGGGGTTTTGCCTAAGTCCGGTGCGGCAGGGGGTAATAAAGGAAAATTCCAGATTTCTTCCCCCATAAGTATATTTGTTAGTTACTCATTTCCCCCCAGAATTTTAAACGGTCATAACTTTTTCATACGACATTATTTTCAAAAACGAATTTCACCATAATTCTAGTCGTGATTTTATCTTTAATTTGAGACTAGGTTTGTTCGATTTGAAGAAAAAAAAAATTTTGACGTTTTTTCCGGGTTTTTTTCCAGTTTTTTTTTTTTTTTTTTTTTTTTTTGAGTAGTACTAGGTGCGATTTAGGCCCCTAAAAATTTTCAGATTTTAATTCGAAGCGTAGATATCTTTTTTTTAATTTTTTTTAAAAACATTGACAGTGTACACGAGCATAGACCAGCATTGACCAGCACAACAGCACAAATCCACCAGCACAGCCAGCACAGACCAGCACAAGAGCACAATTCCACCAGCACAGCCAGCACAGACCAGCATGACCAGCACAGCACTGACCCAGCACTGACCAGCATAGACCAGCACAGTGTACAAAACTGAACTAAAAAATTAAAAAAAAAATGCCTACACTTCGAATTAAGGTCTGAAAGTTTGCAGGGTCATAAATCGCTACTAGGAGAATCCAAAAAAAAAAAAAAAAAAACGTTCTGAAAAACGTCGTAAAAAACGTTAAATTTTTTTTTTCTCCAAATCGAGCAAACCTAGTCTCAAATTAAAGATAAAATCACGACTAGAATTATGGTGAAATTCGTTTTCGAAAATAATGTCGTATGAAAAAGTTATTGTCGTTTAAAAATTGGGGGGAACTTGAATAAATATGTTTTTCCAGATTTACCCTTCCAGTTTTTAGATTCCCTCCACTCTTTCTCTCTCATCTCCTTCAATCTTATCCATCCATCCACTTGATCTAAAGGCCCAAAATGTGCCGCACCGGACTTAGGGAAAACTTGGTGTCGCATTTGATCCGAAACCTATATATATATATATATATATATATATATATATATATATATATATATATATATAAATATATATATATAAGAGAGAGAGAAAATGAGGAGTGTTGAATTTTTAAGAGTGTACAAGTAATTACAATTTATGTACAAGTCCTTAAAGCCAAAATTCTTAACAATGACCTAAACATTGGCCACCGATCGAGACTATCCCATGGCAATATTCCAGATGCTTTATCAGGGTCATCAGTCCTTCATCACAATTTTGAAATTCCCAATCTATTTCCGGTAACTGGTTTGTTATCTTTCCCTCTTCTCTCTTTTCACAAGCACCTAATCCATGATAGTGTAGAGGGAATATCTCTAAATAGAGTATTCCTCCCTTTCCTTTTGATCTTCAAACTCTCGAGACCTACCATAATCAGAAAAGGTTAAATATATATATATATATATATATATATATATATATATATATATATATATATATAGGGTAAGGATCATGTGAAAACAACTTTTATTGCGAAAACACGAAAACAAATATTAAAACCTCTATAACTTTTTCATACGTTAATATTTTTTAAAAAAAATTGCACCAAAGTCCTTAAAATTATGTTATCTTTAGTTCTGAAAAAAATAAAAAAAATCAAAATTTTTTAAAAAATTATTATTGCACAGGTGAAATAATTTTATTATTATTATTATTGCACATATGCAATAATATTAAAAACTTTATAACTTTTTCATATGTTAAAATTTTTTATAAAAAATTGCACTATTAATCTTATAATTCTATTATCTATAATTCTGGAGAAAATTAAAAAAAATTCAACGTTTTTTAATTTTTTTATTATTGCACATGTGCAATAAAAATTATTATTACACATGTGCAATAATATTAAAACCTCTATAACTTTTTCATACGTTAATATTATTGATAAAAAATTCTACCATAGATCTTATAATTCTGTTATCTTAAATTCTTGAAAAAATTAAAAAAAAATTAATGTTTTTTTGTTAATATTGCACATGTGTAATATAATTAATACGTATTATTGCACATGTGCAATAATAAAAAAATCACGAAATTTTATATGTTTAATTTTTTTTCCCAGAATTAAAGGTGACATAATTTTAAGACTTTTGGTGCAAATTTTAAAAAAAAAATATTAACGTATGAGGAAGTTATAGAGGTTTTAATATTTGTTTCGTGTTTTCGCAATAACATTTTGTTTTTATTTGATCATTCCCCTATATATATATATATATATAGGAATGAGAACTAATAATAACCCCCTCTTATAGTGATAACCAAATAACTCCATCTTATTGGTTAGATCAAAAAGCTGGTGCCATGGATGAGTGCCAAGTGGCACTGACTTGTTTTCTTTTTCTTTTTTAATTGAAAGGGTATAAGTGGTATTCTAACCAAAAGAAAAAGTACCACCTTTTTTTTTAAAACGGCTATAACATTTTTATCCGAATTCGGCTTTTTATAAAAATTATACAATTAGACTCGCCTCATTTTTACCTTTTATTCGGATGTGGTCCCGACTTTTTAAAAAACTTTTTTTTCAAACGTCCGTATTAACATCAATGCTACAAAAAATGGCAGCAACGCCACAAAAAAAAGGCATCAGTGCTACTTTTTGTAACATTACATGTCAGTACGTACGTTTGGGAAAAAATGTCAAAAAAGGTCGGGACCACATCTGAATTAAAGATAAAAATGCGAACAGTCCAACGGTATTTTTTTTTATAAAAACCCGACTTTAGATAAAAAAGTTATAGTCGTTTTAAAATTGAGGGGGTGCCTTTTTGTTTGTTAAATGCCTAAAATACCCTCCCTGGAAAGAGAAAGAGAGTGACACTTGTCATGATTTTGGTGGTTAAAATGGGTTATTTGGTTATTGCTCCAAGCAAGGGTTATTAATAGTTCCACACCCTATATATATATATATATATATATATATATATATATATATATATATATATATAGGGGAAGGATCCTGCGAAAACACCCTTTTTTTGTGAGAACTGCGTAAACAAATCTTAAAACCTACATAACTTTTTCATACGTTAATATTTTTTTAAAAAATTTGCACCAAAAGTCTTAAAATTATATTATCTTTAATCCTATAAAAGTTTTAAAAAACTTAACGCTTTTTTTTATTTTTTTAAATATTTTTTTGTGTGGTGCACATGTGCATCACAAAAAAAACTCATACTTTTAGTATGAGTTAATATTTTTTTTTCTTAGTCGCACCATATGTCATATATTTTTATCATTTTTTTGCGTTTTTATTGAATGATGCACATGTGCATACCAAAAAAAAAACGCTCATACATGTGATATACATTAATAGTTTAAAAAGAAATTGCACCCTAAATCTTATAGTTGTGTTATCTTTAGATTTAAAGAAAAAAATAGCATTTTATAACTTTTTTAATTATATGATGCACATGTGCATCACAAGGGAAAAAAAACGTTCAATTTTTTTTCTAATATTTTGCTCCAGATTTAAAGAAAACGTAATTCTAAGACTTTTGGCGCAAATTTTATGAAAAATCGTTAACGTATGAAAAAGTTACGTGAGTTTTAATATGTGTTTTCGCAGTTTTCACAAAAAGATGTGTTTTCGCAGGATCCTAACCCTATATATATATATATATATATATATATATATATATATATATATATATATATATATATAGCGCGTGCACCTGCCTAGTATATATATGGTGTCCCAACAATTTACATTGCGGTATTCGTTGTGGCGACGAAAGTTTATAGCATGTTATTTCACCCCATATCAAGCAACATAACTATTAAAATGTATATTCATATTAGATTTCCATACATTTTGTAATAGGAATTAGGCAGTCCATTTTAACATTTAAGAAAAATGTTAGACTTTTGTTTTGAGATTGGCTTTAAAATTTCAAAGGCAATAGTTTGATATGATTATTGTATATACTCTTCTAGGTCTAATTATAGTCATTGATTATCAGCTAAATGTCTTAAATAGGTAAATACTTTAAATAACAACACAAAAGAGAGGAGTTTATAGTAGACCCAATAGAAGTATCAGTATAGTCATTGATTATAAACTAAATGTCTTAGATAGGTAAATACTTTGAATAAGAACACAAAAGAGAGGAGTTTATAGTAGACTCAATAGAAGTATCAGTATTTTCAGTTCTTTGTAATGATACAATCGATTAGCTAAAAAAGAATCGTTACAATCAATCAAAATACCTACAAAATTAGCATGATATCTCAACCAAGATGGTCACTTGACAACTTTAGAAATACGCTCAATAGCAGGATGAAGAACTTCCCCCTTTGGGTCACTTTAGAAGTACATAATAGCATGATGAAATTGAATTGCCTAACCAATCAATGATGCACTTGCGATTTCTAAAACATATAAGATTGTAACTTGTAATGATCATATAAGATATGAACACACAATTAGTGAAAAGGAGAACAAGCGCTATCGGTCGAGGTCGAACGGGCCTAAATTCCATTTCCAAAAGAAGTCACAGAATATAATGAACATTCATGATTTGTGAGATTAAAAACCAACATAGGTAAGATAGCAATAATATTGAGCTTCAAGAATACTATAAACTGATTTAGGACCATATATTTGTTCCAAGGACGCAAATTTTTAGATTTGCCCAACACATCACATGTATTTTACCGACTCATATTCATATCAAAACCTCTTTTAGTTAAGATATTTCCATCCCGGATGTGTGAACATAAATGATAGATTTTATTGAATTACTGAAAATATAGAGCAAGGAAAAGTTTTCCTTCATATGAACTTTATTTTATACAAAATAAAGAAAGTAAAAAATCGCAGATTACATGATCTTTGGTAGTGTCTACGAAGCATACCACAAAAAGACTATGCTCCATGCTTTGAGATTCAAAATTCAAACAGCCCGCCTTCAAAGGTCTGGCCAAAATTCCAATCTTTTGGAGCAACCCTTCAGTGAGTTTCATATCTTGAATGCTCCATCCAAACATTTATGAAGTTGGAAGCATATTCTTGGACATCCTTCAAAATCAATGGGGTCCATTTTATGATGTTTCTGCTATTCTAACCTCAATTCAGTCATTGCTTTGTGATCCAAACAAAAAGCCATCTTTGTATCAGCAAAGCTGGAATTTTTATATAAAAGTAATATCAAAAACTTATAAAAATATATTTCTTGAATCTATGTTTGTCACAAAAAACAAGTAACTGAATACTTAAGCATAACAAGTAACAACTACCTGTCGACAAAGCTAGTTGACATTATGTAATTATAGGTGTAGCTGAAGTTGTACAAATGAATACAACTGCAAAAGATATTAATAAAGCCACATCACTTTATGAATAATTGATGTAGGATTTTTACGTAATAAAATTTTTAACCTTACTGTCAAATATGATTTAAAAAACTACATTCTCTTAAAAAAATTCAATCAGATTGAATAAAATCCTAGGTTATATGTGCATTTGAAATAGACTTTGGATGACTTTTGACCCATTTCTTTTCAAGTTGACTTCTTTATTTGACCCAATACAAATTAAAGCATAACCAAAATAAATATTTATAAATGGGTCAAAACTAACCCCCAATGTCATGTGCTAACTACTAATATGGTAAAAAGTTATGGAAAACATATCACTTGAGAAAGAAAAAGTTGAACCATACCTAGGAAGCCCATATAAAATGAGAATTGTTGTGACTTCACAGCAACGTGTTAGCTTATATGGTTCTATTCATGTCTTTAGGACCTGATCTCGCAACCAGTTCTTGGTCTTCTAGAATAGAAGAAAACCCATTATTCAAGACAAACCAAATAATACCGAGCCATTTTTATTTGCATAAACTAATATTGAAGATTTCACAATCAGTAGGTCTCTGGTTGGTGCATAGGTAGTAAAACAGAAGCTGCTAAGCCATTTTTTATGGTGCCAACCTTTAAAAAAGTAAACACTACGACACCAACAAACTATTTTAAAAGTCGGTAAAGAAACTGCATCTAAGTTTTGAGAATTGACATTCAAGAAGCTAAAAATACCAATTAATAACTCTTTTAAACACCAACTTATACTCTAACTGATGACAGCAGTCATAAAAATAAAAATATAATAAAATTATAAAACTGGTTAGACCCCTCGGATAATGAGATAAGGCGTCAAATATTTCATAATAATCATCAGACGTACTTGATAATTAATATCCTGGTTAGACCCCTCAGATGCAGCTTCATCTCTTTCAATGAAGTAATTACAAACAATAATGATTCCCTTGGAAGTGAAGAAAAAAAGAAAACGCAGTCCACATATCTTGTCATAAGAAAAACACAGATCTTACCTCACGACCCAAGAAAAAGGCTTTATTTTGAAAGAGTGTTTTGCAGGCTCTTGTGTATTAGTGCACCAGGATCATTACCAGGAAGTTGGTCTTGAAGCTATGCTAACCTAAGCTCAAAGTCCACATTGTTTGCTCCAAATGTTTGGTCTTTAGCATCAACATATCTTGTCAAAACATATAAATCTACAAAAGAATTTGAAAAAGTTAGTTATTCAGCTAGAATTTAATCATGCTTAGCAAGTTCAGATTCATACCCGCTGCTAAAGCTTTAAATCGAGGATATAAAACAGGTTTTGTATTAGATACCTACAAATAAGCCATGTTTTACACCAATAACAAATTACCGATATGCTTGAAAAGGAGCTAGGGTTCTCTGGTTTCTTTCTTAAAAAAAGGAGATAGGGTTCTCTGGTTTCTTTCTCAAAGGAAAGCGGAGTTGATATTAGCTCTCAGATTCTGTAATCCTGAAACAAACAATTTTTGACATGGGTAGGAAAATACCTGCAGATGTTATAGTTTTGCGATTTCATAGTGTTCTTTCCTACCCAATGTATCCATGATCAGATTAACCCAAATGAGCTACACAGAAATTAAATATATATCATAATAAGAATAATATATGTATATATACACAAAAACATAACCAATATGACACCATATTTTTTTCATAAATTAGCAGAAAAAGATGTATACCTGCATTGCATTTAAGGGTCATCACCGCCACAACATTGATTACAAGTGCAACCACAGTTATAGTAAGCTGGAACTGGATAAATTTCTGTTTATTTACATGCACAGATTTTCCTCACCTAACAACCTGTTATGTGATGGACAGAAACATGTATATTTACATACCAGAAGTATATTAATTATACAATGAATCACCTTTACAACTGAAGCAAAATCATCATCTAAAATGATGATGTCAGTACTCTCTGTTACTACTTCAGTGGCTTGAATCCTAATTCAACATGATGGAGAGAAGGGACATTAGCACATACGTTTGAAAATTAGTCACTAACCAATTTAATGTAGTTGGCATAACCCAGTCTTGGAATGTACCAACCTCTAATGATTTCATCGAGCTCGAATGAAGAAAAGTCAATCCATTGCTAGATTTAGCCTTGTAGGTACATTTAAATAAATATGTAAGCTTCAAAAATATGTAATCAACACTAATGAGTCTCCATAAATGCATGTAAAAAGGAACAAAATAACTTACATAGTCTAGTGAGGAAGACCCAAAGAGAAAACTTCCATGACCAGCTGCAACAATAGTATGAAAATATTAAAAATTAAGAACCTCATACAAAACCAGCAACTGCAAAATTGCATTACTCTAAAATATAGGTCCATTTGTAGTCTCAAAAACAGGAAATTAATTCAGTGAAAAGCAGAAAGAAAGTATAAACAAATTACAATTTTTTTTGTATTTTCACTAACAAGTGTAATTAGATTAAACCCAAAAACCAATACCTTTCCAATAGGTTCATCTTAAGAAACTATGGAGACATGTTTAACACCCATCTCAAACTTATGATTCACCTTAATTTGGACACCAACATATTCTGCAGCAATTAAGATGCCCTGTAGACACTGTTATTTTGCTTTGGAGGATGATATATCTGTAACTAATTTGGGTTCTTCATCTTCTGACTTTCAGAAATGAGGGAACGATAATACAAATTATTAGATCCAGGTTAAGTTTGATTATGTAAGCCATTCAATAGCTGTGAATGAAACCTGAAATGAAACTCATTAAATTTTTCAAACTTAAAAGATTAAAACGCAGAAGAGAACAGAAATTTAAAGAGAAAAATAAACCATACCAATATTAACTGCCAAGCTCACAACCATCAAGATACCATTGGACTGAAATTAGTAGTCCTGCTCTAAGTTGTAACAAATTAAAGTAATTTTTTTGCAACATCAAACACACACACATCTTACCCTACCCCTAATTCTACATAAAATTTGTTAATTCACTCACCACACCACCCGATACCATCGGACAGAAATTGCTAGCCTTTAGTAGTGTGATTCTCCAAATTTATTAGGATTTTAAAAGTCTACATCAGCAGAAAAAGGTCATGTACATGAGAGTGATGAGACTGTTATACAAAGAACAAAACCAAAACATCAAATGACATCTAAAAACACCTAATAAGAACTTTCAAATTACAAATTTAGACAAAGTCAGTCTTCCACATACAGTTAGAGCTGCAAATACACTTCTTACAAAGACAGAATCAAAGTATCACGAACATATATCAACTACGCACAGTTCTGTACACCAATAATTTTTTATCAGAACTTACTTCTTTTTTTTTTTTTTTGAAAGGCAAAAGTTTATAAACACCACCACCAAACAACATACAAACCCAGACAAGCAAGATGCTTGCAGATTTCTTATGGCATTGACATGCCTATAGTCCACATAAAGGACAATCTAGAAACATTATAGGCTAAGATTCAAAACAATAACATAGTCCACATAAAGGACAATCTAGAAACAAAAATGCAATTTTTCACATCTGTTGCTCACCATTATCTTTCTAATTCAACAATGTACATTAGTTCAACTTGGTCCAACACATTAACAGTAAAGTAAATGACGAATAAAGTAATGATAAGAAGAGAGAACCACCAGCCTCTTCAGTCGAAATATCCATTTTCTAGGAGGCAATAAAAACACAGAAATAAGAACCAAGGAGTCCAGGGATTGAAGAACTTGACCTTAGGAGAGATGCTAGCAGAGATTCTTCATAAAATATTGGATCTCAGGAACGAATTAAGCAAACTGCACCTCAGGAACGTTTAAATCTAACAAGAAACACATACAAGATTTAAGCAGATTGTTCAATTAAGCAACATGGACCTCAGAAACACATACCAGATTTAAGCAGATTATTCGATCTGACAAGAAGCACAAATCATTCAATCTGACAAGAAGCACAAACCAGGAACGATTTCTGTAGTAACAAATTAAAGAAACAAAAATCAGGAACGAATTAAAGAAACACAAGAAGGAACGAATTGAAGAAACACAAATCGGAAGAAACTGACCTCGGGAATTTCTGGATTCTTTGAATATCCGTCCCAAGAGGGTGCCGTGAATTTATAGATCCCTAGTAGTTAATTTAGGCGCCTTCAAATTTAAATCCTCGGTACAATCACAGCCTTCAACTGAATGATGATTGCAATCTTACGGCTGAGGAACGAAGATGGAGGAGTAGTGAACCGTTTGCCCAATTGAAGGGGGAGAGGGCTGGAGAAGCGTGGATCACGATGGCGCCTTGGTAGGTTAATTCCACAGGAAGTAAATGTAGAGATTAGTTTCCCGATGGAGGCGTGCAAGGTTTCTCGATGGATGCGTGCAGGAGGAAGTAAGAGGAAGTAAATTCCTATTATAACCTCACTTTTGAACGGCATGTGTTTTCCTAAAATTTTGTTTTAATTTTGATGCTTCAAACACTTGTACATGATGCATTAACTTTTGTACGCGTCTTAAGATTAAGGAAATTTCATGACCAAATTACCCTTTTGAGCAATATGTATTATATATATATATATATATATATATATATATATATATATATATAGGGAGAGGATCATTTGAGAACCAATTGGGTTTGAGAACTAAAAAGAACTAATCTCAGCCACTAGTTTATATCGTGTTATTCATCATTTTTTCGTGTGTTATGGTGACGCGACAATTTACATCGCGGTATTCATTTCTGTTAACGTGATACGGCCCGATGACAATTTATATTGTGATACATACGCGATATGACGCGATGAAATATATGTGGTTTTTGTTTTTATGGAAATGGACTAATTCTGTAATCGAAATCATCTTTTTTATTGCATGACCAAGTCACTTAAATTTTATTATTGTATTAAAAAAGCATAACACTTCTGAATAATTTTACTCAAATAGTTTATATTACATATTAATATAATAGCTTTTATAATCATCTTAAATATATTTAAAGACAAAAGTATAATTAGAGGTCTAAGTAAGACCTCCTAACCCAACTTGACCAAAAAGTGCTCAATTTTAAGTCAAACCCAAAGTTTTATTTGTTGCTTTTGGAAGCTACACCGGTGTTCATGTGTAAATAAAAAACTAAAAGAAACCGCTTTCATTCTGAGTTCTTTTAAAGTTATGTATCCATCCTTGTAATGTAATTATATGTAATTGTAATGTAACGTGTACATTATATTTCTATGATTTGTTTCTATCTACGCATGCAAGTTACTAAAACTTGTTAAACCGACATTGAAGAAAAAAATTAGTCAAGTAAAAAAATTAATGTAGTATTATAAAGTATACATTCATTAAAATTTCAAGTTGGGTGATGGTTGGGTTTAATTGGTAAAGCTATGTGAGTTAAGGCAGTGGCGAAGCTTGAAAAAAACTAGTGGGGGGTCGGGATCTATATAAAAAAATTTCACAACTAATATGGGGGGTCGAAACCGGAGCATATCGAAATTTTCTACATGAAAATTATATACTCGTTACATCGCAAAAAAAAATTCGGGGGGTCGGGCGCCCCCACCCGCCCCTTATATCCTTCGCCACTGAGTTAAGGTGTTGCACCCATTAAGATCACATGTTTGAACCTCATCAAAGACGTGGGTGTAAAATTAAACCGTTCAAAAAATAAAGGGAAAAAGACCAAAATGCCCATTTTGAAGAAAAAAGGAACGAAAATGCCCATTTGAAAGTCAACACCCCCAATATGCCCACTGCTACACGGTCGTCACGACCCTAATGACGGTCTTGACGACCCTAGGTCCATCCAGCCAATCAAAGACAGCCACGTCACCACATACGGTCTTGACGACCCTAGTGATGGTCTTGACGACCCTAGTGACGGTCAGACGACCCTAGGTCCATTTCCCAAAAAAAAAGACCTGTCATAAAGTCTTGACGACCCTAGTGACGGTCAGACGACCCTGCAGGAAGGTCGGACGACCCTGCAGGAACCTTAAATTTTCAAAATGCAATATCTCTCTCAATTTTCAACGAAAATCACTTCTGTAAATTGCTATGGATTCGTATGAACGAGACGAACATATCTAGCACCATTGTTGATATGTTTTAAACCCATTTGTAGGTCCGATTTTGAGCTGGGTGATGGTTGGGTTTAATTGGTAAAGCTATGTGAGTTAAGGTGTTGCACCCATTAAGATCACATGTTTGAACCTCATCAAAGACGTGGGTGTAAAATTAAACCGTTCAAAAAATAAAACTAAAATTGTAAATTAATAGCTGGTCCAAATAGAATCATTCTAATATTTATGGTTCTACATTAATCCATCTCACGTGACTATGTATATGGATTTTAAAGAATCCAACTAAAATTACAATAATTTTGAGGGATGCAAGTGTTTAACAGCTACAAAAAATTGTTCTTTCAACTCTTACCAACAAGGCTGCTACTGCAGTATTTGCAAGTTAGTTACCCTAGCATAAACATGCACGTGAGCTGGTTTTGCAGGCATCAAAGTTTCTAGAAATCTTTTTCTCTAGTGGTAGCGACCTCTTTTGTATCGGGAATAACCAGATCCATTCTAGAGTTGTAGCAGCCTTCCTTTGTATCAACAAAGCTGGAATTATTAACATAAAGGGAATATAAAGCGTATACATTTATCTCATATTAAGAAGTTATAGTAACCTTCAATGTTGTTTGCATCTGAACTTTTTGTGTGACTTGCCCATAGAATTAGTTAAACATTTTTGCTTTTAAGTTTTAACACAACAAAACAGAAGCAACAAACCATAAAACCTGCAAAATCATGTACAAAAGCTTAAGTCACTATATTCATCAAGAAAAACCTTAATAGATTTAGTACCAGGTGAATGGGTTACCAAAATAATTTCCTAAATGAGTCATATTTATTCATATCCCCAAGCCCCCTGATCGTGTCTAAAAATGACTACAAACCAAAACCCATAGCAACCTTCAGACTTGACTACAAACCAAAACCCATCACGATCTTTACACCCAAGTACCTGATGTAGCTTTAATCTTTCTTTTGTATCTTATTGTTATTTATTCCATTTATGTAGCCTCCCTGGGCATAAACTCAAAAAACTAAATAACTAGAAGTAATCAAAATAACAAAATCATTTGCTGGAAATATAAGAACAAAAGACTAAATCACTGTAGGAAATTAATTAAAATTACTAAATCACTGTAGGCAACTATAATTATAAAATCACTCCAGGATATAAACATGATGACATAAAGATATAATAACAGAAGTAATATCATTGTAGGAAATCAATATGAGAAACAAATTATATACATGGAATCAATATAAGAACGAATCATATGTAGGAAATCAATATGAGAAAGAATCGGAGGGTAGAAACCTTGTCTATCTGAGTTCTTATAGGAGTCAATCATAGAGCAAGAACTAACATTTAAAAATAACTAAAAAGTGATATTTATTTAATATCAAAATTGCGGACATAGGTAATGTAAAATCTTTATATATGTGAGTGTAATATCTTGTAAATTAAGTAAATGATTTGAACCACCATCGCGTAAGCATCAATCAGAAAGAGCAAGAACAACTATTAATTTGCCTTCTTCTATTAATCTAAAATTTTCTAAAAATTATAAGGTGTAAGAACCACTAATACACGATGTAGTTTAGATGTTAACGGAACTGATAAAAATAATAAGAAAAATATTCTGCAAAAAAACATTTGTACCTTTCAAGGGATTTTTCCTATGGTTTTATTCTCCCATCCAGAAGAAAGGAGACTGTTGTAACAGCTTCAACAGTTTCTAACTTGTGAGAATCTTGCCAGATACAACTCTAATATGTAAAAAAAACTCCTAACCTAAAACTTTACAAATACATCCTTCATTCAAATGCAGTCTACACTTATATCAGTTTGACATCAAATGATCAAGGCTCATATTATTACTAAGACAAGTCATTAGTAAGTAAAAAGTAACAAATGACCTTCCAGAAAATAAATAGTAAATGTAAATCTAACTTACATGAATCGTCATTCATCATTCCTTATGAACCTTTTCCACTGTGAGCTAACTTCGAATCCGAGAAAGTATCTATGAACTCCTAACCGCCTTCATAGTCAGATCCTTTATTCCTAGCATAAGTCATTATCATCCACCTTCACGCTCTGCTTCCGCTGCTGTTGTCTGTGACGATACAGATCCAAAATGAAGTTAACTTCTGTTACCTATCCAGATTTCTGTAAAAATATAACTTTCATTAGAAAACGATTACATATATTTAGTTTTATTTTACATCAAGAATAATGGGGCTCCAAAAGCGACAATTTTTTTCCGCAAAAGATGATACGACGAATGATGTTGTCCAACTGAACTTGTGCAACAAAAAGATGAAATGTCCAACTGAACTTGTGCAACAAAAAGAAGTAAGTTAGAGTTAAAATAAAACAAAACCCTTTACTTGCAAATATAACCCTGCGGAATTAAAATTATATTTCACTTTACTTAAGTGATATTCAGTTCTTGTGTATAATGTAAATGCTTGATTTGCAGAAAGATAAT
>JBCNJP010000010.1:20271404-20354921 GCA_039602395.1 Deinandra increscens subsp. villosa | reverse complement strand
TGAAAAACCGTATACGGATCGTTTCTATGGATGAGACGGAAGTTTTGTCATTGAATCATGTTGAAAGATTACATAACGAAGGAGTATACAACAATTAAGCTCTGGGGGAGGTCGGACAGAACCTCCCCTCTCAACACACAGATACAAGACAGAAACCTCCAAAGAAATACAAAGACGAAACTATTTATACTTCTTAATTCTGTCCGAACTGGGCACCTCCGAACTCTGTCCGAACTCCCTCCGAACCTGGAGTTCGGCCATCTAGGTTCGGCCAACTCCGAACCTAGAGTTCGGCTGGGTTTCGGACCTCAGTTCAAATTGTCAAACAGACTGATTTATCGGAGACATGAACTGAGGTCCGAAACCCAGCCGAACTCTAGGTTCGGAGTTGGCCGAACCTAGATGGCCGAACTTCAAGTTCGGAGGGAGTTCGGACAGAGTTCGGAGGTGCCCAGTTCGGACAGAATTAAGAAGTATAAATAGTTTCGTCTTTGTATTTCTTTGTAAGGTTTCTGTCTTGTATCTGTGTGATGAGAGGGGAGGTTCTGTCCGACCTCCCCCAGAGCTTAATCGTTGTATACTCCTTCGTTATGTAATCATTCAACATGATTCAATGACAAAACTTCCGTCTCATCCATAGAAACGATCCGTATAACGGTTTTTCACTTATCGAACCCAACTTTTTCATTTTGATTCCCGAAAGTGTTTCTCCCAGTAGGTTCGATGAACTTTTTAGCACGAAGGGTCAACATGTCTATTTGCCATTTTAAGTCGGTTTCTTCCAAATCATCTGGGTCAACTTGGTACATATCCTCAGCGGTCAGAGTCGAACCTTGAAGTTCTCCAGCAGCGAGAGCTTGATATCTGTTGGCAAACAATGAGAACAATCCCATGAATTCAGGTGAGATCTGGGGAGTTTGCTGAGCAGAGGTTCTTTGAGCAGCGGCAGAAGCAGTTGAGGATAAACCAGACCCAAGATGAGCAGATTGAATTTGAGATGAGGCTCCTTTGTGTGTAACAGTTGAGATGAGAGCCTAATTTGGAGAATAAACTTTAGCAGGACCCATGGCTTGATTGTACTATCTCCTTTGAACATCCAGCTCAAATGACTTAAGCTTGTTAATTACGTCCATAAGCTTGTATTCGGAGAAACCCCTCTCTTGTTTCAACATACGAACCTGGATGCTCCACTCGGGTGGAAGAGCATCCAGCAGCTTCTTGATTTGTTCAGAGTTGGTGAGTCCTGAATCATAGTTCTTCAGATTGCTTGACACGGTCAGAAAACGGTTAGTCAAATCAATTAACTTTTCATTCTTCATGCTGGTGAACGAATTGAATTCTTTAGTTGCTTGGGCTTCTTTGTCCTTCACAAGATCTTCATTACCATCATAAAACTCACAGAGAGCATCAAACAAACTTTTTGCATCAGAGTGCTAAGCGAAACGATTGTAGATTTCTTGCGACAAGCAGAGAGATAGAGCACCAAGAGCCTTTTGATCTCGATCAATAAGTTTCAAATCCTTCTCAGTAAAGGAAGACGGATTTCTATTGATCTGGGTTACTTCACCAGTAGTGGTGGTTGGAACATGAGGTCCGTCGACGATCGACAACCATTGATTGTAATCGGTATACAGAAAGAACGATTTCAGACATCGTTTCCAGTCTTCAAAATTGTCTCCGTTGATCATCCTCGGTGGTTAGTTTGGGGCAATGCTTTCAGTGTCAGCAACATTGGTACCTGAAGCCATCTCAAATCAGCCTGAAATAAGAAAGACACAAACAAACAAAGAACAAGACAATTTGGTTAGTTGTCGCTGGGAGAATTAGTTTCGCCAGTAATTTCGCTCGGAAATCCTGATCAGTTGAATAATTTCGCTGGAACTTATAGTTTTGCCAGCAGTTTCGCTTGGTAACGCTGAACCAATTCAGCAGTTTCGCCAACTAGTTTCGCTGTATGCACGGGCAGTACTTTCGCTAGGAAATAACCCGATGACACACAGTTTCGCTAGCTAGATTCGCTGGAAACTGGTTTGAACTTTCGTTAAAAAAAAATCAATGCTTGTTTCGCCAGTAGTTTCGTCCAAATCAATTATATGAAATTTCACAGCGACACTATAGTTTCGCTGTATAGTGTCGCTGGAAGAACATCAGTTTCGCCCAGAACAGAAAACCCTCTTTTTGAAGAAGAAATGATCAAAAACCAATCCAAATCACTATGGAGTAATGATCGGTTGATTGCATAGGCTTCAGAACATGAAAACATACAATATTCAATCAATTTTCAATCCAAAACAATCAGATTATAGATCCAAATAGATTTTCAAAAGTTTTACCAAAAACACTCAAAAACACCAAAAATCAAGAGCACAAAGGCTCTGATACCATATTGTTGGTCCTCACTGATCTTAATCAGTGCTAATGAAGGTGTTTTGAGAAGAAAACCAATCCAAATATCAATAAAGGATGATTTCCAATAGCTAAAAGGGTTTTTATTGAACAATCACAACTACAACCAAATGGATGATAAGAGATGAACAATAGCTACAAAGATTAAATAGAATGCTCCTAGCCGTCACCAAACTTACCAAATTCCAGAAATCTTGTATTAGGGTTGATAGAGTTGCAAAAGTTACAAAAGAGTGCACAAAGGCGACTATTTATACAGATCAGTAGACAGTTTTGCTGGCCAAGCGAAACTGTCACTGAGACCACACTAAACTAGTTACCGAGCAAAACAACAGTTTCGCTCGGTAGTTTCGCTAGCTACCAAAAGGACAAGATTACAATTGAAACTAATCTAAACAAGCAAACTTAACAAAACTATGAATTCCTCCCTACATTGATCCTCAAATTCAAAAAGCATTTAACTTGTTACCTCATTATTTGAACAAAATGTGACCTATAATTTCAGCTATTATAGAATGGAATCTTTGATAAGCAATTGTAACACGCTATTTTGTTTATTACATGGAAAGTTATGATCTAACATATAAGGAACTAAACATAACATGCCATGTAAAATAAAAACTATTTCCAAACAACTAATCTATGCCATGAATCTGCATATCAAAAGTAATGAACCTGAATTGGTTTTTGAGCATCTGTTTTGTTAAGGTGTTAAAAAGCAAAGACTCTTGTACATATAATAACATAATGGGACAAAAAATACTTAATTTTAATACAGAGAGTTCTAACCAAGTGATACCTTTGAAAGGAAGCAATCTGCAAATCATTAACAGTCACCATGTTTAAAACAAATAAGTAAAACAGAGGAAGTAGAAGCATAAAAAATGGCCATTGGATGCTACCCTAGAACTGAAAGCCTCCAGATACGCTACATTAATCAAATTGACATACAAATGATTAAGGGAAAACAAAGCAAGTTTAATGATTAAAAATAAGAAAGCATTTTTTCTCTTCATAATAAAAGAATCAAAGTTCTAGAGGAAAGCGTAGACATAACATGTTAAGTAAAATTAAAGGCCATAAGAAGGTATTGAAAAATCATACCTAACAAAGAAAAAGTAAATTAAACTAATTACCTTAGAGAAAGAATCCACCCATGTCATAACACGTAGAAAAAATTTGTCACTATTATTTTAATAGAAGAGTGATCAAATACGGATGGGCTTTTTACCTAAGATCCGTGCGGACAGATTTGGGCCACTAGATCAAATTGATGGATGGATAAGATTGGAGGAGAAGAGAGGATGGGGTATAATGAAACATAAATGCTGGAAGGGTAAAATGGGGATGACAACATTTATTCAAGTTCTGTTAGTCCCGAATCACGGTCTAAACACGATATTAGTACTCATTAAGCTTGCGGAATCCGGTTAATCGAGTGATTCAAGACAAACAATAAAAACGTTAAAGAATGAACACGATTAATAATAAAATGTTTAAACCTGGAATCAATGCACACGAGTTCAATGGACTCGTCTAGTACAATCACAAGAGAATTTCGAATTCTCTTTGTCTCCCCTTGACTCCTCACAATGGCCAACCCCTACAAATGAAGCCACCTTGTGTTTATATAGAACACAAGGTAACCCTACAAGGCTTTTCAAGCCCAAGCCCACTACCTACAATTAATCTATTCATTGTAGTACACCCACTAAGCCGAGCCCACTTATATTTAATATTACTAGCCTCTAAATAATACCCTTACAATCTTCCCCTAGGCTTGTGATATTAAATGTCTTTAATCGTTTGTAACTCTTGTTCTTGACTTTGCTGGTATAGGTGTTGATGAAGATTCTTTCTTTGACAATCTTCATTGGGCTTCACAAGAGACTCTTGGGATTTTCTCTAACTTGAGCAGCAGCAGCATTTTTTATCAACTTATCAATAGCCAAAGAAAATGTTAGTGATAGTCCTCCTTGACTATTTCTGCACACAGTGAGAGATTAGTTAGCCAATGGTACTCAGGCCATTGTGGTTATGGGTACTCCTGAGGAGTCAATAAATGATACTTCTTTTAAGCATATGCCTTTATTGAAATCAAGGACTTGTGGTATTGCTGCCATGGTCTTTGGTTTCCAAGTCTGAGGTGATTTAACAGTTGTTTTAGTCACTTTTGGTGTTGTGACTTTAGGTATTTCAACCTTCTTTAGTTTTGGTTCATTTTACAAAACAGTTTTAGTTACCTTGGGCGAGGTAACTTTAGGTTTTTCAAACTTGTGTTGTTTTGAAATTTGTTTCTTCACCTGTTTTTGAAAATTTTTATAACTTGGAAAGTTGTTGTTTTGATTTAAAAGCTTTCTTTGTGCTTTGGCAGCACCCCAATGTTGATCAGAGGGTTTAATCTTAGGAGTGACAGTCTTCATTGCCTTAGGTGGTTTCACCTTCATTGGCTTAGACTTAATATAATCCTGAGATGAAACCCTTTGACTCTGCGGATAGTAGGGCTCATAGGGGTGATGGAGACAGTTTCGAGCAATGTGACTAGGATTTCCACAATTAAAGCAAGTCTGCTTCTTTGGGTAGAAGTCAGACGTGTAACCATTTGTCTTCTTCGGTTGATGGAGAGCAGTATAGCCTTGTGTCTGCCTCTTTGAGATGTATGAGATGTAGGAGGATCCAATATTAACTCTTCTCTGGTTCCTAAAAGCTTGAGGAGTGTTGGTCTTTGCAATCCTTGTGCTCCCAGTATTCTTTGATGTGGAAGCACCATTTCTCCATTGGAACTGCATGAACCACATGAAGAGATAGGAGATACAGCCACTCCCTTGAGCTTTTCATCTTTGACCCCAAATACAGGCATCACACATGGTGGCTTAATGACGATTTTGGGCCTCTCAACTTTAATTCCACTTGTAGATGCATCACTGGATGATCCTAAGCCTTTGAATTTGGAGGCAAAAGAGGGCAGCTCGTATCCATATCCTTGCTCTTGATCAAACATAGATCCAGAAGTCATAAATATCTTCCCCTTGGGTCTTGTTGTCATGATCACCTTTTCCCGTTGTACTTCATTAACCACCTTGAAGTACACAGTATCAACTTGTGGATACTATTTCAGCTTCTTCTCAGCAACATTATTAACCCCCTTGGATTCAAACCTACATCCTCTAAATTGGAGTTAAGACATTTATTGTACTTTTGGCACTCAACATCATCATTGGACACATCTTCAATGGTCACTTCAGCTGCACCCCTTTCATCACCTTCAGGTTCAGTGGAATCTTTAGCTGACCCTTTTTCCATATGTCATAGTCGCCTCCATATCCAATTCTTCTTGGGTCATTGGAGTCGTCCCTACCAAGACACTATCAGCTGGAGGAACAGCTTCTATATATCCAGACCTAGATCTATCAACTTGATCATCATCAAGTAAAAGTCCTACTATATCTCTAGAAATTGGTGGAGGAATGATACTATTTAGAACCTCAGTTTTTTCTGTCCCACACCCAGCTTTATCTCTTCTAACTTGACCAGTCACAATCGCACAAGATAAGATTTACCGGCTTCCATCATACGTTTATTTCTCATCTGATTGGTGTCATATTTGACAAGTAGTTCATCATATTTATGTTGCAAATCGACTAACTGTTGTTTCAACTCAGACACTTTTATCTTGGAGCGATCATATAAGATGGTCTTTTCAGTATCTAGGTCGTAATATTTTTGAATATCTTCTTTCTGAGCTTTCACCTTCTCTTCGCTCTTTTTCCATCTACACTTAAATGAGCTGGTGGCACATTGTGCATTAAATAATTCTCTTTCCAAATTTGTTCGAATCTGTCTAAGACAAGGAATTAGACGAGCACATGTTGGATTGGAACATATTAGTGTTTTAGTCTTGTCAACTTCATTCACAAGTGCATGATGCTTTTTTAGGTCATCATTCTCATTATATGCTTTGTTCAAAGCATTCCATAGTTCTTCAGCTGTTGTACATTTGTTGAATTCTTGGGCAATTTCTGGAGATAAGGCCATGGAGATTGATGTGTTGCAAAACACATCGGTTTTCCTTTATGTTTTCGAGTCGTTTTTAGAGTCTTTTGAGTCCATTTTCATAGGTTTTAAGTTGTTTTTGTTTATTAGAGTCTTAATGTGTGTTTCGGAGCTAAATTGCAGTTTTGGTACAATTTCCGAAGAGAAACGAGCATTGGAAAAGATTGAAGATCAAGAAGAAAGAAAAATGCTGAAGTTGAAGCACTAGGCGTATCGCCTAGTGCCCAGGAAGTAGCAAGCGATACACTTGCTGAGAGAAAGTCAAAGGCGGTGAATTAAAAGTTGACCCGACTGTTTTGTCGCGTAGTAGGCCTAGGCGTATCGCCTACTGAGCAGGAAACCTCCAAGCGATACGCTTGGAGGCTAAAATTCCGGGAAACCCTAATTTTTCACTTATAAATACAATGCGGGGTTTCCAGTCGAATATACACACATCAGCCGCGACTCAGAGCCTTAGGAGACGAATTTCGGAGCAGGAACTCAAGAGGGAAGCATCTAGGAGCCTTGGATTGAATAATTCATCATCAAAACGCTTTCCGGGTTCTTGTCTACTTCAATTTTCGTGTTCGTTTTTATAGACCAGATCTGTTCATGATTAATTCTACTATTTTTAATTACATTCTGGACATGTTTATGCATCTTGGCTAAGCCAATTACATTACCTAGGCTATATGATGAATAATTGATAATTTCGATTTGCTCGGTTGTGAATTCTTATGTATGGATTGTTAATCTAGTAAAAGTTTCTATCTTTCTGATTTGATGCGTATGAATACAGATATTAGTCTTTGAATTGCTTGCACATTCCTCATGTTACTCTTTGAATGTCTTTCAATTTAGGGTTGCATGCTAGATTGCTTACTTTGTGTTTGTGATTAGTAGATGGTTAGGAGACGTCCAACACCATAGGAATTGCTTGTGATTGATAGGTTGATTTCTGCGTTTAGCTAGACTTAGACAAGCCGGAAGGTGATAGGTCTATTGGGTAGTCGGTTGTGTTAGGGTTTTAGGTCAAATTGCCTCGGGAGAGGGATTCCCTAGTAACGTTAGCGCCTCTGTTATTCCATGTCATTTTGGTAGATAGAAACCACTCCTCTCATCTATTAGGTGGTTGGGATAGGAACAAGCTGGAAGGTGACTTATTCGATCGAGTACTAGATTTTCTGTTAGGAACAAGCCGGGAGGTGACTTAACCCAATCAGTGTGCGTATTCAGTTCTTAGGATTGCCTATTGTGTTTCACCCGGAGAGTGATTTGGGTTCCAGTAGGGTTTTCTTAGGATTGCTTTGAAGATCCTGATTCCATCATAGTTTTCTTCAACCGAGTGAAGTCGTGAGTATCAATTAGGATTCTAGGCCTAGGTAGTGTTATTTCTCATATCTGGTTTTCATCTCTAGGGTTTGAGTTTGTGGTTTGCTTTCCATTTTTAGTAATTTCCATTTTTAGCAGTTCTATTTTTAGTAAGTTTAATTAATTAGTTAATTGTAGTTAATTTAATTAGTTAATCAATTCTCCAAAAAAAAAACCAATTTTCATCAATTAATCAGTTTTTTAATTTTCATGGTTAATTTTGTCTGTCTAGTGTCTCTAGGGTTCGACCCCGGTCTGCCGATAGCTATTCTACATCCGATAGGTTCACTTGCCTGTTGAGTCGGTCTAGTTTGAGGTTAATTGGGTTTTAATTTAGTGTGTCTAGGTCTAGGATAAATTAGTTTATTTTTATAGATCGATTTTTGCACATCAAGTTTTTGGCGCCGTTGCCGGGGATACTTGGTAATAGCGAAATTAACTTTGATTTTTAGACTAGGATTAATTGTGTGTTCTTCTTTTTCCTTGTGTGCTTAGTTTAATTTAATTTTTATTGTTTTCGTCTTAGGTGTTAAATTGAGTCTTTTTGCTTTCTGCCTTACTTTGTGTGCCTTAGTTAATTTAGGTTTAATTGTTTTCTTGTGTGCTTTTCTAGTTTATGCCCCATACCCGTTCCAAAGGTCCACCTGAGTTTTCTGCTACGTCCGAACCCGAGAAAGATATCCACGAGCGCATTCGTGAGCTGCGTGAGCAACTGAGAGCCATTCGCGATAGTAAGGTACACACCCCTAAAACCGTTTCTCGTTTACTACCGCCCATTCCATTTCCTGATTTAAATATGGCTGCTAGACGTACTGTTCATGAAAGAGCTAGTGACGGAGTCGTAGATGCTAGGTTTTCCATTGCACCCACCACCATTGCTAACACTGCCAACTGGCAAATTCCATCTCATGTTCTGAACACCCTGACCCAAACCATCCAATTTCACGGCTTAGACGAGGAGGACGCACCCGTCCATTTATCTCGATTCGTGCGTATCTGTGCCACTTTTGGTCTCAATGGCGTTCAGCCAGAAACTGTCTACCTTTGTTTATTCCCATTTTCACTCACCGCCCGTGCTACCCAGTGGCTTGAAACCCTTCCCGCAAACTCGATTGCCACTTGGGCCGATCTTCAACAGAAATTCCTGAAGAAATATCATTCGCCCGCGAAAGCTGCACATATGAGGGAGCAGATTCACTCTTTTCGCATGGACCCTGACGAGCCATATTATCTTGCGTACGAGCGATTTAACACTCTTCTGAGCAAGTGCCCCCAGCACGGTCTCACTGATTGGGCAATCATCGAAAAATTCTACAACGGTCTCACTTACGAAACGCAGCGACAATTCAACATTTCCGCAGGAGGTCACATGATGGAAAAGCTGGATATTGATGAGTGCAAGAACCTGTTTGAGAGTTTTGCTTTAGCTGAGCAGCAGAACCCCGGTGATCGTAGGGCCACTTTAGCTCCCACGAAATCTTCACTTTCTACATCTCGGGGAGTTCACCACGTGAGTTATGAAACTGTTGCTCAGGCCCAGTATGATGCTTTGCAAAAACAGATCAACGACATTAAACTTCAGCAGCAGGCTAAATGTGAACTATGTCGTGGAGGTCATGATACCATCGACTGCCCACTTGCCGGCCAGGAGCAAGTGGATTTCATCTCTAACCGAAACCAGTTCGGTAACTCTTTTCAGTCGGGGTGGAGGACCAACCCCAATTCTGGTTGGCGGGGTGGCGCGAACCCCTCGGGTTTTCAATCGCGTCAGAACCAGGATAGCGGGGGTGATGCAGGGTCGAGTATGAAGAAGATTGAGGAAATGTTGGCTGCACAAATGCAATTGCTAAATCAGGTCGTGACACGTGATCAGGAGACGCAGCAGAAGTTGAAGGAACACGACACACTCTTTAGGAACCAACAGTCGACTTTTCTAGATTTACAGCGTTCTGTAGGAGACATAGGAAAACAGGTTTCTGAGTTGGTAGGAAAGGGGGGGATCATTTTCTGGTAGTACACAAACAAACCCTAATGCGACCCTTAAGGCAGTGACAACACGCAGCGGTAGAGGCGGAGAGCAAGACCCACCGGCACAGGAGGAAGAACCGGTGGACGAGGAGATCGAAATGGAGACTCCGGATGGGAGGGCACACCCGAGGCTAGTCCCAGCAAGTACCGTGCCTACCTCTGAGTCTCCTGCACCTAAGGCAGCAGAGAAGAAGAAGAAGAAATTCGAACCAAAGGAGATAACCGCTGAGGATCTGAGGCGAGTTCCCTACCCTGCCCGTCTCATCCAACAGAAGTATGCAAGAGAGTACGGTCAATTTCTCGATATGTTCAAACAACTCAAAATTAATCTTCCGTTCGTAGAGGCGCTCTAGCAAATGCCCAAATATGCAAAATTTCTGAAGGATCTCCTATCCAACAAGAAGAAGCTGGAGACGATCTCGACCGTTACTCTCGATGAACGATGTTCTGCGGTGGTCCAGAACAAGCTACCGGAGAAACTGACTGATCCGGGCATCTTCACGATCCCGTGCTTGTTAGGTAGCTCGACTGTGAACCACGCGTTGGCGGATCTAGGCGCTAGCATCAATCTGATGCCTTATTCGATTTACGAAAAGCTAGGCCTAGGAGACCCGACCCCAACGCGCATGAGCATTTCCTTAGCGGATCGGTCCGTTAAATATCCACGGGGAGTTGTGGAAAACTTGTTGGTGAAGGTTGATAAATTTGTTTTCCCCGTGGATTTTGTGGTCATGGACATGGAGGTAGATGAAAAATGTCCACTCATCCTAGGACGTCCCTTTTTGCGCACCGCCAAGGCATTGATCGATGTCTATGACGGGAAGATTACACTTCGTGTAGGGGATGAGACGATCACATTCGATGTCATGCAGTCCATGAAATATTCTGTAGGTCAGGACGATTCTGTTTACTTCATTGATACTTTCATTTCCCATATGGATCGATGTTTAGACTACATTTGTGGAGCAGATCTTGTTGCGAGTGAGACCCCGGTGAGTGAGGACCGGGAGGTTGATGATGATGTTCACCAGGAACATGTCTCAACTGAGAGACCAGAGGAGTGTTCTGAGGTTTTTGAGGTTAGTGAGTCTGAGGAGTTAGGAGAAAAACCGTCTGTAGAGGAACCACCAGTCTTAGAGCTTAAGGAGTTACCATCTCATCTGGAGTATGCATTCTTGGATAGTGAGTCCCGATTACCCGTCATTATTTCTGCTCATTTGACGGAGGAGGAGAAAGTAAAGCTGATACAGGTTCTGCGAGAGCATAAGCAGGCGATTGCGTGGAGATTGTCCGATATCAAGGGCATAAGCCCTTTGTTTTGCACGCATCGCATACTCATGGAGGATGAGTATAAACCTGTAGTCCAACCTCAGAGGCGTTTAAATCCAAACATGCAGGAGGTTGTGAAGAAGGAGGTTCTCAAACTACTGGACGCAGGACTGATTTATCCGATCTCTGATTCCACATGGGTTAGCCCGGTCCAGGTAGTCCCCAAGAAGGGGGTATGGGTATGACAGTAGTGATGAATGAGAGACATGAGTTGATCCCGAGTAGGACTGTCACAGGATGGAGAGTGTGCATAGATTACCGTAGACTTAACAATGCCACTAGGAAAGACCACTTCCCATTACCCTTTATCGATCAGATGTTGGAGCGTTTGTCGGGTCAGTAGTACTACTGTTTTCTCGACGGGTTTTCCGGTTATTTCCAGATTCCTATTGCACCCGAGGATCAGGAGAAAACCACTTTCACATGCCCATACGGTACCTTCGCGTATCGCCGTATGCCATTCTGACTGTGTAACGCTCCAGCCACATTTCAGAGGTGTATGGTGGCCATTTTTCAGGATATGATCGAGACCTCCATGGAGATGTTTATGGACGACTTTTCTGTTTTCGGGAGTTCATTCGATCAGTGCTTAGGTAATTTAGAGAGGATGTTGGCTAGGTGCATAGAGACCAAACTGATGCTTAATTGGGAGAAATGTCATTTCATGGTCACTGAGGGGCTAGTTTTAGGTCATAAGATTTCTCGTGCAGGTATTGAGGTCAATAGGGCCAAAATTGAGACGATTAGCAAACTTCCACCGCCCACTAATGTCAAATCTGTCAGGAGTTTCCTAGGACACGCAGGGTTCTACCGTAGGTTCATTAAGGATTTTTCCAAAATCACTAGACCCATGACCCGTCTCTTAGAGAAGGATGTGGATTTTGAGTTTGATGAGAGTTGTCTGAAAGCGTTTGAGTTTCTGAAGGAGAGATTAGTGAGTGCGCCTATTTTGATAGCCCCCGATTGGAGTTTACCGTTTGAGCTTATGTGCGACGCGAGTGATTTTGCGGTAGGGGCTGTTCTAGGGCAACATAGAGAGAAACATTTCCATCCCATTTACTACGCAAGCAAGACCTTGGACAACGCTCAGGAGAATTACACGACCACCGAAAAGGAGCTTCTCGCCGTTGTTTACGCATTCGACAAATTCCGTTCTTACCTCGTTCTATCTAAAACCATGGTTTATACCGACCATGCTGCATTGCGATACTTGTTTGCGAAGAAGGATGCGAAACCTCGTTTGATTAGGTGGATTCTTTTGTTGTCTGAGTTTGATATTGAGATTAGGGATAAGAAGGGGGCGGAGAACGTAGCGGCCGACCATCTGTCGCGCCTTGAGGACCCCGAGAGAGAGAAACTGAGAAGAGGCCATCGGGGACACTTTCCCGTTTGAGAGTGCTATGACAGTGAGTGGAGAGTTTGTTGGATTGACGAGTGCGGAGGAGCAAGGCATGCCATGGTTTTCCGACATGGCGAATTATTTAGCACATGGCATGCTGGTGGATGGTATGACATCCCAACAGAGAAAGAAGTTCATTTCTGATTCTAGACATTACATTTGGGATGCTCCATACTTGTTTCGTGTAGGAGTTGATGGTTCATTTAGGAGATGCGTGAGTAGAGAGGAGGGGTTAGACATTCTTAGACATTGTCATGAGGGGCCATCGGGTGGACATTTTGGGCCATCTTATACTGCTAGGAAAGTTTTAGATTCAGGGTTTTATTGGCCGACTTTGTTTAAGGATGCTCATGAGTTTGTGAAGAAATGTGACGCCTGTCAGCGTATAGGCAACATCTCATCCCGGAATGAGATGCCCCAACATCCTATCCAAAGTGTTGAAGTTTTTGACATATGGGGCATTGATTTCATGGGCCCATTCCACGCATCCCGGGGGAATCGGTACATCCTCGTTGCGATAGATTATGTTTCTAAGTGGGTTGAGGCTCAAGCCTTACCTACTAATGATGCGCGAGTGGTTGTGAGGTTTTTGAGGATTCTGTTTAGTAGGTTTGGAACCCCTAAGGTGTTGATTAGTGATAGGGGCACGCATTTTTGCAATGCCCAAATGGAGAAGGTGTTAGCTAGATATGGAGTGAATCATCGGACTTCGACCGCTTATCATCCACAAACGAGCGGTCAAGTGGAGAATGCTAACAGAGGGGTTAAGAGGATTTTGGAGAAAACTTTCGGAAGCAATCGCAAGGATTGGTCCGATAAGTTAGATGATGCGTTATGGGCTTTTCGCACTGCCTTTAAGACACCCATTGGAACCACGCCCTTTATGATTGTTTATGGGAAAACGTGTCATCTACCCGTCGAGCTTGAACATAAGGCATATTGGGCAATTAGAGCGGTTAACATAGATTTAGCAAAATCCGCGAAAGACCGGTTTCTCCAAATCCATGAGGTAGAGGAGTTAAGGAATGAAGCTTACGAGAGATCTTGGAGTAACAAAGAGAGAACCAAAGCATTACATGATAGTCGGTTGAAAGGTAGGAAAGAGTTTAAGTGTGGGGATAGAGTGTTATTATATGATTCGCGTCTTAGACTGTTTCCAGGTAAATTGAAGTCCCGCTGGAGTGGACCGTTCATGGTGAAAGAAGTGTTCCCGTATGGAACAGTGGAGCTTGAAGCTGATGGTAGAACGTGGAAGGTCAATGGTCATCGTCTGAAGCATTACATTGGAGGTCCGATAGAAAAAGACGAGGAGATGTTGGCTCTCCCCGAGATTGAGGTTGAGTAATCAAAGGGAGAGTACTCGGTGAAAAACCGAGTTGTAGAGTTTGTATAGTATTGGCATATCTATTTTCTTTATTTTCGTGTGTTTTTGTTTTTCGTTTTTCGTGTGTTTTCGGTTTGTTGCGTTTGTTTGTCTGTTTGATGATGCAGGGAATTGAAGATGTCCGGAAGAGCGAATTCATGCAGAAATGGAGTCCCAGGTATGTATTGGTTAGTATAAATTTGCAGGGCTTGAAATTCCAGGGTGATGAGAATTTTGTGAAAACATAAAAAATTTGACTAAGTATGGGAAATCTCAAAAATTCCCTGGAAATCTTGTTCCAAGCGTATCGCCTGGGCTGAGGATTCCTCCAAGCGATACGCCTGGAAGTGAGATAAAAAAAGGCGGACAATGGGTCCAAGCGTATCGCCTGTAGGGATTATATCCTGTAAGCGATACGCTTGCAGGTGAGAGACCGAGAAAAAAAAATATCTCTGTTAAAACCCCCCTTTCGACCCCATTTAGCCCTAATCCAGCCACCACCATCCCCCACATCCTCCCGTCGCCATACACCGCCATTCACCTCCACCTAACCGTCGCAACCACCACCTCCGTAACCCTCACCCTTAGCCACTTCCACCGCCGTCCTCTACCACCATCATCACCAACCGCCTCACCGCCGACACCCGCCTCCGCCTCCATCACCGACACCCGACACCCTTAGCCACTTCCACCGCCGTCCTCTACCACCATCCTTACCCTCCTTAAAACACCGTACCACCGCCTCCATCACCAACCATCGCCGGCCGCCTCCGCTACCACAACCGCCATCACCATCCGACCCACCTTCACTTCCGACCACCGTCGCCCTCCACCATCACAGTTCACCCATTTTTGATTTTTTTTCAGCATTCCCGCTTCCAGGTACTGTTTTTCTTGCATCCCTTTCATTTTGTTATGAGTTTGTTCTAGTTTTCTTGACTGAGGCTACGATTAGATCATTAAAGGATAGAGTTCAGTTGTTTTCGGGATGTTGAAGTATGATTATGTGCTACATCTTAGTTGGTTTTGTTGGGATGAGGTTAGTAAACAAGCAATGTTTAATTGATGTACATTTACTGGGGATTAGTGACCATGTTGCAGGGGTTCGGATTGCTCAGTTTAGGATAAGCTGTTTAACCCTAATCTCTCTGATGAATTACTTTTGTTGGCCACTTTGTTTTTGTTGGACACATTGCTATACTTTTTGTGATTATTGGTTAGGTTTTATTTGGGATGGTTTATACGATGTATTTGGCTTAATTGATATATATATTGATTAATCGTTGGCTTGGGATGGTTGAACACTGGAATTCTGGGTGAATTGGATGGATTTATACATTTTTGACAGGTTTTCATGAAGAACTGGTTTGCTCGATAAACGAATGGGTCATGCCCGATTTTTTTCAAAATTCTTGGTGTTTTTGTTTATTTAACTCAATTTTTTTTAGTTTAGTTTTCGTATTTTTTTTCTTGTCTTTCGTTTATTTCAAAAAAAAAAAAAAATTAAAAATTTAAAAATCCAAAAATAGTTTGTGATTGATGTGTGTTGCTTGGATATCACTGTTAAATTTGTTTTGCAGGTATGGAGGCATCTGGCAGTGGCTCGAGGAAGAAGCAGAAAACGACCAAGGTTATTCATCATCGGTCGAGGATCCCGTATTTGGCAGACGAGGTTTTACCGAACTACGAGGAGGAGCTGCCGCCGGTTGAGGAGCGCCGGATTGAGGATCATACTTTGCTGCAGTTTCAGGGGACCTACAAGGGTGAGCGTTGTGAGACGTTTATGCGCCTAGACTTGCTCCAGCATAGGACGTTCGATTGGGATCTTCTGGATAGGATGGGAGTGAGGGCTAGGTTAGAGCAGCTGTTAGACGAGAGATGGAGGAGAGACCTAGCTTGTGATGGACCCCAGTACCGGGAGCTGACCGTGGAGTTCCATTCGTCATGGAGGTATGATATCAAGGAGTTTGATTCTCCGGTCTGTGTTTCATTTGCTCTTAGGAGGAGATTGTTCGAGATGAGCGTGCCTCAGTTTGCTGTCGCTTTAGGCTTTTATACACAGGAGGAGGTGGCTACATCTGAGTTTAGGAGGAGTCTGAGAGGGACGGCCAAGAAGGCCAAGGATTTGTATGTTGTTGATGGCCACTTGCGAGCGTTCTGGGAGACTATTTCTGATGCGCCGTACACGGTCGGTTTGGTTGCTTCTGCGATTAGGGATCCGTTTCTGCGGTATGTTCATAGGATTTTAGCGTGTTCATTGATTGGGAGACGTGCTGGGGCCGAGAAGATTAACATGTTGGATATGTTTTGTTTGAGGTCGTTGGTGGAGAGACACCCGACCAACCTCGCTATGGTTTTCATTCAGTTAGTTGCCCGGCCCCGCAAGGGTGGGCCGGAGGCGAGGTTGGATCTGGGTCCATACATTGGTAGGTTGGCTGATCGTTTGGGAGTTTTAGATAGGTATAGGCCTTCGCATTTGACTGCTGGACCACCGACTTTGCCGTATAGTTTACTAGATATGCGGAAGGCAGGTTTTTGTCCATTTGATGATCCCCCGAGATGGGTTGAGGTTGGAGCCCCTGCGAGGAGGAGGATTCCGCAGAGGGCTGAGAGGCCTCCGGTTGCTAGGCCTGTTAGGGCACCGAGAGCTGAGCCGTTGACTTTGGAGATGCTTAGGGATGAGATGATGTTGCGGATGGATCTGCAGGACAGGGCTATCAGAGGTTTGTATGTTGCTCAGGGGTTCGAGGTGCCTGATTTCTTCCGTGAGCCTGAGGCTGGAGATGACGAGCCAGATGGTTCTGATGATGATGCTGAGGAGTAGGGAGTTGGATGCAGTATTATGACAGCAACATCCTTTTGATCGGTTATTTCACATCCTTGTACTTTTTCTTTATTTTTGTTTTTATTATCATGGTCTGTACTAAAGTATGATATTCTGATACTTGGGAATTTGTACGGGGTTAACCGGTTGGGTGGTTTGTTTGATATATATGCTGCTGTGATTTTGGTTTGCTATGGTTGTTAGAACTTGGTTTGTTAGACGCCGCTTTCGTCCGTGACGATTTCTTTTGATGCAATTCTGGAGTTACCGAAATTCTGATATCGCGTTCGAATTGGAGGGCGAGGAACAAGATTCTTTTCATTCATGCCGATTCGATCAGGGGAGTCTGTTCCATTTTTTCTGTTCTTTTATTTTGTTTCCAGTATTTATTCATTTATTTTTCTGTTTTGTTTTCTTTTATTTGCTTGAGTCGTTTCTCAGTTCACATTAGGGACAATGTGAGTTTCAAGTGTGGGGATGGGGAGACTACGTGTCGTGTCTCGTTAGTTGAGTCAGTTTTTGTGAGTTTATTTAAAGTGTGAGTTTTGCTTTGAAAAAAAATAAAAAATCCAAAAAAAAAATTGAAAAATTGGTGAAAATGTTTCTGATTAAGTCTGCAGTTTAAAATGGAAGATGATAGGTAAAACCCGAGGATTGGCTGCCTGATTAAGTGCTTAAATGATAAATGTAATTAACAGTTGAAAGCATTACCGGTTAGTGATGTATTGGTAGGCCCAGCTAACTTAGTAAATATTAAATATCCCATTGTGTTTATTTGTTGTATAAATATGTAATTAATCAGTCTGCTAGTGGGTTCACATTTTAGGAGTGATAGGAATACTGAAACTGAGGATTGTGAGGAAAGAGACTCCTTTAGGCTAGATACTTCTATGTCCTTAGAATACCTGGCACGTTATGATCTTTTTGCGAAAGCAAATCCGAGAAATAACTGTAAAACCATATACGGATCGTTTCCAGATCATAGAATGATAGAGACGGAAGTTTGTCATTCAATTATAGTCAAATGATTACAATACCGAGAGAGTATACATCAATTAAGCTCTGGAGGAGGTTTGGACAGAACCTCCTCTCTCTCTCTACTTACAAAGAGTAATGACCAAACTTAAAGATGATCAACATACTAACACCTATTTATAGGTTGGATGGTCAGCGTACCACATAGGCTCCGTATCAACTGATACGGCGGACCACCCAGCGTATCATCTGCTACGCTGGTTAGTATGTTGACCCTCTCATATACAATAAACCCTATACATTCAATCTATTCTATTCGTACAGTAACGGCCACACACAGAAACTTGTCCTAACAGATTCCCCCTTGGACGTTACTGTCGAATGTAAATCTTTAACTTCAAGCAATCTTCAGTCAGTCTACTGCAGACGCCTCTATCTTCAGCAAACTCCCCTTGACCGAAACTTCAGGTATGTAGGAAACAGTTCAGAATCTTGTACAATCACCACAACAAATAAAGTTCCCCCTCACTTCAAACACTTCCACATCAGGCAAAAGATAACGGTTCACTTCATTAGTCGTTCCCGGCAATTGTTTAAGATTTCTTAAACATCACTACATTTTGACAGAAATCTTCAATCTTCACCGAATTGTAATACATTCTGATCTTGATGAAAACAGACACGATGAGCATCTTCAATCATAGAAATTCCCCCTCAGAATGAAATCCATCCCAATATATCAACAATCAAAGGCTATAACGTCAACTTCATGACTTAACACTGTATCGGGCATTTGATTAGAGAGTTCCAAACCATAATCGAAAACTTTGACATATCGGTTTGCACGAACATCAGAATACAGCACCTTTCCATGAAGATCAAAAATCACCATCATCCCCGAATTGATTGCTTTTGAATATTCACTTTTTCAATTGTGAAACTTTGAAATTTTCAAGGGTCTCAATTTCCCCCTAAACAAGTGACATATTCAATTCTCAATTCCAACCCAGCAAGCAATGTATGTTTTTCAAGTAGCTTGCAATGGAATCACATATTTTCTTCAGTTTTGTAAGTAATCATATCCATGTCTCTGAATCTCTGTGCATCATCAGAAACAAGTGTTCATGAATCTCTGTCCATCATCACGAACAGTGAATACTCACAAACATCTTTTTCAGAAATTCGACGACTAATTCTTGATAAGCATCGGAATCTAGTAAATCTTCAATCATAATAACCCACAGCTATCGAATCAAGGGTAAACTCGATAACTGATTTAAATCATTGAAATTCTCACGACCTCTCCCCATACCCGAAAACAACCCCCAGATGTTGATTACTGATTAACGGGGGTTCGGGGGCAGCGCCCCCGAGAAGCGGGGTCCAAGGGGCAGAGCCCCTGGCTGGGGTCGTGCTTCAGCGGATCAGATCAATATCTGCGGACCAAAATCCGGACCAACTTTACCAGCGGATCAGACTCGTATCGGCGGACCAGGTGCGGACCAGATAGTAACTGCCACGGACCAATCTGATGAAGATTGCCTAGCGGACCATCTGATCCGGCGGACAATCAATTGATCCGGCGGTTGAAGATCGCCTGGCGGATGAGCTGCGGACCAGCGGCGGACCAGACCTCAAAAACGCAAAATTCTTCAATTTCACTCCAGATTCAAACTGTTGTCGAATTTCTTCAATCAAACACCACTGTTAGGTGCGAAAATGACTCAGGAAGGTTCGTTTGAACAAAAATCAAGCAAAACGACACTGAATCACACCTAATCAGCCATTTAACGTCTCAAAAATTTCAAAACTCAAGAACAAGATCTGGAAATTGAACCAACGGCTCTGATACCAGTTGTAAAACCATATACGGATCGTTTCCAGATCATAGAATGATAGAGACGGAAGTTTGTCATTCAATTATAGTCAAATGATTACAATACCGAGAGAGTATACATCAATTAAGCTCTGGAGGAGGTTTGGACAGAACCTCCTCTCTCTCTCTACTTACAAAGAGTAATGACCAAACTTAAAGATGATCAACATACTAACACCTATTTATAGGTTGGATGGTCAGCGTACCACATAGGCTCCGTATCAACTGATACGGCGGACCACCCAGCGTATCATCTGATACGCTGGTTAGTATGTTGACCCTCTCACATACAGTAAACCCTATACATTCAATCTATTCTATTCGAACAGTAACGGCCACACACAGAAACTTGTCCTAACAATAACGGCGCCCCATTCTCTATAATGAGCATACTAGGTAATAATTGGTTAATGAATTAGAGTGAAGGGGCAAAATACTCATGTACGAACTAAGGATAGTATCCCGTGGTATGTACCTCTGATGATGTTCCGGATCTCGCGGGCAAAATACTCACGTATGATTTCGGGGGTAAGACCTTGTGAAAAAATACCTCTGATGATGTCCGTTGGTAATTTTAGGTAAAAGTGATCAATTAAGGAAAAAAAAATTTGGAAAAATGAAAAAAAAATAATAATAAAAAAAAAGAGGTGAAACGATATGGTAGTTTGGAAATAAATGCTCAAGCACTTCACATTCCATCTAATTCCATCATTCTTTGGACATTTTTGTATCTGATTTAAGGGGGGTGGGAAAAATCAAAAAGTTATATCTTTATTACCCTTTATTCGGACCGAATATGAATTGGGATTAGGTTGAACTTGATCTTTCTAGAGTGGGACGCATAGGCAGACTGAACTATATCCGGTAATTTATAAACACCTTGGGGGCTCAAAGGTTAGTGTTGGGTTTAATCGGATCGAAATATCGATAATCGCTACCGGGACGTGAATAGATTGATAGAATTGAAATTGATGAAATTGAAAGGGTTGGAAGCCAATTACTCAGGTTATGATTCCATTTGCAGGTTTTTTCGGGGACGAAAAAAGGTTAAGTGGGGGGATATTTGATGTCTTGCAAAACACATCGGTTTTCCTTTATGTTTTCGAGTCGTTTTTAGAGTCTTTTGAGTCCATTTTCATAGGTTTTTAGTTGTTTTTGTTTATTAGAGTCTTAATGTGTGTTTCGGAGCTAAATTGCAGTTTTGGTACAATTTCCGAAGAGAAACGAGCATTGGAAAAGATTGAAGATCAAGAAGAAAGAAAAATGCTGAAGTTGAAGCACTAGGCGTATCGCCTAGTGCACAGGAAGTAGCAAGCGATACGCTTGCTGAGAGAAAGTCAAAGGCGGTGAATTAAAAGTTGACCCGACTGTTTTGTCGCGTAGTAGGCCTAGGCGTATCGCCTACTGAGCAGGAGACCTCCAAGCGATACGCTTGGAGGCTAATATTCCGGGAAACCCTAATTTTTCACTTATAAATACAATGCGGGGTTTCCAGTCGAATATACACACATCAACCGCGACTCAGAGCCTTAGGAGACGAATTTCGGAGCAGGAACTCAAGAGGGAAGCATCTAGGAGCCTTGGATTGAATAATTCATCATCAAAACGCTTTCCGGGTT
Source organism: Deinandra increscens subsp. villosa (assembly GCA_039602395.1). NCBI lineage: Eukaryota > Viridiplantae > Streptophyta > Magnoliopsida > Asterales > Asteraceae > Deinandra > Deinandra increscens. The sequence goes on along the minus strand of JBCNJP010000010.1, from coordinate 20,333,699 downwards.
CTTGTCTACTTCAATTTTCGTGTTCGTTTTTATAGACTAGATCTGTTCATGATTAATTCTACTGTTTTTAATTACATTCTGGACATGTTTATGCATCTTGGCTAAGTCAATTACATTACCTAGGCTATATGATGAATAATTGATAATTTCGATTTGCTCGGTTGTGAATTCTTATGTATGGATTGTTAATCTAGTAAAAGTTTCTATCTTTCTGATTTGATGCGTATGAATACAAATATTAGTCTTTGAATTGCTTGCATATTCCTCATGTTACTCTTTGAATGTCTTTCAATTTAGGGTTGCATGCTAGATTGCTTACTTTGTGTTTATGATTAGTAGATGGTTAGGAGACGTCCAACACCATAGGAATTGCTTGTGATTGATAGGTTGATTTCTGCGTTTAGCTAGACTTAGACAAGCCGGAAGGTGATAGGTCTATTGGGTAGTCGGTTGTGTTAGGGTTTTAGGTCAAATTGCCTCGGGAGAGGGATTCCCTAGTAACGTTAGCGCCTCTGTTATTCCATGTCATTTTGGTAGATAGAAACCACTCCTCTCATCTATTAGGTGGTTGGGATAGGAACAAGCTGGAAGGTGACTTATTCGATCGAGTACTAGATTTTCTGTTAGGAACAAGCCGGGAGGTGACTTAACCCAATCAGTGTGCGTATTCAGTTCTTAGGATTGCCTATTGCGTTTCACCCGGAGAGTGATTTGGGTTCCAGTAGGGTTTTCTTAGGATTGCTTTGAAGATCCTGATTCCATCATAGTTTTCTTCAACCGAGTGAAGTCGTGAGTATCAATTAGGATTCTAGGCCTAGGTAGTGTTATTTCTCATATCTGGTTTTCATCTCTAGGGTTTGAGTTTGTGGTTTGCTTTCCATTTTTAGTAATTTCCATTTTTAGCAGTTTCTATTTTTAGTAAGTTTAAATAATTAGTTAATTGTAGTTAATTTAATTAGTTAATCAATTCTCCAAAACAACAACCAATTTTCATCAATTAATCAGTTTTTTTTTAATTTTCATGGTTAATTTTGTCTGTCTAGTGTCTCTAGGGTTCGACCCCGGTCTGCCGATAGCTATTCTACATCCGATAGGTTCACTTGCCTGTTGAGTCGGTCTAGTTTGAGGTTAATTGGGTTTTAATTTAGTGTGTCTAGGTCTAGGATAAATTAGTTTATTTTTATAGATCGATTTTTGCACATCAGAGATAATCGCATAAGCTTCTTCATCCTTTTTTATTCTTTCCCTGTCATCATCAGAAAATTCATTCTCAGTTTTAGATTCCCATCTTTTAGGTCATGTAAGAGGTATCAGTTGGAAAGGACCATCTATCACGGATCTCCACAACTCCACACCCTTTAGATGGTTTCTCAAACTGCATTTCCAATCTTGAAAGTTGTTAGGAGAGATCAAACAAGGAGGACATGTAGTATTAGTACATTCTCGTGATGAAGATGTATCTGAACTCATATTGATTATAAAATATAGATGACAACCTGAACACGAGCTCAAAATATATAGAAAATCACCAAAACACCAAATACCAAAAGACCCCAAAACTTTCGATGCAAAAAACGGAGTACTTAACCAAGGAGTTTCGAGATTAATTGGGTACTGACACGTAGGGATCGTTGAGAGCTTCGATTTGACTGGTAATAGGCCCCGTAACTCCAAGCATAGCTCCTGATATGATTGTTTTAGTAAAAACTGACCTAGCATAGAATACCTGTTTTCGATCGAAAACCCGGATTACGATCGAAAACCTGGATTACGATAAAAAAAACCTGATAGAAAACCTTTGATCGAAATCCTCAATAGAAAACCTCAATCGAAATCCTCAATAGAAAACCTTTGATCGGAATCTTTAACAGAAAACCTTAATCGAAATCCTCAATAGAAAACCTTTGATCGAAATCCTCAATATAAAACCTCAATCGAAAACCTCAATAGAAAACCTTTTGATCGAAATCCTCAATAGAAAACCTCAATCGAAATCCTCAATAGAAAACCTTTGATCGGAATCCTCAATAGAAAACCTTTTGATCGAAATCCTCAATAGAAAACCTTAATCAATCGAAATCTTGGGGAACAAGTTCGAAATCCACTAGTCAAATCTGGCTATTTTCTTCAGGAATCTCAATTATCTTCTTTCCAAAACTACACCACAATAGAAAACCTCCACAAAAATCGAAATCCACAAGAGCAGGGACGAAAATCAGTTGTCAAAATTGAAAACTTGTTGAGAAAGTTACACAAACTTTCCAAATATTCTTTCCAATTCAGTTCCTTGATCGAAATCCTCCAATACATAAACACCAAAAACGAAATCCACCCTTAATCTGATCGAGAACCTATTTCCAGAAGCAAAAACCTGTAAACTTCAAGAAAACGGTTAGAACAACTTGACAAGATATCGTGTGAGCCACGTAACACGAGTTTCTTGGCTCTGATACCAATTGTTAGTCCCGAATCACGGTCCAAACACGATATCAATACTCGATTAAGCGTGCAAAATCCGGTTAATCGAGTGATTCAAGATAAACAATAAAAACGTTAAAGAATGAACACGATTAATAATAAAACGTTTAAACCTGGAATCGATGCACACGAGTTCAATGGACTCGTCTAGTACAATCACAAGAGAATTCCGAATTCTTTTGTCTCCCCTTGACTCCTCACAATGGCCAACCCCTACAAATGAAGCCACCTTGTGTTTATATAGAACACGAGGTAACCCTACAAGGCTTTTCAAGCCCAAGCCCACTACCTACAATTAATCTATTCATTGTAGTACACCCACTAAGCCCAGCCCACTTATATTTAATATTACAAGCCTCTAAAAAATACCCTTACAAGTTCCCTCCCCCCCCCCCCCACATTTTAAAACGACCATAACTTTTTCATACGACATTATTTTTTTAAAGAAATTTCACCATAATTCTAGTCGCGTTTTTATCTTTAAATCGAGACTAGGTTTGCTCGATTTGGAGAAAAAATAAATTTTAACATTTTTTGTTAAAGCATATTCCTATGCCACGATGTGTCTCGTGTATTGTATCTATGTAATGAGAGCAACTGTGTGAGTCTTGTTAGGCAACTGAGCGTACCACATGGTCCGCCGGACCAGTTGGTGCAGCGTACCAGTTGGTACGCTGGGTGGTACGCCAGCTAGTCTAAGTTACCTATAAATAGGTAGTATGTGTAGAGAGTTAAGTACTGATAGAGAACTTCTAGTCATATCATCTCCACTAAGTGTGTGTTTCTAAGTGTGTTCTAGAGAGAGAAACCAAAGCTTTGTAATTGTTCTCTTTGTGAAATCAATAAAACAAAGCTTATTTACATTCTCGTGCACTAGATCGATCGGTTCATCCAGTAGTAAGATCGTTACTGTGTTTTACAAGTGGTATCAGAGCAAATCCAGGTTGCTCTGCTGGTTTGAATTGATCAAATTGGATTTTTCTAGTGAGAGAAAGTGGGTTTCTTTGGTTTTTCATCAAATTTCTTCAATTCCGAGTGTTTCCGAGGTAAAAAATGATTTCTGAGTGTTCCTGGTGAGTTTTCGCACCTCTCTGAAGCAAATTCAAGTCCAAATTGTCAAAATTCGCGAAAATCCGTCGATTTCAGCGTAGGTACGCTCGAAGAACAGTTGGTCCGCCGTTGGTCCGCTGTTGGTCCGCCAGGAAATCTTCAAATTTGGTCCGCGGCAGTTTCAGCGTACCATTTGGTCCGCCCCCGTACCATTTGGTCCGCCCCCGTACCATTTGGTCCGCCCCCGTACCATTTGGTCCGCCGTACCAAATCTGGTCCGCTGAGTACAAATTTGGTCCTCCGTACCATTTTGGTCCGCTGGGTACATTTGGTCCGCTGGCAGTTTCTTAAAAGTGTCATAACTTTTGCATCATTAATCGCTACGAGAGCCATAAGTACTCAAATCGATCATCTCGACGAGCTCTACATTGTTCGTTCAAAGTTGATTTTCAAAATCAAATTCTAACATCTTCGTTTTCGAGTTTGAAGTTTTGTTATCCAATTTCACAAGTTTCAAAATGTATGCAATTGATGCATTTATTGAGAGACATAGTCAGAATGTGCCAAAGTTGATAAATCTTGAAGATTATCATGGTTGGGCAACAAATTTTAGAGCATATATTGTTGACTTGGATAAACGGTTATGGTTACCGATTTCAAATGAATATCGGTATCCAACAACTTTTGGTGGTCAGTGTAAGATGAGATGGAATTTTTCAATTGAAGAAAAGGAATCATATACGATCAAAATGAAAAGGCCAAAGCACTTGTTCGGTTAGCTTTGCCTATAACTCTTAGAAATCAAGTCAGAGATTATGGAAACGCAAAGCTAATATGGGATTTTGTAAAGAAACAGTGTGAAGAACATATGTCTACAATTACTCAGAAAACGGTTGATCAAGAGTTGAAGTTTACAGGTAAAATTGAAGAATTAGAGAAGAAAGAAGCGAAGTTATCTAAAGAGAATAGTGCTCTGAGAAAAGAATTGGAGGAATGGAAAAATAAAATTCATGATGGTTACGAAGCAAAAATTCAACAGAGTGGATCTTCCTCATGTACAACGTGTACTGCTTTTGTTAAAATTAAGGAAGATTGGTTGAAAGAAAAAGATGTGTTAATTGAAGAATGCAATAAAGCTAAAGCTAATGAAAGGGAAGCTGTTGAAGATTTTGATGCTTTATTTGCAAAATGTTATCCTCTTCAACAGAAATATGAAAATGTTAATAAAATTGTTGTCGAAGCTGCTGATAGAGTAATCCAACTTCAGGAGGAACTCACAAAGTTGCGTGATGAAAAAGGTGAGGTTCAAAGTCAAAATGACATTTTGAAACAAGATGTTGCGTATTATAAGAAACAGGTAGAGAAGGTTACTAGAGAAGTTCTTGCTGGATGTGATAGAATGTATAGTCAAAAGCTTAAGTATAACGAGTTGTCTGAGCAATTTATTGCTTCTCAAAAGGAGTTGCTTGAAGCTAATACAAAGGTTTCTGAGATAAAGATTGAAATGCTTGATCTTCAACGAAAACTTGAGAATTTCAATACATCAAGTGTGTTTCAGAATTATCTGTATCATATGGAACGAGATGGCAAACCAAGTAAAGATGTTGATAATCATGAAGTTCCTGCTCAAGTGATTGATCTGAAAAAGCCATCTAATGATGATTTAAGTCAAAAGTTGCAAGATTTTCCTGAAGGAGATGTTGTCAAGTCTGGAAAAGCACAAAAGTCAAAGACTAAGAAGAATAAAAAGGGGGTTGATTATTGCAAAGGATTGAAGTTTGATTCCAAGTCTACATTTCTTGATAAAGAAAAGATTTTTGAAGGGAATCCAGGTCATGTGAAGATTCCTGATTTTTCTAATATTGTGATTGATGAATCTTTACTAAATAAGGAAGTTGGTGTTAAAGCTATCAAAGATGAATTTTCTCGTCTAGCTTCACAAGGGCATTCTTTGAAAGAACATCCTAAGCAGAAAAATGGTGGTTTGGGATATGAAGAAAAATAAGTTCCGATTAATGATTCCAACAAGAAGAAGTTGAAAGATGAGCAGAAAAAGAAACAGAAGGTGTCTACAGAGAAGAAGCCTCAGTTTTGGAAGAAGAAAATATTCTCACCATGTGCAGATGAAAAGATTTCTTCTGAAGAGTTTTCTTGCATATCTGATGCTACATCACAAGGCGGTAAAAATTCAGATTCATTTTATTCTGCTAATTCTAACAGGTTTTATCATCAAGATAAATTCTTTGGTTATGGAGATGATTCGGGTTTTTATGATTCTCCAAAATGTTTTCCAAAATTTCAGAAACCAAAGAAATTTAAACCTGTGATTTCAAAAGTTTATGATGAATGGTCGACTGATCAGTTTGGAAAACCAATTTAAAACAGTAAAATTAATCATCGACTGTGTTATGTTTGTCGTGAGAAGGGTCATTATGCAAATAATTGTCCTACGAAAACTAACAATTCATCATCAAATGCCAAACATACAAAGTATGTTGATCCTGATGGCATTATTTTTAGTGAACCAATGCCCAACACTACATTTTTCTGGAAAAAGAAACTTAACACAGACACGTTGGGTAGTAGTTCTGATTGTCACTCATCAGTTGACAATGGTTCACTAGAAATGCTAAAACCAAAACAGGAATGGAGACCAAAGGTTGTCTCAACAGCCAACACTGATTTTGTTGAAGACACTGGACGACCTATCACAAATGGGGATGAGGGTCGGGGTTTTACAAACTTATTATTTTCCAGTGTGTGCAGGTATTTCAAGAAGACCTATTAGTGATTGTCTAATTGCTGACAATGGAATACTTGTGATTAATGTGTCAAGTGTTGATTGATCATTTTCATGTTTGTTTTTCATTTTCTTTCGTTCATATTTTTAGGGGGAGAAAATTTGAAAATTCAAAAAAAAAATAGTGTTTGTTTGAATTTTAGGGGGAGAAATTGGAAAAATATAAAAAAATGGAAAATTGAGAAATTGATCCGACAAAAGCGAGAAATGATGGTACATCAGCATATATGTTATCTGCCATGGATAGATTAAGTCTAAAGGCTGTAGGTACTTGCATAATCTGTGAATGTGCATGACTAATCTGATATCTGCAAGTAAGATATAAACATAAAGCTTGCCTGATGATCTTTGGTTATTTGCTTCTTGATGAATGCTGTGTGATGATTCCAAAAATAGAATAAAGAGATATCTTGATGAATGCATGTTTTCATTTTGCAAAAATTTCAACTTGTTTGATTTTCTTTATTTTGTCAAACGATCGGCCTTTCTCTGCGTATCGAAAGATCGACCTGATTGTTGTTCGTTTGACGTTCTGCTTTATTTTCTTTGGTGTTTCGTATAATCCATCGGACTTTCTCTGCGTGTACGGGAGTACCGACCTGATTGTTGTTGGATTATACAATTTCTGCTTTATTTTTATATTTCTTATTTTCCTAAACAATCGGACTTTCTCTGCGTGCTCACAAGGCCGACCTGATTGTTGTTTGTTTAGGGTTCTGCTTTATTTTTGCATGACTCATCAAGGATGATTAAATCTCTAAGAACGTTGGTTTTATATGATAAATATGATGATTTGCCGGTATTTCTGATAGAGTGGGGGCCGAGTTATCAGTGCATGATAAAATTACCTTAAGCATATCTGAAAACGATAAAAAACGATTGGTGCATGCTGAAATAAACATAAATGTTGTATTTGCGATTATCTTGGCTTGCATGCTGATTAAGACCGAAATTGAAATGTGCTAGATGCGTTATGTCTGATATGATCTCGTGTCGTGATCTTTCTCGCAAAATACCAAAAATAGAGTGTAATTTTGTATTGCATTTATATTTCCATTTTAGTAAAAATCAAAAAGATTTTTGGTGTGTTTTAGCATAACTTTGAAAAATCAAAAAGATTTTAGGTGTGTTTTGATCTAAAGTTTCTAAAAGTCAAAAAGATTTTATTTCTTAGTTGTTTTCGATTGATCAACACTTGATACAAAATCAATATTTCAAAATCACTATCTTGGATTCTCAAAGAGAAGTTTTGCACCAAGATTAAATTATTTTTGGAAATTCAAAGAAAATCCGCACTTTTGTCTTCTAAAGTCGCAGGTTCTGTGTGTCAAGACTCGAGCATGGTGTAAAGAGGGAGTTTGTTATATCATTCTCAAGTGGATCTTGATGATCAAAGATGTTTCAAGTAGAGATCCAGCCATGCAAGCTTTGTTTCTAACAAGATTTCAAGTTGAAGATCTGATGCAGCTATGTTGAATATTGATGACTAGAGATTTAGTTAGACTAGATACACTACACGTTAAGGGGGAGTTTATTAGAGCATATTCCTATGCCACGATGTGTCTCGTGTATTGTATCTATGTAATGAGAGCAACTGTGTGAGTCTTGTTAGGCAACTGAGCGTACCACATGGTCCGCCGGACCAGTTGGTGCAGCGTACCAGTTGGTACGCTGGGTGGTACGCCAGCTAGTCTAAGTTACCTATAAATAGGTAGTATGTGTAGAGAGTTAAGTACTGATAGAGAACTTCTAGTCATATCATCTCCACTAAGTGTGTGTTTCTAAGTGTGTTCTAGAGAGAGAAACCAAAGCTTTGTAATTGTTCTCTTTGTGAAATCAATAAAACAAAGCTTATTTACATTCTCGTGCACTAGATCGATCGGTTCATCCAGTAGTAAGATCGTTACTGTGTTTTACATTTTTTACGTCATCCAGATCTGTTTTTTTTATGTCCTAGTAGCGATTTAGGACCCTGTTAATTTTCAGACCTTAATTCGAAGCCTAGATAACTTTTTATTTTAATTTAATTTTTTTTTATACATTGTGCTGGTGATTTTTTATGCTGGTATACTTCTATGCTGGTATGTGCTGTTTGTGCTGGTGTTTTTTTTGTTCTGTGCTGGTTTTGTGCTAGTGTGTTTGTGTTTGTGCTGGTTCTAAGCTGTTGTGTTTGTGTGTGTGCTGGTTGTTTTTGTGTTATGTGCTGCTGTGCTGGAAAAAATATAAAATAAAAATGTCAATGTTTTAAAAAATAAATAAAAAAAAGATGTATAGGCTACCTAAAAAAAAAGAAACTAAAAAAACCCGTAAAAACGTCAAATTTTTTTTTCCAAATCGAGCAAACCTAGTCTTGAATTAAAGATAAAATCACGAATAGAATTATGGTGAATTATTTTTTAAAAAATAACGACGTATTAAAAAGTTATGGCCCTTTAAATTTTTTGGGGGAAATGAATACCTACCAAAAATACATATGGGGGAGAAATCTGGACATTTCCTGAAATGCCCCTGTCCGCACGGAACTCAGACAGCTTTAAGTGCCGCACAGGAACCAACCTTTATTTAATATTCAGTTCCCTTGATCAAGAAGTGGGTTAATTATTCAGAGTGTTCATTATGCTCTCATCTCAAAGTAATGCCCAAATCACCCATCTTTAAACAACTTAAATCGTTAATATTACCTATCTTTAAACAACGTACATTCCTAATATTTGAAGTAATTCTTGTCCTATAGGAATTACGTTGCATCTTATCCTATTATATATTAAAAGAAAGGGTCATGATCCGAACTAGCAGTTCGGATGAGGTTCGGATGGTAGTCTTCACTTTGTCTTGATCTTCACATCGTCTTCTTTTGATACTTCACACAACACACAAATTATGTATCAACACATTGTAATAAATTGTTGGTTTAAGGTTTCTAAAACCATGACAAAGAGTTGGAGATAGAATTCCACCTACAATATATATATGTTGAGAGCATCACAAGTAGTTGCGGAGTCTAACGAGTCAAACGGGTTGAAAAGTGGCCGATTACGGTAACTAAATCATTTTTCAAATTAAACTCAAAGAGGTATGTTAAATTATGTATTAACCACATTTTAGAAGTGCGTTGGGGTCAAAAGTATAGGGGAATGCAGTCCCAAGGTGATCGCAAGAACAGTTTGGAAAAAATCCTGAAAACCCAATTATTTTGCTAAGTAAGAAAACTGGCCAAATTAGGCAAGACCCTAGAAATACTGCTCCAAGCGTATCGCTTGGAGCGTAAGGAGGGGCGGGGGGCATTACACCTATAAAAAGTCGTGTGTTGCGAGGCCTAGACCAACACCGTGATACGCAAGAGGGTGAATTTTAGATTTTAGCCGTTTCTTTGTTTTCTATCACCCTAACATGTTTGTAGCAATAAACACTAATATAGCTGGTGTAAATTGGCAGGTTAATTAGAGTTGGAGCCACATATCATCATCGAGCTTAATGAAGACCCGAACACTAACAAAGTGACGACTTGCAAGCATTACTTTGAGGCAATACATTGTATGGTCTCCTCTTCAAACGGGAGGGCCTATGTTATGTTTAGAAGTTAAACACCATGGACCGTAGTCTTTCGACCACGCATCCATTGCTTTATATTTGTTAAATTATATTTATTCTTTTTTTGAGACTGTACATAACAGGTGATGTTCGTAAGAATTTCACTACATACTAAGGGGTCATGCCCAAATTTTTAAAAAGGAAAGTTCATGTCGCAAGGATCAAATTATCGTCATAAGAGTTGTTTTGTAACAATAAATTATTATGTTTTTGGGATAAAATAAAACAAAAAAATTTCCGGGACCAACATTCAGACGTTAGTGAACATCGCAAAACGTTAAACTCTGATACGGGTGTTACAAGTTTTATCCCCAGTTTACGAATTCCACCGGTTTAAAACACGATTGGTCTAGATTTGCGTGTGGTGATCAAGGCTCTAATATCACTGTTGGGTTTTTTCCAGTGGTATTTGGGTTACCGGGTAATAATTTTAATTTTATTAAAACCCATTTATTAAGTGTATTACCAAATGGAATTATAGTTGATTAAGCCACTTAATCGAATCAGAGTAGCAGAAGCAATAAGTATATATTTTATACGCGAAAAACCAGTGACAAATATAACTTTTACATACGTTAATATTTTTCTATGAAACTTTCACCAAAAATTTAAAAATTCTATTGTCTTTGATTCTGGAAAAGAAAATGATATTTAAAAAAAAATTATTAGTGCACATGTGCACCATTTTCATTAATACTACACAAAGAGAATTGTCATACGAAAATATATTGTTTAAGTTAAAAACATTTGAAAACACTAAAATATTTATAGAATTAATGATAATTCTACATATGCACTATAACTATTTGTTATAGTGCACATGTGTAGCATAAAATTTAAAAAATTTAAAACGTTAAATCTATTTTCATAGTTAAAGATAACACAATTATAAGTTTTATGGTGCAATTTATTTTTTAAAATATTAATGTATACGACACGTATAAAGTGTTTTTTATTATTGCACATGTGCACTAATAAAAAACCACGAAAAGCTAACAGAACTATAATGTATTTGGTCGATTTTTCTAAAAAAAATATTAACGCATACTATATGTATGAGTTTTATTATTAGTGCACATGTGCATTAATAAAAACGACGAGACATTAAAGTTTTTTTTTAAATCTTTTTCCAGAATTAAAGAACTCATTATTTTAAGGCTTTTGGTGCAATATTTTTACAAAATTATGAATGTATGAAAAAGTTATAAGTTTTTTAGTATTAGTTTTTAGGTTTTCACAAAAAGATATGGTTTTTACATGATTTTTACCCTATATATATATATATATATATTTATATCTCGTATATATATAAATAATGTATAATATAAATCGGTTATAATTAAGATAACTAAATATAACAATTATATATATATATATATATATATATATATATATATATATATTATAACATTCATTATATCTATATTAAAAGCAGAATTTAGATATACCTGAGCGTATGTTAAATAACTGCTCTAGACACCGAGGTTCAACAAGATAATTTCTAGTTTTCGAAAACTTACCGGAGAATACGGGTTAATCAAAATAACATAGCAGAAAAACAGTAGCAATCGACGGTGGAGCGACGGTGGCAGCGTGCGGCTTGGACGATGCGTGACGTGGACTCGAATGGATCACGACGAGCAAAGGTGGTCGCCGAGGCGCGGCGGAGAGTGGTGGTCGGCGGTGGCAGTGGAGTGGCCGGCCGGGGGTAGGTCATAGAGATAGAGGGACCGGGATTTTAAAGATAGTTTTTTAGTCTAACCCTTAAATCTTAATTGTGATCCTCTTTTATAGCCACCAACCAGTTGTAAATAAACTACAACTAGTTTAAACCTTTTATTTATCCATTCGAGTCTTGTATAATTATCATTTAAATAAAATGGGTTTACTTAAACTACATTATCCATCCATCATTTTTTATAAACTAATTAAAAAATAACGTTTATTTCCAAATAATAATAATTAATTATTTCCACCGACAATTATTTATATATATAACAATTGTAATTAGTTTGCTGTGAGTGGATTTACTGTACGACATACTGACTAGTAAGATTTTGCCACGTGTGCAGCTTGCCACGTGGTGAAGCTTCATTTTTTTTCTAACTTGTTTTGTCTTTTAGTTTTTCTATTTATTTCATATACTGGTAACCAAATGTGCATTTGTTCCGGTGGTTTGTGCTTTGTGACTGTATCAGGGTGTTGTAGTTTCGAATCTTTGTATCATCCGATTTGTTTGGTTTTTACAGAATTTTTTCCCGTTTTTTTGGCCCGTTACTTTATGGGTACATGTTTTTGTCGCTGACACGTGGATGTTTTTTTTTTATTTGCAGGTTTCTTTTTTATTTATTGCTTTTGTGTTTTGTTTTTCTTCTCTTTGTCTTCCTCTCCTTTTCTTCTCATCTCCTTTGCTGGTACGTTTAGATTTTGTTGTTTTAGGGTTCTAATTTTAAAGTCAATTTAGATTCTACATGTATGAATTTATGTAAGGGAATAATTTGTGGCTTGTGTATTAAACGTCACTTGGCGGACTATTTTGAAGGCCTATGTGATAGAATAGGTGACAATTAGTTGCGTTATGGGTATATTGGGTCATTGGGCCATTTTAGAGGTGTTTGGGCCCAATTAGAAAGTGTTTAGAAGGAGTTTATTGGGCCTATGGGGTCCAATACGGGAATTTGATGTATTTTAGGGTTTTTTTGATGGCTTGTTTACCAAGCTTGTCCATTCCTATGTATAGGCCCCCCTAGTCTACTTTGTAGATGTTGGCCATTTGCAGGAGTCAAGGGGAGACAAAGAGATTTCGATTCTCTCCAGTGTTCGGGTGTACCAGACGGTTGTACTAATCAAAATCGTGTGCACTCTTTGAGGTTTTATTGCATTTATCTTTGTGTTTTTCATATCTTTATTTCACCCTTGTTCTTGAATCTAGTCTATAGTTGGATTCCGCACTTCTATAGATTAAACGATATCGTGTTAGGACCGTTTCGGGACTTACAATTTAGTTTGTTGAATATCAAATTCTCTGCTCTTCTTCTCATCTCCTTTAATGGTACGTTTAGATTTTGTTGTTTTAGGGTTCTAATTCTAAAGTCAATTATGATTCTGCATGTATGAATTTAGTTTGTTAAATATCGAATTCAGTTGATGTATACTTGGTTTTGTTATTTGTCACTGGAAATCCGATTATGTTTTTATGTTCTAATGGGTTATACTTTTAAAGTCAATTTTCAGTTTGCATGTGTCGATTTAGTTCATCAAATGTCGATTTCAGTTCATGAATACTTGATTTTTTTCTTTGTTAGTGGAAGTCTGATTACATTTTGTTGTTTTAATACTGTTGATCTTTCTGTTCGACTGTGTTGTTTAATTTTTGTACATGTGCACACCAGCTATTTGTGATGGTTTTAGTCAATGCTATCAATTACTTTCATTTGACCGAGTTATTTAAAGGAGTGTTGTTGACTGTTTTATGAATACTATTCTTATAAATGCTTTATCATGTGAGAGTTTTAAGTGAATGTTTTTGGGTAATGTGATGTTTTAGATCTCTATTATTAATTAGTTTCATTTAAGTGACTTATTTAAAAGATTGTTGTTAACTGTTTTATGTATATTATTCTTATAAATGCCTTATCATGTGAGAGTTTTAAGATGGATGTAAGTAATAATTGTATATGAGATTAAATTGTTTGTGACTTCTCTTTTATATGATAATAGAAGATAGTGTTGTATTTATTTGTGTAGTGCTTGATGTAATTGAAAAACTAATATTTTTGATGAAGGTTATTTCGTTACATAGTTGTTATTGTAATTGTTAGACTTCATTTAATCACATATAAAGTATATTTTCATCATAACTAAAAATTTGATATCTTTTCTTTCTTTGTGTTTTCTTTGCTTACAGGTTTATTGTTTTTCTACAGCTTTCTCTCTACAGGTCAGTTTGTTACTTGCAAGTTTTTGCTTTTTATTTGAAAATTCATTTTATATTACACTAGCATCAGGTTCCTTAATTACTTATTATCTACTTTAATTGCGGTGTTGCACTAGTGCCAAGTAGGTTAATCAAGCATTTTCTATTTTACTTAAAAGTATAATTTTGTTATTGCTATACCAATATTTGTATCATTTACTTAACTGAATGTCTTCCTGTCATCATCGTTCACGTGAATCTTTTGATGAATCTTTAGGATCATTGACTATTAATCAATCTCGCACACGAGTGAATTTCTTAAGTCGTAGGTATTCTGTATAATCACATTACATTGATAATGGCGACTATTATGTTGTATGTCCTAACGGTTTTGTGTTATTTTGGTCTGATGAGAAATTAGCTTCTTCTACATCTGCTGGTCTTCCTAAGTATCATTAATGTTGTAAGGAAGGGATGGTCAGACTGTTTTTACCTAGGCCTCCTCCACAAATACCTCAAAATCTATTACTTAACTCCCACTATTTAGAATATATTCCTGGATATAATTCCATGTTCTTTATGACATCCTTCGGTGATAATGTTCATGAAACTATTCATGATGGTTCTGCTCTGCATGTTTTCAAAATTGAAGGTCAAATTTGTCATCGTATAGGATCTCTTTGTCCTTTTGACAATCAAATACCTCTCTATCTTCAGTTATATATTTATGACTCTGAGAATGAAGTTTCTAACCGTCTTCGTATCTTTAATGATAATGGATAGTCTAACTATCGCATTGAAATTGTTATTGATCTTCTACATGTGTTAGAAACTAATAATGTGTTTATTAGATTACTATTTCGTACTGCTCGCGATCTTTATTCTCAACCGAACTTCCCTCATTTTTCTGTTCAGTTGTACAACTCTCCACATAGGCAATCATATGAGCTTCCTTCGTCAGGCATTATAGGTGCAATAATAGTAGGTGATGATTCGTCTATAAATGAATATGATATTGTAGTTCAATTCAAAGAAAATGTAAATAAACGTATTAGCAAGTTACATCCTACTTATGTGCCTCTTAAATATCCTTTACTTTTTCCTTAAGTGAAAGTGGATGGTCAAAAGATCTCAAACTGGGTGGTTGGTTGGAAGGAAAGCAATTAAGATTAAACATGTACTATAGCTACTTACTACATGATTGACAAAACATAGACTCTCTGCTTCTTCATACTGGAAGACTTCTGTAGCAATTCATAGTTGACGCTTATGTATGCATTGAACATAATCGATTAGATTACATACGCAAACGTCAGGGCCACTACATAACAGAGCTACTTCGTGGTGTGCATGATGCTATCATGCGAGGAGACACTTAGGGTTAGTCAATTAGCAAAAGAATATTCTTACCTTTTTCTTTCACTAGTGGTCCTAGGTATATGTACAAGCATTACCAGGATGCTCTTGCAATTTGTAGAGTTCATGGAAACCCCCAGTATTTTTATCACATTTACCAATTGTATAAACGAGATACGATCTTACTACTGTGTGTATCAATCAATCATAGCACCAACAAATGTAAATAAGAGAATTCTTATTGATCACTTGAAGATACAATGAAGTTCTCTCTAGTTTCTCTCTCTAGAAACACACACAGAAAGTGTAGAAATGACAGAAGCGTTCAGAAGTGTTTTTCTCTCAGTCTAACACTAACTATTTATACTAAGTGACTAACCATCCAGCGTACCAAACTGGTACGCCGGACCACATGGTCCGCCGGACCATGTGATACGCCACTTAAGACATTTCTACTACAACTCATACTCAGACACGCTCACATAGATACAATACACGAGACACTCATAGCATAGGAATATGCTTCTACAGACTCCCCCTTGACGTGTAGTGTATCTATTTTCTAACTAAACTTCAGTCTTTAATCTTCAACATTGCTGCATCCGATCTTTGACTTGAAAGCTTGTCAGAAATAGAGCTTGCATGGCTGGATCACTCTTGAATCATCTTTGAACTTCAAGATCCATTTGTGAAAAAATAAAACATACTTCCCTTTCACCATGCTTGAGTCTTGACACATATAACCTGCAATTTCAGAAGACAGAAACGCGGTTTCCTTTTTCTTTTGAAAATTAATTTAATCTTGGTGCAAAACTTCTCTTTGAGAATCCAAGATATAGTGTTGAAATTTGATTTCGTATCACATGTCAATCAGTCGAAAACAAATAAGAAGCAAAATCTTTTTGGCTTTTTGAAACTTTAAATCAAAACACTCTGAAAATCTTTTTGATTTTTCTAAGTTTATGCCAAAACACACCTAAAATCTTTTTGAACTTTTCAGAATATGAAACATAAATGCAATACAGACTTCGACACTATTTTTGTCTTTTGCGAGAAAGATCACAACTTGGGATCATATTGAACATATCATGCTGAACAACACATCAATTTCAATTACTTCAGCACATAAGTCATGTCGATTACTGGTATAATTTGTCCATTTTAAACTCAGGCAAAATCATACTCATAACATCTGGATATGTTATTGTATTGATTAAGTTTGCTTTGACCAGTGTACCCCACACTATCAGACATACTCAGATATGTTTTTGCTTTTATATCACACTTTGTGATTTCATTTGTGATTTAATCACATAATGATTGTATTCATGATTTAGTCAACTGTGTTCCATGCAAAAAGAAATAAGAACGTTAAATTGTCTACTTTAAGATCGATCTTTCGATACGCAGATAAGGCCTCGGATTTAACAAAATAAGAAAATAAAACAACTTGAAATTGTATAACTCAATAACAATCAGGTCGGTACTCCCGTACACGCAGAGAAAGTCCGATGAGTTATACGAAACACCAAAGAAAATAAAGCAGAACGTCAAACGAACAACAATCAGGTCGATCTTTCGATATGCAAAGAAAGTCCGATCGTTTGACAAAATAAAGAAAATCAAACAAGTTTAAATTTTTGAAAAATGAACACATGTATACACAGTGACTTCTCATTTTCTTTTTCACATATCTTTTCTTGATATATCATGAGATATACATCAAGATGTTGTCCACTTGGTCAAGCATTAGTATTTAATGTGTTTATCACATCTGTATACTTTCTGATTTAATGCCGAGCCTACCAAGCACATCGAATCAATGATCTTATGGCTTTTTCATCTATTTTATCCATGAGCCAGACACGTAAGCCAAAGTACCATCATTTCCCAATTATGTTGGATACAATTTCTTATTTTTCAATGTGTTTGTATTTTTCTATTTTTCAATGTTTTTGTATTTTCTGTTTTTCTCCCCCTTAAAATGAAAACTCTATTTTTGGATTTTCATTTTAGTACAAACAAAAACACAAAGACGCTATTTTTGGTTTTACAATTATCTCCCCCTAAACTACATACGGAATGTAAAAAGAAAGAAAATTGACCTTTCGACATGGATACCTTTCAGGTTTAGTTTTCAGAAAAATTTCAGTTTTGAAATATGATATCGCATGTAATTTAAGTTAAATCAGCAGAATACTCCTCCATCAGCAACTTTTCAATCACCGATAGGTCTTCTAGAAGTACCTGCACACTGGTCAAACACATCAGTTTATAAATGACCCGAAGCGGATTGCTTCTGGTCGACCAGTATCTTGATTTCCTTTTGAAACCACTTTAGGTTTCCAGTGTTGTTGCTTTGGTAAATCAGTATCTGATGAACCAGTCACAGTCGTTTGTGACGAACAACCTACATATGAAACATTTTGAAAACGCGGAATAAATCTTCCTTGAGTTTTGAAAAATGTAGGTTGTGGAAATTCATCAAACACTCTGCCATATTCATCAAGAAATCGCGGTTTGGCAGTTTTACCAACATATGGAACCTTTTCTCTTCTTGAACTAGAAGCAGCAGTGACATGACAATCTTGTGCCATATGCCCTTTTTGTCGGCAATTGTAACACAAACGATTGTGTATGTTTCTTGTCTTCGAAACCTGCATAGCTTCACAAACATATTCATCTCCAAAATGATCATAAAAATTATCATATACCTGACGACGATGATCATGAACCCATTTAGAAGTCGGGCTCTTTGGAGTAGAATTGGATCCTCCAGAAGAAAATTTTGCAGATTGATTCTTCTTGTTCCTCGGATCAGTAGTCTTCACAAATACTTCAGCAATTTTCTGAGCATCCACGCAGTGAAGCGGGAATTCTTTATCAGAAAATATTTGTTCCGAACCCTTGAGTTTGTAGAACCTCTCGGGTTGAACCTTTCTCAGCTTTGAAGACATCTTTTCGCACCTGCTTCACATTGACTTTTTTCAGTTGTTGTGATTTTGAAAATTGTGAACTACCACCTTTATCAGCTTTTCTTTCAAATCCCAACCCAACACTTTTTCCTAAACATTTTTCTCCCATTCTAGTAGACTTATGCCCATTCTTTGCCAACCTAGAAAATTCAGCTTTAACTTTCTTGAGATCTTTTGGAGCATGGAGAATTGTTTCATCAATGTCAGCTTTTGAAGACGAAGACCCAGACACAACCTTTTGAGCTTCAGAAGCTTCAGGAATTTTGCCTTTGTCTTCTTGCTTTTCTTCAGTAGATTTGGAACCAACAAACTCAGAATAATCACCGGTCTCAACCTTGTCTTTCAAATCATGAACTCCTTCTTTGAGACTTCCTGGTGGCGAGACTGTCTTGTTAAACATCTTCTCAAAATTTTAATCTTTGGCCAGAAAACTTGTAAAAGATTGTGAGTTAGTAACATTGTTCAAGAGACGTTTTGAATCAATGACTTCAATCTTTAATTCAGAAATTCTTTGATGTGCTTCAGCCAACTTTTTTTATGTTGCAATGAGCTTCTTTGCCACTTTGTTAGTTTCATACTTTTGCAATCTTAACTCATCTAATCCGGCCACCAATTCCTTCTCGAGTTTATCTTCATTTCTTTTCTGAATATCCAAATTTGCATTTTGCAACTTGTTCACTCTAACCAACTCCCTCTTCTCATCAAGTAACTTTTCCATATCAGTCTGATAAGATTGAATCTTAGTAGCTTGATCACCAGAAAGTTGAGTAAGAGTATCAAGTCTGGACTTTGATTTATCAAAAAGATTTTGAAAATCTTTTGCAGTATCCTCAGCTTCATCTTTCCATTTCTTCACTTCTTGAACTAATTCATCCTTTTCTGCAGATAATTTTGTAAATTTCTTTTCAAATTCCTGCTCAACACCTTCCAACTTTTCTCTATCAGCAACCAAATCTTCATTTTCCTTAATCAGTTTGAATCTTCTTATCTTTCTGAGAACATAATTCACAAACGGATTCATAACCACTATTTCCAGATTCACTTGAATCAGATTCAGAATCAGTTATCTCTACTTCATTATCACTATGAACAATTTGAGCAATCATTGCAGATGAACGAGTCCATGCAGACTCATCATTAATGTCATCAGTAGCCCAATCATAGCCTTGATTCGATGTTCGTGCTTTTTCAAATGCTGCAAGTACATCAGCATCCCAATCACAACCTTCATTGGATGCAAGAGCAATGGCAGTCAAAGCAACTGGAGAATTAGAAATTTGCCCCCAATCATATTGTTTATCAACTTGAGACACCAAGGCTGTTGAAGACTTTGAAGAAGAAGCAGTTGATTTTGAACACTCACGAGCAAAATGTCCAAAATTGGAACATTTGAAGCATTTTGCCTTTAATTTATCAATGCCAACTTTGCCATCTGGATTTAAACTTTGAAATCCAGTCTTTTTCTTGAATCTTTTAACTCGTTGAGCTAACATTGCCAGTTGCCAATTGATATCCATTTGCTCAAGATTATCAGGATCAATCTGATCAAAATCTTCTTCAATCAGATTTGATGTTGTCAACCCACCATTCAACAATCCATAATATGAAGATAACAAAGCTGAGATTAATGCCAAGTGCTCATCCGGTGTTTTTGCTAAATATGAAGTCGAACTTGAATGATTTGGAACAGTGAACTTACACCCTCTTGAAGAATTTCCAGAATTTCCCGAACCATGACCAACAACAAAAGCAGTTTGAGGTGGATTTGATGAATTAACACTGAATGATTTTGCCTTTGCATTGATACTTGCAGAATTTTGTCCATGATATAATTCAGGATTTTGTAATTGAGCAGTGGACTTGTTTGAATTCATCATTTCCATTTCTCGAGCATGAAGCTTTCCGGTTAAATCATGAAATGATAATGTGGAATAGTCTTTATCATGAGTAATCAACAACACATAATTTTCCCATTTCTCTGGTAATGCTTCCATCAATTTTTCTTTCAATTCTTCCTCGGTCTTTTCAATCTTGACCACTTTCATCTCACTAATTAGATGTGAAAATCTTGAAACAAGTGCAGAAATATTTTCTTTGTCGTATTGTTGAAAATTTTCAAATTCTTTGTTCAACACTTTCCTTCGACTCTTCTTATACTGATCATTGCCTTCACATCGAGCAGATAAAGCATCCCATAACTGTTTAGCCTTCTTGCAAGTACTGGATTGATGTAACAACTCAGTAGGTAAAGCCATGGTAAGATAACCATAAACTTTTTGTTCAAGTTCATAACCTCTTCTTTCATCCTTATCAAAATCTTGAATCTCTTTATATTCTCCATTGTCAGTTGGACGCACATACATCGTTCGAATCGGAATCCACAAATCAATATCATTTGTGCTGATGTATGCAGAAAAACGTTGCTTCCACTTTTGATAATCTTCCAATTTTAACAACTTGGGAACTTTCTGACTTGTTCCTATTTCATTATCAAAATTGAGCATAGCTTGCACCGTGCTTTGCATAGCCGCAAACGCTTGAAAATCGGACATTTTTCACCGAAAATAATACTTCAAAAACTTTGAACTCAAAAACAAAGGTCTTCCAAGCGGATTTTGGGGGTCAAAACTGAACGGTACTGGCCGTTGGCGGGTACAAGTCCTAGATCTCGGAAAGACGAACGTTTTGGCTGGTATTGGGTTCCGTAACTCCAAACGGTTTGCAAGTTACGTCAATTTTAGTGAAGGTCACTATTCTGCCAGCGGACCAAAACAAATCGGCGGATCAGTTCCGGATCAAAACAATCAGGCGGATCAAATTTGTACTAGCGGACCAGGTTCCAGATCAGATAAACTAGCGGACCAGAATTATACTAGCGGATCAGATGCGGACCAGATATCTCCAGCGGATCAAATTTGATACGGCGGACGAAATAAACCATCGGACCAGATGTGATACGCCAAAACCGCCACGGACCAGTTCGTTGAAGATTGCCTGAGCGGACCAGTCAGCGGACCAGCTGATCTATCAGCGGACCAGACATAAATAAAACTGAAATCGACTGATTTTCACGAATTTTGACAATTGAAGCTGAAAACTGGATCAATATGATGCGAAAACACTCCAGGAGCATACATAAATCATTTTTATCCTTGGAATCACTCAGAATTGGAAGAAATTGAAGAAAAACTTACCAAACCCAAGCTTTCTCTCTCTAAAACTCCGAAAATTGATCAAAAACACAGCAGTAGAGCAACCAATAGCTCTGACACCACTTGTAGAAACGAGATACGATCTTACTACTGTGTGTATCAATTAATCATAGCAACAAAGAATGTAAATAAGAGAATTCTTATTGATCACTTGAAGATATAATGAAGTTCTCTCTAGTTTCTCTCTCTAGAAACACACACAGAAAGTGTAGAAATGACAGAAGCGTTCAGAAGTGTTTTTCTCTCAGTCTAACACTAACTATTTATACTAAGTGACTAACCATCCAGCGTACCAAACTGGTACGCCGGACCACATGGTCCGCCGGACCATGTGATACGCCACTTAAGACATTTCTACTACAACTCATACTCAGACACGCTCACATAGATACAATACACGAGACACTCATAGCATAGGAATATGCTTCTACACCAATAATGCCAACTGGCCTGAAATTCAAAGGAACATGTCTCAGTTCCCACGGTAATTACAGGCACAAGATCGCCCTCATATTGTTACACGTGTGTTCAAGATGAAAGTTAATCTAATGGTTTCCTTTCTAAAGAAGCACAAACCGTTTGGTTCCGTAGCTGCACTTAAGTATGTTTCCACTTCAATTCCTTTTCTGTATGTAATTTTTTAGTTCTCCATAGAGTTTCTAATACTTCATTAGTTATATATCTGACTTCTGAGCAGATTTATACACTAATGAGTTTAAAAAAAAAGGGTTTACCTAACTGTCACATGCTTCTTTGGGTTGAGGATACATATAAAATTCGTTCTCTAGAACAGATTGATCGTTACATTTCTGCAGAAATTCCTAACCCGGACACCGATCCTGAACTTTATAAAATTGTGACAGATTTAATGATTCATGGCCCGTGTGGTCCAATTCATCGCAGCTTATCATGTATGAATGAGTCTGGTAACTGCAAAAAAAATTCCCTAAGGATTATGTGGAAGCTACCAATTGCGACACAAATGGTCATGCTTGGATTTTATAGTCACTAAAAATAGATATGCAATTGACAATGATTTTGTTGTTCCTTACAGTAGAATTTTAAGTTTACATTTTTGTGCACATATAGAAGTCAAATATTGTGGTTAGAGCATGATGATAAAGTGTCTTTTTAAGTATATATCTGAGGGAGCTAATCACATTCGATTTAACATCACAAGAACTCCGTGATAGAAATATGACAGTCAAACGTCAGAAGCTGTACAGATAGATGAAATAAAAAATTATCAGGATGGTCGTTTCTTATGCCCACACGAAGCATTGTGGAGTATTTTGAATTTTACAATTCATGAACGTGACCCTGCAGTTCAAGTGTTAGCTGTCCATTCAGAAAATATGCAAGTCTTAACGTTCATAGACAGTGATCAGGTTGAAAACATTGCAAACAATCCTTCCAAAAAAAAAGCTACTTTGAAGGAATGGCTACAAAACAATCGTTTTGATCCATCAGGACGTCACCTGCGTTATATAGTTTACGTGAAGGAGTACTGCTGGGATATATCTGGAAGGTTTTGGATAAGAAGAAGTTATCAGCATTCACCAACAGTTGCAAGACTAACCTATATACATCCAAGCTGCGATGACACATTTTACTTATGAATTTTGCTATGTCATCAAGTTGGATGCCAGTCATTTGATGACATTCGCACAGTGTCTGGGGAGACTTTTGAAACTTACCGTGGAGCATGTGAAAAGTTAGGATTGCTAGGAAATGATAGAGAATGGTTTGATACATTTGAAGAAGCAAGCTTGACTGTAACATCCATTGAACTTAGATCTCTTTTTGCTCACTTGATATTATATTGTAATGTATCAGATCCTATACAACTATGGGACAGATTTTGGGAAAAAATGTCTGATGACATTACTTACCATCGTGGATTTATAAATACTAAGGATCTGAAACAATTAGTTCTTTACGAAATAGAAGTAGTCTTACGATCAATTTCACCATCAACTACTCTTACAAACTATGGTCTTCCTTTACCAAATGAAAATCTTATGAGTTAGTAGATAATAGGCTTCTGATGGATGAAAACAATTACGATAGAGCTTCTTTGTGTTTGGATCATGAAAATTTCAGGAAGCAGCTTAACTCACAGTAGCGAACTGTTTACGAGCATGTTATGAATACATTACAAGCAAACGATCAAGTACTTGCTTTTGTGTATGGGCATGGAGGGACTGGAAACATATTACTATGGAAGACAATCATTTCTGGGTTGCGTTCAATCAGAGAAATAGTTCTTGCAGTTGATGTGTCTGGAATAGCGTCGCTTTTACTACCTATTGGCAGAACTGCACACTCGAGATTTCGTATACCAATTGACCTTACAAACTTTTCTGTTTGCACTATCATAAAGAAAATATACCTAGCACAATTACTAACTGAAACAAAACTTATACTTTAGGATGAAGCTACAATGAGTGAAAGAAGTTGCTTTGAGTGCTTAAATAGAACTCTACAAGACCTTATGGATGCTCCTGATATACTATTTGGAGGCAAGTCAATGTTGCTTCGAGGTGACTTCCGAAAAACTCTTCTAGTCAAACGTAAAGCTCCTAAATGTAATTACTTGAAATATCCTTACCTCGATCTCACATTTGGCCTCACTTTCGTATCTTTAGACTTACTGAAAACCTAAGATTACAGAATCGAAACCTAGATTATTTCCATAGAGCTCAAGTATTAGAATTCTCTACTTGGCTGCTACAAGTAGGCAATGGGACAGTCGGCACCATATTAGACTCATCTTCAGAAGACATGAAAATGATTGAAATACCTAACCAATTCTTGATACAAAACAGTGACACTGATTTAACAGAACTAATAAATTTCATATATGACAGTGCAACACTTGCTAATCCTTCAGCCGAAAAAGCTATAGTTTGCCCACGTAATGAGACAGTTGATGAGATAAACAATACTGGTTTAACAATGACAACAGGTGACAAAGAGTTAACCTTTAGTTTCAAAAGAAAACAATTTCTTATCAAAATCTGTTATGCTATGACAATTAACAAAAGCCAAGGTTAGTATTTGAAAGTGCATGAGCGTGAGAATCTTCTACTTAGTTGTATAGAAATCAATGTAAACAAGTAAAACACAGAGAGTAAATACAAGTGAGACTTGTATTAACCACAAAGACCACAAAGTACACTTAGAGAAAGTTATATCACGGAAACCTCTCTAATTCTATACAAGACGAACATATTTATAGGCTGAAATCACGACTGGCCGAACCTCAGGTTCGGCCAAGCTTCGGCGGCTCCGAACCTAGAGTTCGGCCAAGGTTCGGCCAGACCTAAACTTGCACGTTCCGTCTTGTTCTCGATACTTCACATGACGATCAGGAACCATGTATCAACAAACTCCCCCTCGGCATGTGTAGTATCATCTCCTCTTAATAAAACTTGTATCTTGTATCTTCAATCAAACTCCTCCTCGATCTAGACGATGAGTTTAATTTTGAATACTTGATATTGCAACGTGTGTAGTCTCTTTATCAACAAACTTCAGAAGACTTGAAGTTGTGATGTTCTCTTTCCACTTAGAAACCTGCCAACATAAATAATCTTGGCGCAAAACGTCTCTTCGAGACTCCAAGATATTTTGATTTTGAAAATGATTTCGTAATTCGTGTTGATCAATCGAAAACAAATCAGAAACAAAATCTTTTTGACTTTTAGAAACTTTATATCAAAACACACCTAAAATCTTTTTGGTATTTTCTGATAAGAAAGTAAATGCCATACAGAATCAGACGCTATTTTTTGTCTTTTGTGAGAAAGATCACGACTTGGGATCATATTGGTCATAACATGCTGAACGACACTTCAATTTCGATTATTGTAGCACATAAGCCATGCCGATTGCAGATATACTTTGTCCAATTTCAAACTCTGGCACAATCATACTCATAACATCTGGATATGTTAAGGTATTTATTAAATTTGCATTGACCAGTGTACCCCACACTATCAGACATATTCAGATATGCTTTGCTTATCACATTTTGTGATTTCACTTGTGATATTAATCACATAATGATTGTATTCATGATATAGTCAACTGTGTTCCATGCAAAAAGAAATAAGAACGTTAAATCGTCTACCTTAAGGTCGATCTTTCGATACGCAGATAAGGCCTCGGATTTAACAAAATAAGAAAATAAAACAAGTTGAAATTGTATAACTCAACAACAATCAGGTCGGTACTTCCGTACACGCAGAGAAAGCCCGATGAGTTATACGAAACACCAAAGAAAATAAAGCAGAACGTCAAACGAACAACAATCAGGTCAGTCTCTCGACACGCAGAGAAAGTCCGATCGTTTGACAAAATAAAGAAAATCAAACAAGTTTAAATCTTTGCAAAATGAACACATGTATACACAGTGACTTCTCATTTTATTTTTCACATATCTTTTTCTTGATATATCATGAGATACGCATCAAGATGTTGTCCACTAGGTCAAGCATCAGATTTAGAGTATATCACATACGTATACTTTCTGATTTGCCGAGCCTACCTTACACATCGATCAAATGGTCTTATGGATTTTTCACTTACTTTATCCATGAGTTAGACACTGTCAGCCAATGTACCATCATTTCCCAATCATGTCGGATACAATTTCTCATTTTTCAATGTTTTTGGCTTTTTTGCATTTTTAATGTTTTTGGCTTTTTCAAATTTCTCCCCCTAAAAAATGACAACTCTATTTATAGATTTTCAGTTTTTACGATTTGAAAAACAACACACTATTTGTGTATTTTTGCAAAAACAAACCCCCCCTCAGAATGAGACGGAATGTAAAACCAAGAAAAAGTGATCAACCAACACGAATACTTTGCAGTGTAGCATTGTGAAAACAAAAATGATTTGGAAATGCAGTTTAATTAGAACAGATATTTCACAATCAGGAATTATCCAATTACTGAAAAGTCTTCTTGAAACACCTGTTGACACCAAATAAATCATTAGTCGCTCTGGGATCGACCCGATGGAACATCGTCGGGTCGCCCGGTGTCTTCCACAAAGTCATTGTTGGCCTTGGAAACAACTTTTGGTTTCCAAATTTGTAAAAGTTTCAATTTTTGATCAGAACCTGAATCCGACTCAACCGACGTACTTGGTTTAGACCAAGACGATTTACGAGTTGATGGTATCTTTGGGGACCAAGGTTCATCAAAAATTTGACCTTTGTTATCCACATATTTAGCAGTGTTGTGGATATATGCAGTCGTCGGACAATCAGCAGCAAGATGTCCTGGTTGACGACATACATAACAAAGTCGTTCTCTAAACACATTTGAAAATTGGTTTGATTTTGAAAAACCTGATGAATGCTCAGAATCAAAATTGTCAAAGAAATCATCAGAGGAATCATACCTAGGAGACGGACTCCTTGAAGATGACGATCTTCCAGAATAGTAAGTGAATTCCTTCTGAGATGGTGATTTCTTTGCATTCTTTGCTTTAGGAGCCTTGGCAACTTTCACTGGTTTCTTTGTTTGAATCAATTCTTCCTTCACAACAAACCCCACACCTTTATGTTTGGAGCCTGAAACCTTTGAAGTACTTGATGAAGAACCCGAAGCTTCTCTTGCCTTAGCTTCACTAGTAAATTTAGCTTTGATATCCTTCAGCCTGTTCTTCTCAACCAAAACTTTTTCTTCTTCAGTTGCAGATGAAGAACTTGACACAGCCTTATCAAAAACTTTCTCATTCTCCAACAAAACAGACTTTGACACAAATTTTGGAGCTTCACCCAAAGGCTTTTCCTTCTTTTTGAACTTAGATTTATTCTTCTTGGGTGGAATAGCAAACTTAGAATAATCATGCAATTCATCTTTTGGATCAATCTGAGCAGCAGTAACTTCAGTTAAATCCACTGGTTGAGGAACCAAGTGAACATCAGCCTTCTGAGAACTATCTGAACTATGATCCTGCTTGTATAAAAAATTTAGCATTGTTGGTGATAAATTGCAATTCTTCACTTGCCGCTTCAACTCGAAAATCTCCAGTTTTAAATCATTGATCTTTTGTTGAGTTTCAAAAACTTCTTTCTGTGACTTGATGAACTTTGCATTGAGATCATCATATTCAAAAGTTTGTAACTTTCGAATCTCACATTCAGCAAATAATTCTTCAAGAACACTTTCCCTCTTTTTCTTGTAAATTTCAACATCTTTAGTCAATACTTCATTCTTGTCACGATAGAGAGTATTTTCATCTTGAAGTATAGAAATTTTGTTCTGAAGCTTTTCAACAGTAACAGCAGTTGTAGCAATAAGAGCTGTAGCTTCTTCATACTTTTTCTGAACTGGATAACTTTTCTCAAACAGATTCTCAAAATCTTGAGCTGCATCTAAAGCTTCAGTCTTTGCTTTCTCACATTCTTCAGCCAAGATTGCTTTCTCTTTTAAAACATCTTCATGAACATGAACCAACTCATAATACTTCTTTTGAAAATCTTCCAATTCTTGCTTTAACACCACTATCTCTTCAGTCGATATTTGACGACTTTGTTCAAAACTTGCAATCTCCTGAAGAAATTTCTTACATTTAAGACATTCAGTCTCTTCAACCTTTGAACTCTCAGAGACTCTAGGTAATTCTTCTTGAACCAAAGATACACTTGAATAAGAATCAGAATCAGTTAAAATACTATCATCATCAATATGACGAACAGTCAAAGCAATTGCAGGTTTAGAATTATTCCTTTTAGCTTCAGTATCTGCATTCCATGCAAACTCATTTGGATGTGGAAAAGTATTGATCCAATCATGAGCAAGAGTAGCAGATTTCATCTCAACCTTCTCAGCTTTATTTGATGGATGATACACCAAATGTGCATGTTGACCAGTCTTCAATTTATGATCTGCAGAACTTGGACATTCTCGAGCAAAGTGACCATAATTTGAACATTTATAACATTTCACCTTCGATTTATCCAAACCAATTTTACCCTCCTGATTCAATCTCTTCTTCCCAGTTCTGTTGAAAATTTTCTTCGTTCGTCGAACCAGCATTACATACTGCCAATTTAGATCCATTTCCTCCAAATGATCATAATCAATCTGGTCGTAATCTTCATTTGTTAACTCAGCATTACTCACAGCACCAGTGATAACACCAAAATACGAAGATACCAATGCAGACATTAAAGCATTATAATCATCGATAGTTTGGCAGACAATGCAGTTTGATTTGAAGAACTCGGAACAGAAACAGTACAACCAGCAGAAGAATAACTTGAAGATTCAGATTTACCTGCCGGAAAGGCTGTTGGGGGTGCAGCATTAAGAATACTCGATTTCCCAGCATTCATTGTAGAATCATTTTCACCATGATACACTGCAGGATTCTGAATTTGTGTAGGAAGAGACTTGTTCACCATCAATTCCATATCCCTAGCCTGAAGTCTTTGAACTAAATCATTGAAAGACAATCCTTGAAAATCCTTGTCATGAGTAATCATCATAACATAATTCTCCCATTTTTCAGGTAGAGCTTCTAAAATCTTCTCTTTCATATCAGCTTCGTCTTTAGTAAGATTCACCAAGCGCATTTCACTCATCAGATGAGCAAATCTTGCAATCAGATTGGGAATCGTTTTATTCTGATAATGTTTGAAACTATCAAACTCTTTCTTCAAAACCTTTTGTCGACTTTTCTTGTACTGATCATTGCCTTCACATCTTTTCTCTAAAGCATCCCATAGACTTTTCGATGTGTAGTTACCAGCAAATTGATGAAGTAACTCTTTAGGCAATGCCATCGTTAAGGTACCATATGCCTTTTTCTCAGCTTGATAAGCTTTCTTTTGTTCAGAAGACATTTTTCTTTGAAGTATAGGTTCACCAGTTTCATCTTTAGGATAAATATATTGCTCAGTGAACGCTAACCACATATCAATATCATTTGTGTCAACATATGCTTCGAACCGTTTAACCCAACTATGATAATCTTCCAACTTTAGCAATTTGGGAACTTTCTGACTTGTTCCAATTTCATTATCATAGTTCATCATCGTTTGCATAGTTGCTTGAACCGAGTTTTGAATAGCCGCGAACGCTTGAAAATCGGACATTTTCGAAACACAGGTTACTGTTCACTCCGAACCTCGTCCGAACCTAATATACCCTCCGAACTTCCTCCGAACGTGGTCCGAACTCAGAAACACAGTCCGAACACTCTCCGATCTCTCACCGAACCGCGTTAACTCCGAAACCCTCCGAACGAGCTCCGAACTTTCACCGAACTACGAAACAGACTCCGATCCTTCACCGAACTCCTCCGAACGTACTCCGGACCTGGTGTTCGGAGCGGTTATGCCGAGCGTACTCCGAACCTGGAGTGCGGAGCAGTTACGCCGAACGTGAAGTTCGGCCGAACGCGAAAAACCAAAAGATTTCGGAAAAACTCACTGAGTTTGACACCTCTCGAGCTAAGATAACTCAAATGAACAAAAACGAGCAAACACACACAATTTGAACGTAAAGCATGGTGTTTTAGATGAGATTTTTGAGAAACGAAGATGAAAAACGAGTTTTGAAAGTAAAAAACGTGAATTTGAACTCGATAACTCGAAAAACACTGATCTCTGACTAGTAGAACTAACCTAATGCTCTGATACCACTTGAAAGTGCATGAGCGTGAGAATCTTCTACTTAGTTGTATAGAAATCAATGTAAACGAGTAAAACACAGAGAGTAAATATAACTGAGACTTGTATTAACCACAAAGACCACAAAGTACACTTAGAGAAAGTTATATCACGGAAACCTCTCTAATTCTATACAAGACGAACATATTTATAGGCTGAAATCACGACTGGCCGAACCTCAGGTTCGGCCAAGCTTCGGCGGCTCCGAACCTGGAGTTCGGCCAGACCTAAACTTGCGCGTTCCGTCTTGTTCTCGATACTTCACATGACGATCAGGAACCATGTATCAACAGTATTCGCAATCACCGTTTAGTCATGGTCAGCTTTACGTTGCTCTTTCAAGAGCAACCTCACCAAATGCTTTGAAAGTTCTCATAATACCTAATGACACTGACCCACCAAACTGCACTAAATATATAGTATTGTAGAGGCTAGATTATGAGGCTTGTAATATTAAATAAGTTAGGCTGGGCTTAGAGGGTTTAATTAGATTAGTAGGCTAGTTTTATTATGTTTAGGGTAGTTTACTATTAGATTGGGCATGGGCTTGGGTTTATGATTGGGCTAGTTAGAGTTTATGATTGGCCCAAGGCCTTGTAAGAGGTGGTATAAATACCACCTCATGTTTATGATCAATTAAGCTTTGGAAAACATAGTTCACGACTTCTTCTTGGTGTTGGCGTTTACGATCAGCTTCAAAGCTTCGAATAGTAGCTGATTCTCATTCAAGACTTCATCTTTTCACTAGATCTAGTCTATTCTTCTACTATTTTCTTGAATCGATCTCTCACGAGGATTCCGCACTCGTGTTTGATTTGTATATCGTGTGTTCGTGAGTTTTCCGGACCTACAATTGGTATCAGAGCCAAGAATCTTAGATTCGAGGCTCTCACGATATAGATTCAAGTGTTTTGCTGAGTTTTTCTTCGAGTTTTGTTGAAGATTCGAAGGTTTCAGGGAGTTTACGATCGGGGCTGCTGCTGTTCTTGAGGTTTACGATCAGATTTTCTGGGTTTCAGGGTGTTTACGACTGATTCTGTTGAAGATCTTCGTTGTTTTTGAGTTTACGAGATCAAGATCCGATTTTTAAGGTGTTTACGACCTGGAAAAACGAGTTTACGATTGTACTTTCATCTTACACGGCGTTTACGATTTTGCAAGATCGGAAACTGTGTTTACGACTATTTCTGATCGGGAACAGGTGTTTACGACTTCTTGAGGCGGTTAAGGTGTTTATGATTTGGGATTGGATCGGAAACAGTGTTTACGATCATAATCGTGTGTTTCGATCGGAAACAGGTGTTCAATCATAATCAAGGGTTTACGATCGGAAACTCTTTTTGCGGCAAAAAGTCAATTTTTCTCACTTTCACGGAAACGGGCGTAACTTTTGACTCGTTTGGAGTTAGAAGCTCAAATTTGAACACGACGTTCGTGACACTGAGCCCCAGAATTACCCCAGACTAATGTCCAGGGGAGCTCGTTTGTACCCCCAAATTCCACTCCGAAGGCCTCCGTTTTTCAGTTTTAAGTTTTTGATACTATTTTTTGAATAGTGTTTTTGCCGCTTTTGCCGTTTTTGCAGATTGTTCAAGATTTTCAGAAGCTGCATATCTAAAGAAAGAAAATGGGTTCAGTGGATGAAGAAAAGAATATGGTTGACGACAATGATGATTTTACAGCTGAGATTGACAAAACTGAGATATGCCCCAACCCCACTTGTGCTCGTATTATTCCTAGTCTTAGACAAATCTGTAAGAATTATCAAATAGAATTGTTTGAGGTCAAGTGTGAGAGGAGTTCATTTAAGGGTAGATGGGTAAAAAATGAGGAGAAGGTGAAAGCTCAGAAGCTAGATATAGTAAAATACCAACAGATAGCAACTGAGAAATCTATCCTGTATGATAATGCTAAGTTAGAAATAGCTGACCTTAGAAAACAGGTAGATGAATTGACACATAAGAACAATGAGATGCAGGTTCAGTTAGATGTGAATCAATTAAGAAACAAAAGAATGCTACAGGCAGGTAAAGAACTATCTCAGGCTGTTATTTGTGGTCAAGTAGGGAAACATACACCAGGATTTGGGTCAGAAAAGTCTGACAAGTCCTTGGCCGCGAATGTTATAATTCCCTCACCTATCCCTAGAGATATCATAGGAATGCTCTATGAGGAGGATCAAGTAGATAGAACGGAATCAGGATATCATGAAGCAGGTCCTCCTATAGATAGTGTGTTAGTTGGTGTGACTCCTATGACAGAGGAGGAGAAAGAGAAAGAGAAACATGTGACATATGGGACGGATGATGTTGGGATAGAGTTGAAACCATACCCCAAAATTGAAGTAGAGAGGCCAAAGATCACCATCAAGCATCCAAGTATGAAACCAACAGCTGGAGTGAAGAATGAAAAGCTCAAGGGAGTAGCTGTGTCTCCCATCTCTTCAGTTGGATCATGCAATTGCCGCTGTAATTGCAAGAATGATGCATCAACATCAGAAAATCTAGAGAGCACAAAGACGATGAGGACATGTTCTACTCAGGCTTCCAGGAACCAGCAGAAAGTCAAATCTGGAGCTGCAGACAAGGCAACGAAGCAGACACAAGGCAAACCAGCTTCGTATCAGCCACCAAAGACGAATGGGTACACGTCTGACTTCTATCTAAAGAAGCAGACTTGCTTTAATTGTGACTTCGCTGGTCATATTGCTAGAAACTGTCTTTATCGCCCCTATGAACCCTATTTTCCGAAAAGTCAAAGGGTTTCATCTCAGGAGTTTGTGAAGTCTAAGCCGATGATGGTGCAGAAACCTAAGGCAATGAAGACTGTTACTCCTAAGGTTAAACCCTCTGATCAACATCGGGGCGCTGCCAAAGCTGAAAGAAAATCTTTAAATCAAAAGAACAGCTTTCCAAGTTACCAAAATTTCCAAAAACAGGTGAAGAAACAGTTTTCAAAACAACCAAAGTCTGAAAAACCCAAGGTTACCCCTCCCAAGGTAACTAAAAATGTTTTGATAAATGATTCTAAAATGCAGAAGGTTGAAATACCTAAAGTCACAACTCAAAAGGTGACTAAAACAAAAACTGTTTTCAAAAATGATTCTAAAATGCAGAAGGTTGAAATACCTAAAGTCACAACTCAAAAGATGACTAAAACAAAAACTGTTTTGAAAAGTGAATCTAAAACGAAGAAGGTTGAAATACCTAAGGTCACAACTCCAAAGGTGACTAAAAC
Source organism: Deinandra increscens subsp. villosa (assembly GCA_039602395.1). Taxonomy (NCBI): domain Eukaryota; kingdom Viridiplantae; phylum Streptophyta; class Magnoliopsida; order Asterales; family Asteraceae; genus Deinandra; species Deinandra increscens. The sequence continues at coordinate 20,300,389 of JBCNJP010000010.1, read as the reverse complement.
AAATGTTAAATCACCTGGAACTTGGAAACCAAAAATCAAGGCAGTTCCATCCCAACTTCCTGATTTTTTAAAGGGGATGTTCTTACAAGAGGTATCTTTCATTGATTCCTCAGGTGTACCCAGAAAAACAATGGCCTGGGTACTATTAGCTAACTAATCTCTCGCTCTGTGCAGGAACGATCAAGGAGGATTATCACTAACATTTTTTTATTAAGTTGTTTGTTGGTAAGTGATTGTTCCAGGCACAGTTTAGGAGACGTATCTTCATGTCATGTCAAGTAATCTATAAATGGAAGGTATGTCTCATTGAGAGGTAAAAGGTAAAAATCAGCGAGAAAGGTACTGTTCTTAACTTGGTTGTGTGAATGAAGCGGCAAAGGGTGTTTTGAGTCAAACCAAATTTCCTAAAATTTTCAATTGATTGATTAAGTGTTTGACTTCAAATGCAATGAAGTGTGCATGTCATGAAACCCTATTTTCTAAAAATTTTCAAATCAATACTTTGAAAGTTAGCTTGGCCAGATGTGTGTAAAGTCATTTAAATTGTTTGTGTGTTTGTGTGTTTTATTTTGTTAAAAAAAAAAATGATGATGCTCACAAAATTGTGACATTAAAAATTAAAAAACAAGGGGAAGAAATGTAAAGAAGATGAAAATATTGACCCCTCAAAAATAGTGTGCTTTTCAATTTTTAATTGTTTCTTGTTTTTGAGAAGTTTAGGGGAAGTCAAATGAATGACCGGGTTGGAGATGGCTGACACGCGTAAGGCGGAAGTGAAAGGCAAGCTCCACGGTGATATGCTCGGTAGGCTCGACCTAATCGTATGACCACCAATGAAAGTGCAGTAAACTTAAAAGATATATATGTTTAGTTTCTCATCCCAGGTTGCATGGTTTAAAAGACTGAGTCTCAGCAAAAACGGGTTGAGAGTGGTAATTATACCTAGTATTCACTCTCTCACACGCCATGTCTCTGCTGTCATGACTACACCACATAATCAAAAGAAAAGAAAAAGAAAAGAAAAAGAAATGAAAAAGATATAAAAAAAAATGAAAAATAATCACTCAGTTAGTCTTCTTTGCGTGCTTAGCGGCCGACCTGATCACCAACTAACGGTTAATGAAAATAAGTGGTAGTCATAGTCGGGGTGCATGGTTCCTCAAGTTGGGGGTTTGTGAATCCTCAATAAACTCTGAGGTTGGGTAGGTTTTGCTGTGTACGCTTGGGTGTGGGGACAATTAAACATGACAGTAATAATGTACTATATTAAGCATGACGCATTCGGTTGGGATTAAACGGGTTTGAGTTTAAAGCGGACAAACATACCGGCAATCACCTGGACTAGTCAAGTAACTGAAGCTGAAAAGGGTTCCTCAGTCAGATTCATACGGTTTGATCCCTTGTAAACTTTCTCATGTTTGGTTTGGTAAGTATTTGTTTATTTTTATCTTTAGTGTGTGAGTCGTTAAGTTCCTTTTTATGTGTTTTCGTCTTGGCCAGGTTGATTTGAGAAGTCAAAATATGTTTTTCAAGGGTTTTAATGCATGACAATATGCCCCTGACAGATCTTGACAAATTTTTAGGGGAAGGAGTATGGGATAATAAGTATTATCCGAAGAGAACTCGAGGATGATACTTATTATCTAATGAAAAAGACTTCCTCCGTCAGATCTTGACAAATTTTTAGGGGAAGGAGAGGGGATAATAAGTATTATCCGAAGGGAACTCGAGGATGATACTTATTATCCGAAAAGACTTCCATAATACATAGTATCCGAAGGGAACTCGAGGATAATATGTATTATCTCAGGGGAAGTCCTTAGCTGAGGGGAAGTAATCAGCTAAGGGGAAGTCTTTAGAGGTCTTTGGGTTCAGGGGAAGTTTTATAGAAAACCCGTAATCTATATTAGGGTTTTTGGTTAAAATTATGTTAATTTGAATCAACTGAACAGATGATAATTACCTCCTAACCCAAAGACCAGTTATCACATGTCTGGTAGTGTATATTTTTTTTTCAAATGTGTGTCAGACAGGTTGATGATAGAAAGATGTTACTGCTGCTCAAGTTAAAGAACCAACCGGAAATGACTTCCATCTGAAAAGCAACTGTTCAGGGGAAGTTGTTGGTATCTTTACAAGTATCCAAAAGCTTCAAAAGTTTTTCAAAGAAAATGCTCACAAGTTTAGGGGAAGCTGAAGATTTCAAGTCAATCTTTGAAAAAGAAAGTGATGCAGAGAGCAGTCAGAGATCATGAAGATCCAAATTCAACAATCAAGTTCTTCACAGTTAGAGGTTTTTCAAAATTTAACCTCTAATTATTTTGAAGATTCAAGACAGTTACCGAAGATTCAGCAAGAACTAGTTCCTTCAAGAAGCAAGTCAATGAGAGTCCTCCATTTCATTGCTTGTTCATTTCAAGAAGTTCAAGCTGATGCTGATCAAGAGGAAGTCCCAAGTGCCCGTCATGAAACCCATTGAAGATTTCTGCGGAAAGAATCTTCATCAACGTCTTTGCCAGCCAGCCAAGAAGAAGAATTTCAAAGATTGAAGACGTTTAATATCACAAGCCTAGGGGAAGATTGTAGAGGCTAGATTATGAGGCTTGTAATATTAAATAAGTTAGGCTGGGCTTAGAGGGTTTAATTAGATTAGTAGGCTAGTTTTATTATGTTTAGGGTAGTTTACTATTAGATTGGGCATGGGCTTGGGTTTATGATTGGGCTAGTTAGAGTTTATGATTGGCCCAAGGCCTTGTAAGAGGTGGTATAAATACCACCTCATGTTTATGATCAATTAAGCTTTGGAAAACATAGTTCACGACTTCTTCTTGGTGTTGGCGTTTACGATCAGCTTCAAAGCTTCGAATAGTAGCTGATTCTCATTCAAGACTTCATCTTTTCACTAGATCTAGTCTATTCTTCTACTATTTTCTTGAATCGATCTCTCACGAGGATTCCGCACTCGTGTTTGATTTGTATATCGTGTGTTCGTGAGTTTTCCGGACCTACAAGTATATACTGACTTTTTAAATGAGATAGAAAGAACAATACAGTAACACATTTTACTTACACACTTACAATAAACATTCTGCAAATACAATTTGTAACTTAACATAAGCTATTCATATACTTAAACACATAGAATACATACATTAAATTTACACATTTTCCATACATACAGTTACATAAAGATACAGCTTTACATACTTAAATAATGTACACCTTTACAAATGCTATTGCTACATTGATTTCCAATATTACTTCTTTTAACATTCTTATGACAAAAAAATGGAAAAAAAAAATCCACGACAACAAAAGGAATTAAAAACATCAAGGCAACTGTAAAGCCATTCGCCATTGAGGTGAGACTGCTAAGAAAGTATAATCCATACACATGCACTCATTAAGAAGATTTGTACTACCTATTAGTAGATGCAAAGGTAATTACATTTAATTCTCTAAGCTTGGAGTTTGTTGTAAATAAAAAAACTAACTATAACTCGCAAATATCTGTATGTACAGGGAGATGCCATTGAAGCAAAATTTGACAAAAGTAACAAGAAAATTGACAGTATAATGTAAGTTAATGAATGTTACTTGATCAACAACCATTTCTGCATTGAACCAAGATGCAGTGGATGTGCTGTTTTCCATCAAGCTGCGCTTCTACTTGCAAATAGAACAACTCTAACACTACTTGGACCAAGAGATATTCCAACGATGTACTTCAAATTTGCTTTGTGTCACATGCTATTACTACTACAACAGAAAAATTATACAAGAAACATGTTATGAAAAAAATTAAACAAGAAACATGTTATTACTACTACAAACACTAATATAACTAAATGCAGCAGATTACTGTGGACGCGTGTTAAAATGCAGTGGTCTTCAGCAGAACAAAGATTATCGCACAGTCAAAATTACACTGCTAGATGACATGTAGTTTAAATAAATGTATAAACTATCTTTCATGCAAATGCTCTGTAATTTCTAATTTATGTATTCTTATATGTAGTGGCCAAGACATAGTTGTTACTCTTTGGCAATCAATAGCACTTTCATTCACTAAGGAAGACATTACAAGGCAAATACTTGTTGTATCTGCAATTAAAGTCACGAAGTACCTAGGTATGTGCATTGTATCATAAAATAAATCTATCAAAGACAAATTACTTAATTTTATTATTAATACAAGAAAACTTTAACTTGAGTCCACTGACATTACTGTAACGTACATCAATCCACCCCTACCAAACCTACAAGAAATTATCAACACGTATGCAAAATAAAATGTAAAATCATATAAGTAAAATATATATACTTTAATCTAATAATACTCATATGTATCACCACATAGTTTTAATGAAATACAAGCCAAAACAGTTGTCTCGCAACGAATCAAAATGACAGAAAATGACACTAAGACAGGATTCACCCTTGTTGAGTTAAACCAAAAGCCATATGTAAGTACAAGGTAATAAATAACTGAGATCACAAGGATTAAACATTACTTATACTTTACAAAAATTAGTATATTTAGTCATTTCTACATGTCAAATGTAAATTTTATTCTTTTCATATATACATGGGGCAAACTAATAAACACATATAAAAATGACAATCAAAACTCTCTTGCCAAGCAACAATGAAGGAGCTACAAGCAAATCGTAAATGGTTTTTTAAGATGTGCACATTTCCAGACCATGAAAAGACTTTACATGAGGAATACTCTTATGATGAAGAGACAACCGATAAGATACCCACACTGAGTTGTTCAGATGGTCACACAGTAACTGAACCGACATACCAGTAAGTCCACAACTTATTATGAAGTGTAAGAAAAAATAGAACATCTCCTTTCAATCATTAGGTACCTAACAAGTAATTGATTCGTCCAATCATTTACTTATAAACTACATTTATATTAACTATATCCAAAATGTATACACATCCAAACATGTCCTACATTCATTCATTTCATTTCTAAATACAATTGTAACTTAAAACTTTGAAACAACTATTGCCTCCAAGCAATTCTGATGGACAACACTGCTACCATGCCAGTTGTTGTATTCAATGACACAATGGTTACAACTTTAGGAATAAGTTGCAAGGACATAGTGCAGCTACATGGGTGCAACAATGATAAGAAAGTGCCACCACATATGCTTCAACTGATAGGCGCACCTCTGAAGTATATAATTCGTCTTAAGCAGAATGCAACAACTGTAGTGGAACAAATTGAAACCAATACAATTGAGTACCAATTAACAGAATCAGTTCCCAAACTGCCTGCGCCAGAACCCAAGACATCTACTTCGAAAGTGACCCGCAGGCAGATAATTGACTCTCCAGGTACAAACAAAAACAAACTTCCATTATATACAGACACTATTTAATTTAGAAACTAACAGCAGATAAATTTTATACAATACAGGTGAAGAAAATGTTGCAGCAAAGAAACTGAAGACAAAACAAAATTAACAACTAAAGTGATACTTTTGGGATGATGCTAATGTAGTAGTTATTTTGCTAAACAAACTAAAAGGCTAGACAAGGTGGTAGTTTTTTAGAAGCAAAAGTAATGGTTATGGCATGAAAACAATAGCAGTAATCCTAATTAGGTTGCACAGTAATTGCAAAACCCTTTTGGAAAGTTAGATATAACGATGGCTGAAAAAACATGTACTTTTGTAAATGCTACAATAGGTGCTACTGTTAATGAATGTAATGTAAAAGGTATGCTTCTACTTGCAAAATCTTTAATAGTTATTATATGGTTTGACTTAAACAATTTGTTTCCAGGCATCAAAAACACTATCTATCAAGTTTTATATGTCTATAGCAGCAATTGTAAGGAATAGTTTAAGAAAGTTACGATAGATTTCGTGACAACCTAAACATCATTAACATATACTTATAATCATACTTTACCACATCACATAAAAAAGATGTTTATACGTTTTAGAAAATATGACACAAGCAACAACAACTTTTATAAATGAACACAAGTAAACTTCACTGATATGCAAAAAAAAAAAAAAAAAAAGAAAAAAAAAACACATTTATCGTCTAGCCGAGTGTCACATGATAATTTACAATTAAATCTACAGTTACTTGATACAAAAAGTTAAACTTATTTGAATATTGATAACTAAAATCTTAGATAATCACTATATTATTCTGAATTAAAAACATATTACTAATATAACAACAGTTTACAAAAATAAATTTTTTCTATTCAAATTGCAATATAATCCTTTAAGAACACTTATAACTTGGTTATTACTCCCAGTTTTATTTTATAACAAATAGTCAAAAAAGCAATTTACAAATACTTAAATTAAACTAACAATTATAGTAACAAAAAACATAAAAATCTGTACATACATTTCTCAAACAACATTTTCTTTTACAAAAGAAAATAATAATTTACAATATATATATATATAGGGTTAGGTTCAAATGAGAACTTTTTATTTTGAGAACTTTTAAAAACTAAATCTCAACCACAAATTTCAGGGGGGAGCACTACAATTCATGGGAGGGGGGATACATGTAAATAAACTTGTGGCTTAAATTAGTTCTTTTTAGTTCCTCTCTCTCTCTCTCTCTCTCTCTCTATATATATATATATATATATATATATATATATTGGGAGAGGATCATTTGAGAACTAAAAAGAACTAATTTGAGCCACAAGTTTATTTACATGTATCCCCTTCCCATGAATTGTAGTGGTTGATGGATCGAACGGAAATTTCTAGAGAGAAATCACAGGTTTGTTCAAACATCAAACTTTCATTAACAATTACAAATGACGGATTACACCGCTATTTATAGGTGAAGGGGTGGCGGCGGTTACATGGCACCCTTCCGTTCATTATTGTTCTAATCTAAGTTTATGTTACAAATTCTAATTTATATAAAACTTATGCTAAATCTGAATTGTCGATTTCTATCATTCTCCCCCTCAATTTGGATTTAGCTTCCCAAGTTCTTTTACTCCGAGTAGGCTTCTCATTTCAGCAAACTTTACTCGTGGTAGTGCCTTTGTTAAGATGTCGGCCTTCTGAAGTTCTCCACTTACGTGCTCGACTTGTATTTGTTCGTTGTCTATGCATTCACGTATGAAATGATATCTTATGTTGATATGCTTAGATCTTCCGTGAAATACAGGATTCTTCATAAGTAGTATTGCAGACTTGTTATCAACCTTTAGTGTTATTATGCTTTCCTTTAATCCTGTTAAATTGCTTAATAGTCCTTGAAGCCATAGTGCTTGACATGCTGCTGATGTAGCTGCCATAAATTCTGATTCACATGATGACAATGCTACAGTAGCTTGTTTATGGCTTGCCCATGTTATTGGCCGGTTGTTGAAGTAGAATACCATTCCAGTTGTTCCTTTACCATCATCTGGATCTACTCCAAAACTACTATCGCTATAGCCAATTATTTCTTTCTTTCCTCCTTGTATGTATTCAACTCCATAGTTGATAGTTCCTTTGATATATCTTATCAAATGTTTAACGGCTTGCATGTGTGCTAACTTTGGTTTTTCCATGTAACGACTTACATAACCAACTGCATAGGTAATATCTGGTCTAGTATGAGTCAGATATCGCAGACTGCCGATAAGTCTTCTATACTCAGTTTCATTTACTGCTTCACTTTCATCGTTCTTCGAAAGTCTTAACCCAGTTTCCATAGGGTACTTTGTAGGATTGCATTCTTCCATATTTGCTTCCTTTAAGATCTTTTGTGCATAAGCACTTTGCTTTAAGCATATCTTTCCTTTCTGTTGATCTACCTCAATTCCAAGGTAGTACGTTAACAAACCTAAATCACTCATCTCAAACTTTCCTTCCATTTCTTTCTTGAAGGCATCAATGTGTTTGTTTGAGTTTCCTGTTACGATGATATCATCAACATATATACCTATGATGATTGTAGAACCTGCTGTTGTCCTTTTGTATACAGCTTGTTCTTGTGGACATCGTATAAAGCCAATTTCCTTCAAAGTGTTGTTCAAGCGTAGGTTCCATGCTCGTGGTGCTTGCTTTAAACCATATAAAGCTTTCTTCAATTTATACACATGTGTTTCTTTTCCTTTCTTTACGAAACCTTCTGGCTGAGGTACGTATACATCTTCTTCTAAATTACCATGTAAAAAGGCTGATTTCACATCAAGGTGATGAACTGACCATCCTTCTTGTGCTGCTAAGGCAAGCAATAATCTGATGGTTTCCATTCGTGCTACGGGTGCAAATACTTCGTTGTAATCTATTCCATGCTTTTGTACATATCCTTTTGCAACTAATCTTGCTTTGTGCTTTGTTATTGAGCCAATTGCATCTCGTTTAACCTTAAACACCCATTTCAATCCAATGGTCTTCTGGTTCTTTGGAAGTTCAGTCAATATCCAAGTGTTGTTCTTCTCAATAGAGCTTATCTCATTTTTCATAGCATCTTCCCAATGACTATGACCTTTAGCTTCTTGATAACAACTTGGTTCTTCGTCAAATGCCAATAATAGATTTCCGTCTTCTATTTCTATTGGACTTGTCTTTGCATAAATATCAGATAGACTTCTAAAACCTTGTATAGGCTGGTGATCAAATTCTGCTACTCGAGGACCATTTCTTCTTGATCTCCTTCGAGTGGTTGTGGTTCGAGGATTATTAACCACTGGTGATCTGTTTTCTCCTTGTGGTTCATACTCGTAGTCTTGAGTATGTTCAAGGTCAAGTGGTAATTCTTGTGTCTGTTCATGACCTATGTTGACACTGTTTGTATTTTCTCCTTCTTGGACGTCAAAGTCAGTCCATGTTAGTTCTTTTCCACTTAATTCACCATCATACAGTTCCCAATTCCATGGTTCAGTTTCATCGAATTTTACATCTTTGCTGACGCAAATTCGGTTTTCTTCTGGATCATATAATCTATATGCCTTTGATCCAGGTTCGGTTCCTAGATGAACCATTTTCTTACTTCTATCATCTAATTTCTTTAGATGTGGTGTAGGCACTTTAACATATGCCGTACATCCAAACACTTTAATATATCCCAAGTTTGGTGTTCTACCATTTAGGGATTCATAAGGAGTCACACCTTTTAATGCTTTTGTTGGAACTCGGTTTAAGACATATACCGAGTGTCGTGCTGCTTCAGCCCATAAGTTTTGAGGTACCTTCATAGCCTTCATAATACTTCTGGTCATGTTTAGAACAGATCGGTTTCGCCTTTCTACAACACCATTTTGTTGTGGCGTGTATGGTGCGGTAAGTTGTCTAAGTATTCCTTCGTTTTCACAGAAGGTTTTAAGTTCATTGGAAGTGAATTCTCCTCCACGATCGGTTCTTAACTTCTTAAGTTTCTTCCCAGTCTTTGTTTCTACTTCTCGTTTAAATTTCTTGAAGTACTCAAAGACTTGATCTTTCGTTCTCAACATGTATGCCCACATGTATCTTGAGTGATCATCTACTAGCAGGAATATATAACTATTACCTGCTTGGGAAGTTGGAGAGATTGGTCCACATAAGTCCGCGTGTACCAACTCAAGGGGTTCTTTTGCCCTATAGCTTGTTTTATCCGGAAAAGGGTATCTACTTTGTTTTCCAGTGAGGCATGCATCACAAATTTGCGCAGGATGGTTGATTGAGGGTACTCCTCTAGCCATTCCTTTTGTACTTAGTTGCTTTAATGCTTCAAAGTTCAAATGACCTAGGCGTGCATGCCAGAGCCATGCTTGTGTGTCAATTTGTGCTTGTAAACACACGGGTGATGCAGTATGCAACTTTACTTTATATAGTCTGTTCCTTGATCTTGGAACTTTCATAAGTAGGTTACCAGATGGATCATATAACCACAAATGATCATCCTTCATTGTAACTCTACATCCAATTTCCGTTACTTGTCCCAAACTAAGTATACTACTTTGTAAGTGTGGGATGAAATAAACCTCGGTGATCAATCTTTGTTCACCATTTTTACACTCTAGGAGTATGGATCCTTTCCCCTTTATTTCTACACACGATCCATCTCCAAACTTGACCCTTCCGGTAACTTTTTCATTTAATTCAGTAAAATAGGAGCGTTCACCTGTCATGTGATTGCTTGCTCCGTTGTCTAAATACCAAATTCCGTCTTTCTGGTTCTCAGCAAAGTAGAGATTTGGTAGTACATTCTTCTCATTTAGTAGGATCTCCCTATTATCACACATTGTCATAAGGAGTGTTGGATCATCTTCCACCTCTTGGACCAAATGAGATTCATCTTGTTTTGTACGGGGCTTCGGACATTTGCTCGCATAATGACCGAATTCTTGGCAATTAAAGCATTCCACAGTGCTTATATCTCTTTTCTCTTTGTTGCCATTGTACTTCTTGGATTTGTCAAAATCCTTTGTATTTCTTCGCCCATTGTGACTAGTGTCACTATTTCTTCTTTCTTGGTTATTCCAGTTTCTCTGGTTATTCCCCTTTTTGTAATTTGACTTCCCAAAATTTCGGTTTTGATTAAACCTCTTTTGTCCATTTTCTTTGGACTTTTCATATCTAGTAAATAACAATTTATCGTTGTTATTACCAGTTTGTCCTTTGTCATTTCTTGACTTAAGACGTTCTTCATAGGCCTTTAGTCTACCAATTGCTTCATCCAACGTCATGGTATCCACATCCGAGTATTGTTCAATTGACGCAATAATCGGTAGAAATTTTTCTGGGACAGAGTCCAAAAGTTTTCGTACCATGGCGCTTTCTTGAAGGCTTGTTCCAAGGCTTTTGGATTTTGCGTTCAAGGCGCTCAACCTTCCAGCAAAATCATCTATTGTTTCATGATCTTTCATTTTTATCGTCTCAAACTCTGTTCGTAGAGTTTGTTGTCTAGCCTTTTGGACACGATCAATACCGATGTGTCTTGTCTTTAAGGCCTCCCAAATTCCTTTAGACGTGGTATGTGATGCAACCTGCATTACCATATCTTCAGGAATTGATTGGAACAGATACGCAACAGCGAGTTTATCCTTCTTGGAGTCAACTTCTGTTCCTTCTGGTGGTTCTACCGTTTCTAGTAGTCCGTGTGCACTCAGTATGGCACGTACCCGTACGGCCCATACTGTATAATTTGTGGAAGTCAAAGTGGGTATTTGCAAATTTATGGACACTCCGTCCTTTGTCGATGGTTCGTCCTTCTTTGTCATTTCTGGTTTCTCGGGTGTCTTCGGTTTTTGAGGGGTATTTTGCTTTTTTCTCCCTATTTTAGTCCCTTAAAAAATATATCTCAAAGTATAGGGTAGTTTCTGTCTTTTCAGAACTTCAAAGGTTGAGGGACAATTTCGTAATTTAGTGGAAGTAAAGGGTTTATTAGGGTAATTTCGGTTTGGTTAAAAGAAAAAAGAACGGGATCTGTGTTCACCAATTCGTCTTCCCCAAAATCAAAACTAGGTTTTTTTTTTTTTTCTTTCGCAAATCCTTCTTCCCCGTTCAAAAATCCGCACAATCGTTCTTGACCACGGTGGTCAACGGTTGTTCCCGCAGGCGATTGCCTCGATTCCCGTTCTGGTTCACGAGTCTGCAACCAATTTCTTCGGTCCGGCGGTTCAACGATGGTTCAAGTGAAACAGGGTTCTTCGAGTCCTTCGATCCCTGTTTACGGTTCTCAAACCCTTTTGCAGAAGACACGATCACTTCGTTCCCTCTTCTGGTTCTTTCTTTCCTTCCGATTTTACTCACAGTCGGAGAAGAAAGTCGACCGCGGCCTTTACACGGCGGCGATGGGCGGTTTCCGGCGACGGTTACACTACCGGCGACGGTTACACGGCGGTTGGGGAAGATCCGACGACGGTTACTCTACCGGCGACGGTTACCGACGTGGTGGTTGGGGAATTCCGGCGACGGTTACTCTACCGGCGACGGTTACCGACGTGGCTCTGATACCAATTTGATGGATCGAACGGAAATTTCTAGAGAGAAATCACAGGTTTGTTCAAACATCAAAGTTTCATTAACAATTACAAATGACGGATTACACCGCTATTTATAGGTGAAGGGGTGGCGGCGGTTACATGGCACCCTTCCGTTCATTATTGTTCTAATCTAAGTTTATGTTACAAATTCTAATTTATATAAAACTTATGCTAAATCTGAATTGTCGATTTCTATCAGTGGTCCCCCCTGAAATTTGTGGTTGATAGTTAGTTCTCAAAAGTTCTCAAAATAAAAAGTTCTCATTTGAACCTAACCCTATATATATTAATAAACTCTTACGCTTACATACCTTTTCATCCAAAAGTCTCGCCCTTTCACGCTCTCCATACTCTTATACTTCTAACATCAGAATCTTTGGTAAATGTCTAACCCTCACTTGACCGTAGGTTCATTCAATTTACTTTGCTTTTATTTAGAGATTGTTATTAATTTCTTAGTCATTTGAATTTGTATCGCATTTGCAGGTACGATTTCAGTTGACTTTGATTCGCATTTGAACCTAACCCTATATATATTAATAAACTCTTACGCTTACATACCTTTTCATCCAAAAGTCTCGCCCTTTCACGCTCTCCATACTCTTATACTTCTAACATCAGAATCTTTGGTAAATGTCTAACCCTCACTTGACCGTAGGTTCATTCAATTTACTTTGCTTTTATTTAGAGATTGTTATTAATTTCTTAGTCATTTGAATTTGTATCGCATTTGCAGGTACGATTTCAGTTGACTTTGATTCGCATTTGCAGGTACGATTTACTTTCAATTTTAGGGTTTTCTTAACTTTTGTCACCATCTGTATGTGATTCCATGATTCAGTTCTTATTTCTGAAGTAATTACCCATCGATCATCTTCTTTGTTAGCTGCATGTTTGTTAGCTCACTTTACTATTGGTGCAATTTTTGTTTTTCTTCTTTCAATAAATAAATTTTTGTTTCTTATCAGTTTGTCTTAAATTAATTTATGTTTCTTTTCATCTATATTTTATTGTTTGAAGTCATGGATTCCAAAAAAATGATTTATGGTTCTTTTTTTTTTTGTAAAAGCCAATGTCTTTTAGTCGTTTGAAATCTTCGATATTTACACTACGTCAAAATTCACCTTTAGCTACGGAAAAAAACCGTGATCAAAGGTGTTTGGTCACGTTTTTTTTTTCATTTCAATCGACACCAAAGGTCCTGTCACCTTATGTATCCTACGCCCACGTTACAATATCAGTGGCTAAAGGGTATTAACATTTGTTGTTGTAATCAAACAATTCTTCCGAAAAGCGTGGCCAAAGGGTCCCAACGGCCACATGTGTTTGTTTAACGTTGCCTTTGGTATTAAATAGTCACATATATTTTTGTTTTAGCCATATACATTATAAAAATACGTGGCCAAAGGGTTGCTGAAATCATATATTTTGTCCCAATACGCGTGGCCAAAGGGTGGCAACGGCCACGTTAAAATATCAAAAGCGTGGTCTTTGGTATTATATGGTCACGTATATTTGTGTTTTAGCCATATATGTTATAATTAATGTGGCCAAATGAGTTGCTGAAATTATAATTTTTATCGCAATACGCGTGGCTAAAGGGTGTCAACGGCCACGTTAAAATATGAATAGCGTGGCCTTTAGTATTATATGGTCACGTATATTTGTGTTTTAGCCACATATATCTAGAAAAAAAAAGTGGCCAAAGGGTAGTTGAAATCAGATATTTTGTCCCAATACGCATGGCCAAATGGTGGCAACGGCCATGTAAAAATATAAAAAGTGTGGCCTTTCGTATTATATGGTCACGTATATTTGTGTTTTAGCCACATATATTTGAAAAAAAAAAGTGGTCAAAGGGTACTTGAAATCATACATTTTGTCCCAATACGCGTGGCCAAAGGGTGGCAACGGCCACGTTAAAATATAAGAAGCGTGGCCTTTGGTATTATATGGTCACGTACATTTGTATTTTAGCCACATATATTTGAAAAAAAAAATGGCCAAAAGGTAGTTGAAATCAGATATTTTGTCCTAATACGCGTGGCCAAAGGGTGGCAATGGCCACGTTAAAATATAAAAAGTGTGGCCTTTGCTATTCACGTATATTTGTGCTTTAGCCACATATATTTGGAAAAAAGTGACCATAAGGTTGTTGAAATCAGATGGGTCCTTGCTATACACGTGGCCAATTTAAAACCTATTACAAATTATTAATTACAAATCAAATAAAATTCAATTACAAGTCAAATACAAATGAAATACAAATAAAAAATTAAAGAAAATTACACTGCATTCAAGCATTATTCTCAATTAATTTTTAATCCGGGAGCCAACAACACTACCACGTGGTCTTCATCTTCAACTGTCCAGATTTGAGCTTAATTAGGACCATTTTTTTCTTGTATTCCTTCCTATACCAAAACATATAATTGATAATTAGGTTATAGAAATTGATCATAATATATATAGCAATTTTGAAATACTTACCACCATGATAGATATGGATTGAGGAGTGCCATTTTATTGCAAGTAGTATGGGTCATCAGGTCCTAAATTCAACTGATTTCCAGATGAACATTAGATATCCAGATGAACATTAGATATCCAGATGAACTTAAAACATCCGGATGAACATCACATTAAGTTCCGGATCAACCTCAAAGTCAGTTGAACTTTATTTGGTACACATCTCACCATTTGTTCCAACAATCCCTAGCTAGCTAAAGTGTTTGAGGTACCAAATAACTTTTAAAATGGGACTACATGACATTACCAAACAGATTACTGTGAAACTATAGAATGGAATGAAACTTGACTGGAAAATATTTACCTTTTTCTTTTCAACCGATTTAGACGAGGTTGATCGACCACCGATTTCACGCCCTACAGTTCAATTAATTACTTTATGTAAATGAGCAATCAAACCGATAATGAGTTTGACAAATACTAACCGTTGTGTGTATGTCAGCATGATTAGTGTTGTGGCTAGATCCAACAAAAAACTCCTTAGAATTTACCTAGAACAATGTTTTTGAATTGGTAAAAGGTGAGAGCAGAATAATGACGCGGACCTATCATGAAAGTATTTATTATGTTCTTTTAATATAACATAAGTTGTTCCGGTTTTATTCATATAAATTAGGTATATACTCTATTTTTTTCATATTAACATACATTTTCAATTAATCATAGCAGAGCTCCATTTAACTCATAACTGTGTTCTTACATGAAGTATATATTCTTATGTACTAGGAACTTGCATCTATTTCTGTTCTTCTGGAACAAGAGTTCATCCGGATTGTGTTCTTCAGGAACAAGAGTGTATGTTATTATAAGGCACTTAAGAATAGTATGATTAAGGTGTGATGTAAAGAATTTACCTCTGTAGATGCCGGAGCATTAAGTTGTGGTAACGGAGTTCCAAGTGCAAATAGATGAGCTATAAGTAGATCAAGCTTAATATCTGATTCTTTCATCTTCAGGAAGAGGGCCTTAACTTGTTCATTTTTTTCATCCCTAAGAAGTCTCTCCTCTTTAAGTTCCAACTCAAGTTTTTCCAATTCACCATCAGTGTTGTTGGATCGATCCTTAAATTTTGTACAATTAACAGAATCTAGTTAGATGATTTTTCTAAGGATCGAAATCTCTCCTTACGCGATATCAAGTCTATAAATTACCGTGCCGAATCCGGTGATTATAGATGATTCAAGAACAATCAATCACTTACTAACAAAAGTATGAAAACAATTAAGAAACACAAAACGGCTGTTGAATACTAGAAGAAATCCGATTGCCAACACCTTATGAAAGTCGAAATTCTCAAAGAGAATTTCGATACACACTTGATCAAAAAAACACACAAGAAGCAACCCTAAACAATAAGACTAGCTATTCCTTATATAGGAAAACCTAAACTTGATAAACAAGTCACAAAATTCGGCTCATATAGCCTATATTCGACCGGGCCCCTTAACCAACCTAAACCTACACAAATTAACCCATCAACAATATACACACTAGCCCACTAGAATATCTAATGCAAAAGCCTTACAAAATTAGGGTCTCTACAATCTTCCCCTAGAGTTGAGCATTAGACAACTTTCACATTCTGAACTTCTTGGACATCTGCACAGTAGAAAGATCATACCACAGCTCCTCTTCAAAAATTGTTTTCACTGCTCGAGTATAGCACTTGGCGTATTCTTCAGTCTCTGGAGAGCTCTCAATTTGATGCTTATATAGCACCAGTATGTCCTTCTTATAAAACCTCAACAGATCATGAACTTACATTACACTCATTGTCTTTGACTTGCAAATTATTTTTGATTCTCCAGAATAATCACTATAAAACCAAGTCTGAAAGTCATCTAAACATCCTTTAAGATGCTTTATTGACAGAGGAATGGTTTTAGTTTTCTCAGTTGGTGGATACAACGTGTTTTGGAAATTCTTCTTTCCATCCAGTTTAAACACACCTCTGTATTTCTTCGTGTAGGAATTCTTGTGTGGAAAATCCTCAAACCTCTTGAATTTACTAAGCACAGCATTCCTCAACTTCATGTAAAAGTGCTCAGCATAGTCATTTCTGGAAGGGTTGGAGAATGGTGCCTTATAAAGCATTGTCAGATCCACAGTCGTCCAGGAGTAAAATTGAGTCCAACATTTGTAGTACTCCAATGGATACGGACCTTTCCTTCGAACAACAAACATATTCTTTTCTCCGTCGAACATCCAGGACTTAACGTCTGAAGTAATTCCTTGTTTATCATGATAGTGCTCACCTAGTTGAATCATGTACCTCCCAAGAGGATGAGCAAAGGTCTGAGCATCACAACCGCCATCAAACTTAGAAGTAGGCATAGTCATGTAATCTCTATCCCTTGTATCCTTGTCTTCATCGGTACCTTCAGGCATCACAGGATCAGATGCATTAGAGATATCAACTTCAAAATCAAAAACTGGTGACTGTGAGGAACCACTTGCTCCTGAACTGCCTTCTTTGTTTCCTAGATCTCCCTTATCATCTCTCTTTGGGTTTGACTGGCTTGAGTTGGCTAAATTAAGTTGTCTGATCAGCTTGTGTAACTCTCTAAACTGCCTTGAGAATTCTCTGTTTATCTTCTTCTGATTCTCCAACTCAGTATTGTGGACCTTTTGTATATCAATTAAATCTCCAATGATTTCACTCTGGGCTGTATTCTGAGCTTTTAATTAAGCTATATCTGCTCTATAGCTTTCCATTTGTCTTGAGCCGTGTGTTGTGAGGATGATGATTGACCAGTAGTAGTGCTGGTAGATGAAGGCACTTGCGGGTCCAATCGTTTCCTTCTTGGGTTGTTTAGGGCTTCAATAAGGTGTTGTGTGGCAACCTTCACCTTTTCAGTCAGATCGTCTGTAATAGAAGCACCGAGGGGAGGATCCTCTGTGGCTTTCCGTTTTTTTGACACTGGAATCTTAACAGTCTCTGTCACTTCTTCCTCGACTTCAATGTCATCAAGATATGAATCATAATTGATATTGTCGCTATCATCAAAATGTAGAGCTCCAATCTGCACATCTTCTAGATCAAAATCTTCAGAATCTGAACTATCTAAAATTTCAATTACAGGCTTCTAAGAGGCAGGCACATCATGTTCTTCTTCCACAATAGCATTTCTTTGACTAGGAACCTCCTCTCTCACAATCTCAGCAAATTCTCCAAACTTGTCGCCAAAGGGGACTTTATCAGTTAACTTGCTCTTGGGGTTTATCATAGGAAAGACCTCAATTCCCATTGCTTTAGTGTCATGTGTATCTCCCGACTTCCTCAAATTTGGATATCTGGAATCCAAAGCTAGTTGTATAAGTTTTGGGACTGCAGCAAACCTCTTGTCCCTTATCACCACAACTTTGATATCTTCAAAGATCAATCTGGACCAGTTGAATCTAACACCTCTTATCAGTGACACCATTGCATGAGTGTGCACCTGGTCTAGTTGGTCAGTAGAGCTCTTCTTAGCAATGATGCATTTTTGTAAGTAGTGAGCCAGTTTCCTCCAATAGGGTGGAATAAGAGCTTTCATGGTGGGTGGAGACACTGTATGATATCCCATCTCCTTCAAACACTAGGTAACCACTTCTTAATCCAAATCCATAGGATCAGCAGTAACATCTTTCAATCTAAGAGCATGTCTAAAGTTTTCTTTAGTCAATACCACAGTTATGCCTTGTATCTTAGCAATGATTTGTTTTCCATCATCAGAAACAGAAACAGTCTTCCAGAATTCCTGTTGCATCCTCTTGCAGATAATGGGATTTGAAGTGAGAGCACAGTGCAGACAACATCTTTTCAATCCTTCAATCATGGACTTGTACTTCTCTTTATACTCAGCAGGTAGATCCAATAAGTATGCAACAGTGTTGTGATCCTTAATAAACTCCAAGTCCCTGCATTCACAAACACCGATAAAATCCAAAACAAATGGAAATTCATTAGTCACAAGAATTTTCTCGAAAAACGGGCAGCATAACGGCTTAAAACTGGAAGAAAAACATTTGAAACATGTCATCAGGTACCGTTCCGATCGAAAACTAGGTTTTCGATCAAAAAGCGTCCTTCCGACAGGCAAGTCATTGGTTACCGGGTTCCCTGATCGAAAAGCACAAGTCACCGAGACCATTGATCGAAAAGTCTATGTCTCGATCGAAAAGCCTAGGCTTTGATCGAGAAGCATAGACTCTCGATCGAAAAGCTTTCCAACCTAATCAAAAAGCCTCTATATCGATCGAAAAGGGTCGTCTTCTCCATGTAACACCTGCAACTCAGATTAACAGTCCATATTCGAGTGTTTTTGCACACAATTTCAATCACAAACACACCCAAACCAGATATCTTCCCTGTCCCGACCAAAAAATCACAAGACATTTTCACATCCTCGAGTTTCTCCTTTGGGGTTCTAGCAATGGGCTTCAAACGGAGTGCCATGGCTCAAAATTGACACCGGGATGGTGTTCAGTGATGGATTCCGACCGCACAGGTGGCCTCAGATGGTGGAGCCGGTGGCGGACGGTGGCGAATCAGAGAGGGGGCAGGAGAGGCGGCGCAGGTGTTCCGGTGGCGGGTTCCGACGAGGGAGGTGGTGATGAGGTCGTAAGGGGGAGGCGAAGGTGGTGGTCACCGGCGGTGGAAAGGGGTGTTCGGTGGTTAGGGTTTGGCGGAGAGGGGGAAGCAAAAAGGGGTTTGATGTGGAGAAGGGAGACCGATGGTCCTCTTATCCCTTTCCTTGCTTTTAAAATTTTTACATAACACCCCCCCCCCCCTCAACCACACATTGAGCCAAATTCTAACAAACACAAGTTTTTTTTCATACCAAAATCTCTAGTTGGTCATGTTTTAAACTCATTCATTTCATAAAATCTTCCCCTGAACTCAAACCCGAGAGTTTTGTATCTAACAACTTACAAATAATTAACTACTTAGTAAAAAATAAAACAAGCCAATCAAAACAAAATAAAATAAAAAAACAAAATGAAAAACAAAAAAAATTATCTATCACTTGACAGACTGAGTTTTGAATGAGAAAGGCATATCAGGGATCATACCAGATAATTTGTGACTGATAAACCCTTTTTAGCTTCAGTTACTTCGCGAGTTCAGGCGATTGCCGGTATTTTGGTCCATCTTTAAACTCGTGCCGCTTTCGCTTACTCAAGCAATTTCATCACAGAATTTATATTTTAATGTTTATTAATTATGAACATCTCTCCAGGTCACACACATAAGTCCTAGGTATAATTTGTACATTCTATCAAGTATTCCTGGTTTCCCTACCACATTTTCCACGACACCTTTCCTTAAGCCTATAGCCATGCTCCAGACTTGGTTGAGAAAAGAAAGAATAGATCATGGAGATTTTTGGGGATAATATACAACGTCAAACGTTTTTGTTAATGCTCTCATCAGTGATGAAGGCTGGGGGTTTTGAACGCTTGAGGGTCTCTTTTGGTTGTGCACTTTGGCATCTTTTGGGTTTATTATTGTATGTAAAATGTGATCTTAGATGTACGTGGATCAGGGAGGTTCCTGGTCTCTGCTACCGCAGAACAGAGGAGTCCTGAGTCACGTACAACATTCCCAGGTCATTGCTTACGCAAAGAAGAGGGAATGTGAGTTTTTGAGTCCTGAGTCACGTACTAACCTATGTGTGTGCTTCCTATCAAGCACCATACGTTATCTTCAAGTGTTGTGATGAACCATACCTTTTGATTGATTTGTAGCAGAGCCTACCAAGCATATCAGCCATGAATCACAGCTTTTCACATCCACCTTACACGTGTCAGTCAGCAAACACCTAGAAATTTATATCACTCCCACCTGGTCAAACAAAACCAGTAAAAAATTTAAAAGCACACAAAATTTAGAGGAAACATCCAGATGTTTATTTTATATCTTCCTCTTGCTTTTAGATTTTCTTCAGAACACTGATTGCGAACAAAAACACTAGTTTTTTTTATTTTTGATTTTTTAATAATAAATAAACAGATAGAAGTTTCCAGACTACTCATCAAAGGCTATCAATCGGAGGCCTTTGATACACATTTCAGAATTGGCACTAGGGAGGGGTTTGGTGAACATGTCCGCCACATTGTCATCTGACTGCACCCGTTCTAAGTGAATGAGCCTGCTTTCATAGCAGTACCGAATGAAGTGCGTTTTAATATCAATGTGCTTGGTTTTAGAGTGTTGCACAGGGTTTTTAACAATTTGTAAAGCTGCGTTATTATCACAGTAAATGGGAGTGTCAAAAAAATTCAAATCATAATCTCCCAGTTGATGCTGCAGCCACACCACCTGTGAGCAACATGTAGAAGCAGCCACATATTCAGCTTCGGTTGTTGATTGTGACACCGTGTGCTGCTTCTTGCTTTGCCATGCTACCAACCTGTCCCCTAAGAACTGTGCTCCAGCAGATGTAGATTTCCTGTCAAGCTCATTGCCACCATAATCACTATCAGTAAATGCATATAGGTTAAACCCAGACTCTTTAGGGTACCAGAGGCCCAGCCATGGCCTACCCTTTAAATATTTAAAAATTCGTTTAACAGCAGATAAATGAGAGAGTTTAGAATTAGCCTGATATCGTGCGCATTGGCACACTACAAGCATGATGTCTGTTCGACTGGCCGTCAAATACATAAGTGACCCGATCATGGACCGGTACATGTGCTCGCTCACTGATTGACCATCTGGATCTTTGGTAAGTGCAGGCCTGGCTGCCATAGGTGTGGAGACATGCTTCGAATCTACCATATTCAATTTTTCCAGAATCTCTGTGACATATTTCGCTTGGTGAATGAGGATCCCCCTAGCACTCTGCTTCACTTGTAATGCGAGGAAGAATTCCATTTCGCCCATTTGACTCATCTCAAATTTTGTCCGCATCACTTTTTCAAACTCTTTACACAAATCATCATTCGTGGACCCGAAGATGATGTTGTCCACATAAACTTGCACCATGATGATGTCATGTTCAACCTCTTTTCTGAATAGCGTCTGATCCACTATGCCCCTTGTGTATCCATGTGCTAGTAGATGATCAGTCAATATTTTGTACCCCGACCGAGGGGCATGGTGTAAGCCATACAATGCTTTGTCTAGATTGTACACATGATAGGGGTGTGTCTCATTAATGAACCCAGGAGGTTGAGTAACATACAACACTTCATCCATGTCAGCATAGAGAAATGCAGTTTTCACGTCCAATTTGTATACCGTGAAATTCATGTAGGATGCGTAGGCCAAAAAGACTCTTATTGCCTCTAACCGAGCAACGGCCACGTAAACCTCATAATAAACAATACCTTGGACCTCCTTATGCCCTTGAACCACCAACCTTGCCTTGTTTCTGACAATAATACCATTGTCATCCTTTTTATTTTTGTAAAGCCATCGAGTTGTGATGACCTTTTTGTCAGCAGGCCTTTCCACCAACTGCCATACCTGAAGCCTTGAGAATTGATTCAGCTCTTCATGCATGGATTCCACCTAGCTAGGATCCGTTAAAGCCATTGTAATGTTTGGGGGCTCAATTTGAGAGATAAAGCAAAAATACATGCAGTGATTGATGTCCCCTGATTGACTTCTTATTATCACCCCTGAGGCTAACGGACCAATGACATTGTCCAAGGGGTGATATTTGTGGATCCTTGTTTCAGCAACAGCTTGAACGGGAATTTCTAGAGGTAGATTTTTTTGTTCTGGTTCTTCATTTGTTTCAGCTTCTCCTTCTGCTTCAGCTACCTGAGAGTGAGCAGTTTCAATGCCAGGGTTGTTCTCTGCCTCATTATCAATACCAACATCAACAGTTTCCTGTGCTGGTGTTGTATATGCGTCGGAGGTAGTGACCGGAGATTTTGTAATGGAATGAGTTATTGATGGTCCTCAAATTGTGTCATCAAAAGTTCTTCAGCTATGACCGAGTCCAATCCAAATGGAAGGAAAAATTGATTGTAATCAAAAGCTTGCACGGGACCCTCTCCACCATCTGAGGGATTTTCTTCAAGCCAATCCACATTGGTAGACTCCATTACAATACTGGTTGTTTTGTTGAGCACCCTGTAAGCTGAGCTGGCAGAGTAACCTACAAAATGATACTCATCAGATTTAGCAGCAAATTTTGGTAAATAAGTATTTACTAAAACATTGCAAAGACATCCAAAAGCCCGAAGATGCTCAATTCTCGGCTTGTCATGGTAGATCAATTCGTAAGGGGTCTTCTGGTGTCCCTTATTGATGAGAACCCTGTTTTGGACATAACAAGCAGTGTTAACTGCCTCTGCCCAAAACATGTGAGGCGGCTTAGAATCACACAACATAGTACGGGCAGCTTCAATTAGAGTTCTATTGCGTCGTTCTGCTACGCCATTCTGCTAAGGAGTGTAGGGAGCACTATACTGATGTTCAATTCCTTTCTTAGTGCAGAATTCATCAATGATACGATTCTTGAATTCTATCCCATTGTCTCTCCTGATGGATTTCACCTTCAGATTTAACTTTTTTTCAATAAGCTTGAGGAATGCTATCAATACTCCTGCAACGTCACTTTTCCTTGGAAAAAAGAACACCCACATGAAACGAGAAAAATCATCACTAATTACTAAACAAAATGCACAACGATTAAGGCTTAACATACTGACAAGACCAAAGAGGTCCATGTGAAGTAGCTCCAGTACTGATGAGATTCTGTTGAACACCTTTGGCTTGTGTGGGCGTTTGTGCTGCTTCCCCTTAGCACATGCCACACATTTCTCCTTGAGCACGAATTCTTTGATAGGAAGGTCTTTGACAAGCCCTCCTCTTGCAAGTCGATTCAAATTCTTCAGATTCATGTGCCCTAAACATCTGTGCCATAATTGAGCATGGTTCTCAGCTGTTTTGGAGAGAAGACATGCCACCTCAGTTGTGGGGAGCTTTTGCATGTTGAGTACATAGGAGTTGCCGTATCTTGGTGTTCTCATTAACACTCAATCGTCGGGGATGGAGTACCCAGGTTTGAGAATTAGACATTCCTTGTTATTGAAAAGCATTGGGTACTCCCTGTCACATATTTGTGAAACACTTAACAAACTGTGTTTCAACTGCGATACATAGTTTACATCATGGAAGCTGAGACATCTGTTTCTAACTGTTCCTTTCTAACAAATATATCCTCCAACTCCTCCTGCGAACGATACATATCCTCCATCAAATTGCTCCAAATCTTGTAGTAGATATATATCGCCCGTCATGTGCCGGGAACAACCACTTTCAACATACCAAAGGTTGTTAACATTCCTCCTTGGGTGTTCCTACATTCAACGGAGATCAGTTAGTTTTGGGTACCCAGGCCTTTAATGAGTCTGGCTGATGGTGGGTCAGTTTTGGCTGAACTGAGAATTTCCTTTGTGTTGACCCTTTTGGGACAGTGATTTTCTTTCCCAAGCTCCTGAGGCCTTTTCGGTGGATTTTTACTTTTATTTTGATTTTGATAATTCACCTCTTGGATATGTTTGGAGTGTTTTTTGTAAACCTTAGTGGGCTTGAAAGACAAGTTTACCACCTTTGGAATGTTCCACCTGTCATCCTTCCTCCAACCAATTAATTTAGACAGACCAACTAGTTTTGGATGGAAGGGTGGTTTAGAAACCTGGTTTGAAGGTGAAACAGATTTTGGTATCCAAACTGGTTTAAGAAGATTGACTGTCTTTACTGATTTGTGAAACACTTAGCTTTCTTTAAAAACAGTCTTTGGCTGTTGCTTAGGAAACTTGGGTTTCTGATTTACTCTGTATCCCTGAGGTGCCAGTTTCTGCACCTTGGATTTTAAAGGACCAGGCCTTGGAGTTGGGTCATTTTGTGTTTGGTCCTTTGGAATGAGCTTCTGATGAACCCTTTTGGGATAGAAGGGTTCATATGGTCGGTGTAAACAGTTTCTTGCCATGTGTCCTGGTCTACCACACACATGGCAAGACTGTTTCTTTGGATACGCGGGAGCCTGTTGTTGGTTACGCCCAGTGGATATCCAGGTTGGTTTTGAACAATTTTTGTTGATCCAATGGGTTTTACCGTGTGGCTTTGTAGTTAAAATAAACTCCCGCTATATCGGCTTAAACTGGTCATATGCAGAATTGACTTCTGGGTACGGGACAAAATCATGAGGTCTAATGTCCCGCACTTTCTGCACATTTTGGTCACCATTATAATTCTTATTTTCAGAAGGTTTTACACCAGACAAACCATCACTTGTGGGTTTTGGACCAGCAACATGTGGTCCCTTACCCCTTCTTAAAATCTTAATAGTTCTTAAAGATTTCACAGGTTTTGCATCACATTTACCAAAATTAAACACACCACAATCAGAAGTTTTATCACACAAATCTGACTCGGAAGTTTTTGACTCAGACTTAACAGAAGATTCAAGTTTTTTAAAATCAAAGTTTTTATAATAATCATCATAATTAGACTTCTTTGGACTCTTAGGATCCTCCTTGCTATTCACTACCCCTGCTTCTTAATTACCTTTATCTACACAACAAGTAGAATTTTTAGTAATGTTAGAAACAAGAGCAGGTAGCTTAATTGGACAAGCAGCAAGTTTTCGATCAATTTATGCCTTAACTTCTAAAGTGGACTTAGAGATTTCGTGATCAGGTATCATTTCATGCATTAAAGGCATTGGGACAGAGTGCATGGATTTTTCATTTTTATCATCGGCACCAAAACCTAAACTCGAGTTCCCTTTAACATGTCGCATTCTAACATCAGTATTGTAAAAAAGGGAACTAGCCTTCAACATTTCAGACACAATTTTGTCATTTCGTTCAATTTTGTTTTGTGAGGTTCCTAATTTGGCTTTAAGCTCTTCTACTTCCTTGGTTAGACTTTCAACCTTAGAGTCAGCAATTCTAAGATATCCACTTTTATCACTCACCTGAGATTGAAGATTTTTAATGTCTAACTTAGCAGCTTCCAGTTTTTCTCTAAATATCCTACTCTGACTTTTATATTCCCTAAGATCTCTAGCAGTTGACTCATGATTTAGGGTTTCATTGATGAACTTACATTCCCAGTCTTTACATTCATTAAACATAGATTGACATTTAGAATTTGAGCATACCTCATGACTGCTTGTGCTGGCTTGAGAGCCTGGAGTGATGTCTGCCATGAAGGCGTGGTGACAGACTTCAGCAGCTTCCTTATGTGCTTCTTCTTCTGCAGGGAGGGCCACATGATCAATTGTCAGACTCAAATTTTCCACATGAGTAGTCCAATCGTATCCTGGTGTGTGCTGGACCACCAGTGCCCTATCATTCTTCCCAGTCTCCTTTCTTACACCTTCAGTCCTATCATCAGTTCTGACGTCTCTTTCAATCTTTGGCTTGGTGCACTCTCTATCATAGTGTCCATACTCATTGCAGTTGTAGCACCGCATGTTTGCCTTGTTGAAGCTGAGCTTTATCCCTTTTCCTCCATTCCAATCCTTCGTCCCCGTCTTGGCCATAAACTGCTTAGCTCTTAAAGCTGACATTCCCATCTGATAAGAATTGTCCATGTGCTCCAGGTCTTCCGGGTTCACTTGATTGACATCATCTGGAGTTAAGTCAATGGGTAGAAGAGAACCTGCAATGAGTGCCTGATAGCAACTCATAATACCTACACCAAGAGCACAACTAGGGTCTCTGGTTAGATTATTTATATCTAACAAAATAAGGTTGGATGTTCCAGATAAGTTAGACCCAGTGGCTTGTGAAATAAATCCCATCTGACTAGAGTGTGAGTTGTTTGGAACTGCAGCTGGTTGTGAGATGAAAGCTTGATTGACTTGGTTAATCAAAGATCCATTGCCCAACTTTGTGGCCCTCTTCCGCTTCTTCTCTTCGTAAGCTCTAATTGTTGACATGAGCTCACTCAATGGTGAAGTAGTTATTTCCACCGTCTTCTCTATCAACTCAATTGTACTATCCCAGTTTGGTGGAAGTGAGTTCACCAGCTTCTTGTTTACCTCCACCTGTGTGTAGATGACCCCAACATCTTTCATTCCTGTCACAATTTTGATGGACAGATTTGACATGTCGTATGCCATTGAAAAACAAGTTGAGAGTCGAAAAATAGGTTTTCAATCGGAAAGTGGTTGGGTCGAAAAGTAGGTTTTCGATCAGAAAGTGGTTGTGGATTGAAATGTCTCAGAGGGGACTTTCCGATCGGAAAAAGAAGCTAATCGAAAAGTCTCGGGGGACTTTCCGATTGGAGAATGCTGATCGAAAAGTCACACAGGGAGACTTTCCGATTGGAGGCGGCATATCGAAAGTCTCAAGGGGACTTTTCGATTGAGAGAACAAGCAACAATGACTGATCGAAAAGTCACAGAGGGACTTTCTCGATCAACAATGTGCGTCAGGATGTGCTTTTTGATCAAGGGGTCTATCGAAAAGCTTTGAACAGGGTCGAAAAACCAAACTATCACGATTGAAACACGAAGAAAACTTCTGTCTTGAATCGAAACCTGCAAAAATACTATCGAACAGTGCTAAAAGTTGAAAAAACACCACAAAACTCAAATCGTTAGTTCATCAAAGCTTGAATCGGATATCGCGAGAGCCTCGAAACTTGCGTTTCTTAGCTCTGATACCAATTGTAAGGATCGAAATCTCTCCTCACACGATATCAAGTCATTAAATCACTGTGCGGAATCTGGTGATTATAAATGATTCAAGAACAATCAAACACTTAATAACAAAAGTATGAATATGATTAAAAACACAAACCGGTTGTTGAATACTAGAAGAAATCCGATTGCCAACACCTTATGAAAGTCGAAATTCTCAAAGAGAATTTCGATACACACCTGATCAACAAAACACATAAGAAGCAACCCTAAACAAGTAGACTAGCTATTCCTTATACAGGAAAACCTAAACTTGATAAACAAGTCACAAAATTCAGCTCACATAGCCTATTTTCGACCGGACCCCTTAACCAACCTAACCCACACAAATTAGCCCATCAACAACATACACACTAGCCCACTAGAATATCTAATGCAAAAGCCTTACAAAATTAGGGTCTCTACAATTTTTAACAAAGTACATAAATAGGAAAGCATGCAGACCCTATTGATGCATTATCTACTAATTCGTTCTTTATTATTAATATATCACATAAAGACCCTATTGCTTAATTATTTGATATGTTATACACAAATTAGAGACATCTAAAGGGAAGAGTGGAATACATCATGTCTTCAATGGATATAAACAAATTACCATTTCTAGCAAAGTAGCAGATGCATGACATCAACATTCTTCTATTCTTCTACAGGGGATTCAAACTACAATTTCATTATTTTGTACCCCTCTAACATGAACCTACACAAAATGTTGGAAACATTCCTATATATGTGCTCTAGGACCATTTCCTAGTAATGACCAGAGTAACATAAATTAGTTCTTAATTATTAATATATCACATAAAGATTGATTAATTATTTGATATGTTATACACAAATTAAAGACATCTAAAGGGAAGAGCGGATCACATCATGTCTTCAGTGGATATAAACAAACAGTTCACCATTTCTAGCAGTGTACGTAAAGAAGAAAGGAGGTTCACAAGTAACATGAATCTACAAACATGTGCATATGCTTGACCTCAACATTCCTAGCATAGAAATAACTAAGTTAGCATGCTCCCACAATCATTTAAGAAGGTAAATAACTAATTTAGCATAAAATGAATGGGTTGAAATGAATGGAGAGGATTTCTATAATATATACCCCTTCCTAATCACTACGTCAAATTTCACCTTTGGCCACGGAAAAAACCGTGACCAAAGGTGTTTGGTCACGTTTATTTTTTCCATTTTAATCGACACCATAGGTCCCGTCACCTTATGTATCCTACGGCCACGTTCCAATATCAGTGGCTGAAGCCACCTAGAAGCCTGGCTAAAGGGTACCAATATTTGTTGTTGTAATCAAACAATTCTTTTGGAACGCGTGGCCAAAGGGTCCCAACGGCCACATGTGTTTGTTTAACGTGGGCTTTGGTATTATATCGTCACATATATTTGTTTTTTTAGCCACGTATGTTATAAAAAAAACGTGGCCAAATGGGTTGCTGAAATCATACATTTTGTCCCAATAAGCGTGGCCAAAGGGGGGCAACGGCCACGTTAAAATATCAAAAGTGTGGCCTTTGGTATAATATGGTCACGTATATTTGTGTTTTAGCCATATATGTTATAGAAAAACGTGGCCAAATGAGTTGCTGAAATCATACATTTTGTCCCAATACGCGTGGCCAAAAGGGTGGCAACGGCCACATTAAAATATAAAAAGTGTGACCTTTGGTATTATATGGTCACGTATATTTGTGTTTTAGCCACATATATTTGGAAAAAAAAAGTGGCCAAAGGGTAGTTGAAATCAGATATGTTGTCCCAATACGCATGGCCAAAGGGTGGCAACCGCCACATTAAAATATAAAAAGTGTGGC
>JBCNJP010000010.1:20248946-20270904 GCA_039602395.1 Deinandra increscens subsp. villosa | reverse complement strand
ACAACTACAAAAAACGGATACATTACTAAAACACAACTCAAAAGTGAAAATGATAAATTACTATGCAATTTAGAACAAAAATACGAAAACACCGCCATGTTGTGAATTTCTCATGTATAATAATTTTGTTTCCAAAAATATTAAACGACGTCCAATTAGGATGGTGAGGAGCAATTAGGAGCAATTAGGACCAACCAGACTCAATGAGGACTAAATACTAACAATTAGCGTCATGTAGGATACTTTAGTGAAGACCAGTTATGGTCAATTAATATGGTCAATGAATACGAATTAGGACCGGTTCAATGAGAAGGTCGATTATGCTCATAGGACCGATAAGGACGGAGCATGAAGGAAGTGACTAATGAGGATCGATGATCAAGTATGACCAATTAGGACTAATTGGGGCCAATTAGTTTGAATGAGGACCAATGATACCAATAAGGGTAAATCAGGGTTAGTGATGGTCGATTAAGACCAATTAGGTTTAATTAGGGTCAATGAGGACCCATTAGTACCAATGATGGTCGAATATGTTCGATTAGGAGCAATAAGGATGAATTATGACTTATTAGGGCCAGTTAGGACTGATGACGGCCAAATAGACAGAATAAGTACCAATATGGCTCAATTCGGGTTAATGAGGATCAATTTGCACAAATTGGACCAATAAAGACCAATTAGTGTCAGTTAGCCTCAATAAGGACCTACTATTGTGTGTTTTTCCTAGATTATTTGCTAGGTGGGTTTTGCCTTTGGGCTTGTTTTCTGTTTTTGTTGGTTTTCTTGTGTTTACGTACTTTGGGGCATGTCCCAAGTATAAACTAGTAAGGGTGTCTCCTTACTACTTGTGCTTTTTTTGCGGTTTATCAATACAAATCACCGGGGTAACCCGTTACCTAAAAAAAAAATAGACTCATCGAGTACTATTTACTTTGAAATACAACAAATTTGAGTCAATTAGGCCTAATTGACCCCAATTGATTATAATTGGTCCTAAATGAGCCTAATTGGTCGTAATTGACCGTAAGTGATCTTCATTAAACCTAACCGAGCCGAATAGACTATAATTGACCTACATTGGCCCTAATTCATCCTAACTGAGTGTTCACTGGCCCTCATTGGTACTCATTTGTCACAAATGACCATGGTTGACCTTAATTCAGTCTACTGGTCCTCATTAAGCGTAATTGGCCCTCAATCGGCCTAATAAACCCTAATTGGTCATATTTGGTCCTCATAAGGCGTCGGCATTGAGCAAAATCGACCCTCGTTAGTTATAACTGGTCTTCATCATTGACCCTAATTAATCCTCATTGACCCAAATTGACCCTAATTTACCCTAATTAGGCCTCGTGGATTTGTTGGTCCTAATTGGTCCTACTTTCTCTTCATTTGTCCTCATCGGTCTTAATCGACCCTAATTGATGTGGATTCATTTAAAATAGATTAATAATATTTTTCTAAACCAAATTAATTTATCAAAAATTTCCCCCACATAAGACGTCGACAAACGCCTGCAAATCGACCCTCGTTAGTTATAACTGGTCTTCATCATTGACCCTAATTGATCCTCATTGACCCAAATTGACCCCAATTTACCCTAATTAGGCCTCGTGGCTTCGTTGGTCCTAATTGGTCCTACTTTATCTTCATTTGAGCTCATCAGTCTTAATCGACCCTAATTGATGTGGATTCATTTAAAATAAATTAATAATATTTTTCTAAACCAAATTAAATTATCAAAAATTTCCCCCATCCCAATTTCAACTAAATGGGCAAACTCCAATAACTTCCCCTATTTCAATTCTTAGGGTTCATTGTGATCCAGAAGAACTGCCGTTAGTATAAAACTGCATTTTCGAAAAACAGTTACTCTCTATTTTCTCTCCAGGTTTCTAATTGGCGATTTAAACCTAAACCTTACTCTATAATTTCTCACAAATGGCACCCAAATTAAATCGAAAGGCTGCATCAAAGGCTACTCAACTGTTCTTCGCCGAACACAATGTTGTAGTGTACTTCGAGAAGTCTGATATGTCACACCCTGGTCAAGGAGGGGTGCGAACGGATGGAATCATAGTCCTGGGTACAAGGAACATCATCTACTTCATTAATCATTAATAATAAAATTACATATCGATTTGTTGCAGCGGAAAAGCAGTGGCGATATGCATAAGTTTTACAAAATAGACAAGTCTTAATTTCAGAAATTACTCAAACATTAATTAAGATAGAAAGGGACTACGATTCCGGGATTTGCAGGCCCGTTTATTTAAGGTTCGCCCCATTTGCATGCCTTGATAGATTCATTTAACTGAGAAATACATGATTTTAAAGAAAGGTCAACATATTGTTGGTGAGTTCACAGGTTTTAAGACTCTACAAATAATTTGTAAACAACCTTGATTTCAAACACTAACAGTTTTACCCACTCATGGTGTCTCGCCCAAGAAACACCGTAAATAACAGAATAACTGGCATGTACTTACTAACAAGTCAAGGGTGTCATGACTGGAGCTACCAGTCGTAAGCAGGGTTGTCAACCCAAATAGATTTATTCACTAGCTATCGTTTCGTACAGAACTAATTGAAATCAGTTAATAGTGGGATTTAGTTCACATGACGTTATATAACGAAATGCACACAAGTTGGGCAGTAACAGAACATGTAACCATACGTTTAACAGTAATCCATAATATCAAGTAAAAATGTTTGTTTGATCATGATTTCTCCCCCATAGTAATAAAACAGTTAAAAGAAAGGGGTCGTGAAACTCACTTGAATAGCGGTGAAGTGAAGTGAATATGCTAGAAATCGAGACGAGCAAGTAATGCCCTAATATAAATATAAACAGAACATTTATATAAGGGTCTGATTTGAGTAACAATTTGTCACCCAAGTGATTACCGGTCAAGTCTTGATGTAATAATCCCGTTTGTATTTGTTTGGAAAACCCGTCAAAACATTTATGTTTGTTTTGGTGAAAAGAAATGTCGAAAGTTATGAAATGTCGAAAGTTATGAATAGAACTTAAATAAAACCTTTTTTTTAATTGCGTGAGTCTATTTTAATTAACTTCTCAAATTACGACAACGTATAAAGTTAACTTTTATTATGAGTTTTAGTTATAATATATAGTTTAAACATATCAAGAATAATAGAAGTCGTTCTAAATATTTCGTGAACTAAAATACTAAATCTTTTTGTTGAAAGATTTGTAGGTACCCGGTTTTACCGGTAACGGCGTTTTATTTGGTTTTATTTATATAAAACGGTTTTTCCAACACTTGGGCTTTTGGAAACACTCAAGTAAAAGTTTATAAATGTTTGACCAAATGTTTGTTTGGTTGATTTCAACATAAACTCGTAAATATTAAAGTTTCTTGTTGCGTATAACTCTGTTTTGACCCCCGTTTTCTCCCTACGCAACATTTTTCCGTTTTGGTTACTTTGGTTAAATAAAAACATCTAAAAATTTTATAAAATTTCGTCCTAAGTCAGATCTGGGCCAGATTTGTATTTATAATGTTTTAGGAATTAAAAACATGATTTTTAGTTATTAAACATGATTTTTAGGAACTAGTCTTTTTGTGGAATGACCCCAAAGTTTTGAGTCATCCCTTTTATGGTTCTAAAATCCCATGTTTTCTTCTTAAATGTGTGTCATTCAATACATGTCAATTGACATGTATTAAATTTATATTTTAGCCACTTTTAGGTAAATACAACTTTCCATTTTAGTCTTTCATGATTTCATTAACATATTATGAATTGAGGTGGTTAAGGGGTCATCAAGCAACTATTAACAACACATATAAAAAAAATATTCCAAGTCTAGGACGTATATTTTAACAAAATGTTAAATCTTAAAAGATTATTTTTTTATGTCCTTTTGGTAATTACTAACACATGGTATTAAAATACTTATGACCACATTACTTTAACATCTTTATGTTAAGATAATTTTTCTCTCATAATTTCCACAAGCATTATGTCTAAAACAACATATCCCAAATTTACTAACACCCACGGTTCCTTTTTAAGTCATTTTTTAATTAGCAATATCATAAGAATATTACTTAGGTCCTCTTAATACTTCTTGCACTAAGGCTTATTTCATATGAATATTAGTAAATTAATAGATACAAGAACATGACTCAAACTGATGAGTTCTTCGGATATAGTCTTTGGGGTTGTTCTTGAGTAAAAAAAAGTATATATATATATATATATATATATATATATATATATATATATATATATATATATATATATATATATATATATATATATGGGTGAGGTTCATTGTAGACACTTTCGCATGTGAAATAGCTCTTTTTCACATGTGAAAGTTTCTAATTAATGAGAAAAAAGAAAAAAAGAAAAAAGAAAATTAATCACAACCATTAGATCAAGAGATCTAATGGTGAAAAAGGGTGTCTACCTGTCTACACTTATGGGGGTGTCTACAATGAACTTTTCACTATATATATATAGAGAGAGAGAGAGATATAGAGAAAAGATAAAATGAAAACCCACTTGAGTTGGAAAAACCATGAAAACTTTTCAAAAAAGGGGTAAAAAATTCGCTTTTTTTTCTAAATTTTTTTATGGTGGTTCTCTATGTTATAGAGCTCCCCTTTATTGAAAAAAATCAAAAAAACGCCTACTCAATTTTTTTTTTAAAAATTCTCAAAAAATCGTTTTTTTGCATATACTTAGTATCTCGGCCAAAACGGGGGTAAACAATCGTGTTTTTATTTTCATATATTTTTTTATACATTCTACATCCCATTTTAATACTTTTGGTGAAAAAAAATCAAAAAAGCGCCTAGGAAATATTTTTATAAAAAATAATTAGTGTTTTATTTACATACGTAAGAAGCGAAATTTACATATGTAACTGGGCTTTTTTCACATATGTAACGTGAAAAATTCCAGATTTTGGAATTTTTTTTTAAAAAAAAACCCCTAGGCGGTTTTTTGATTTTTTTTCACCATGGGGATCGATATAAGGCAAAGAATCACTAAAAAAAATTTGAAAAAAAAAAAAACTTTTTGGCCTCATTTTTGAAGAGTTTCCATGGTTTTTCCAACTCAAGTGGGTTTTCAATATATCCTTACCCTATATATATATATAGATATATATATATATATATATATTATATATATAGGGAGAGGATCATTTGAGAACCAATTTGATTTGAGAACTAAAAAGAACTAATTTGAGCCACATGTTTATTACATGTATCCCCCCTCCCATGAATTGTAGTGGTCCCCCCCCCCATGAAATTTGTGGTTGAGATTTAGTTCTCAAAAGTTCTCAAAATAAAAAGTTCTCATTTGAACCTAACCATATATATATATATATATATATATATATATATATATATATATATATATATATAGGGGGATGATCATTTGAGAACCAATTTGATTTGAAAACTAAAAAGAACTAATTTGAGCCACAAGTTTATTTACATGTATCCTCCCTCCCATGAATTCTAGTGGTTCCCCCCTGAAATGTATGGTTGAGATTTAGTTCTCAAAAGTTCTCAAAATAAAAAGTTCTCATTTGAACCTAACCCTATATATATATATATATATATATATATATATATATATATATATAGGGAGAGGATCAATTGAGAACTAATTGGTTTTGAGAACTAAAAAGAACTAATTTGAGCCACAAGTTATTTACATGTATCCCTCTCCCATGAATTGTAGTGGTTCCCCCCTGAAATTTGTGGTTGAGATTTAGTTCTCAAAAGTTCTCAAAACAAAAAGTTCTCATTTGAACCTAACCCTATATATATATACTAGTATGGTGCCCGCGCGTTGCGGCGGCTACAGTTTATATCTCGTTATTTGTCTTTTGTCCGCGCGTTGCGGCCGCCTGACAATTTACAACGCGATATTCGTTTCTGTTAGTGCGATGCGGTGCGTCGAAAGTTTATAGCGCGTTATTCACCAATTGTTAGCACGTTATAGCGACACGACAATTAACAACGTGATATTCGTTACTGTTAACGTGATGCGGCGTAACGACAATTTATAAGGAGTTAAATTTGGAACACATCCTATCTGAACCACGACCCTGTATCATGATCTGAGCTTTGTTAGTTACAGACCATGATTTAAACAATGATCCAACAAATCTAATTAGATAAAGCAAAAAAGAAATAAAGAACTTAATATGGTCAAACTATTGCACTGATTTTGTTCCAATTTAAGTACCAACCGAACATAAAGTATATTAGAATTCTAAAAGCAAACAGTTTTGAATAACCCAAAAACATGTAGAAACAATTCATTACATTTTTACAAAAAAAATAAACGAAATTAATCCAAAGATACATAAGACGCAAAACAACTTGCAAAACGAAATAAAAATTTAGTAAAAATAAAATCGACTCAACTAATGCACATTCACATTTTGAAAAGACATATGTGTATAGTTTGTTTCATGAGATGGTTTTGCTTCTAATTTAGAGCGAACGTTGAGTCTATATTTATTCTGAGATCTAAAAAAAATGTACAAAAGCATTCTAATTTATGTTGAGATCCACATCCACACTCTAATTTATGTTGAGATCCACATCGACACATACAGATCAATAAAGGGCATCTTTGGGAACTATTGAGATGTCATCTTCTAATTATAGATAGGGAGAGGCTTTCAAATTTGTCTAGGAACCGATATGGGATAAGGGTAAAGCGAGTGTTAGAGGAACAATTTTGTGAATGGGGAGATGCATCTGTTTAAAAGTAAAAATGATTTAGGACAGAAAGGATTGAACTTAGAACCTCTCACAGTTAAGAACACAAGTTACTAACTCTGCTGAGTGTTTAGTAAATTTTGCAGGTATAACTATTTTATCAAGGTCTTGTAGGTTGATGAGTTTTTTAAATGGTAAAATCCCAGATAATTTTATGTGCTTCATAAAGATTCAGATCCACATTGCCAGTTCAGCCGGTAGAAACTTTCTTTTTCTTTTAAGTTTGTGGTCTTCGGTTCGAAGCTGTTGCCCCTCTTAAAATTTTTAAATTGAATAATTGATTTAGGTTTAATTCAACCCACCCAATATTTATCTGCTTAAACATGTGTAAGCACTCGCGATTCTTCTTAGTTCTTCAATATCTTTCCTAGCCTTCGTAGCTCTACTGGTTCATCATCTTCGTTACCTATCGGCTTTCTTCGTTTTTTATTATCAAAGTCTGTTGTATATTGTCCAACTACATAAAAATTGTATTACAATCTGTTCTGTACTATAACTATATTTTGTGGTGTATCTATTGTATTCCTGATTTTTTTTATATTTGAACAACCATGAACATTTATTGCTTTATTTCTTTAACTTGAACTTTATATTCATTCCTGCACTATTACAAATAAATTTTTTGTACCCTTTGTATTCCTGTTGGTTTTAAATTCGAGCTTCTATGAACACTTGCAATTTTCTTTTACCTATATTACATAGAACATCATATTTGTTTATACTTATCGTTTAATGATGATCATAATCTTCTCAATACTACGTTTCACAGGTGTTTCAAATCAGGCTTGAAATCTTTTATATCAGCTGTGTATATCTCACAGGTAGGTGTCTCACACAGCAGCCCTTTATCATTTAATGATGATCATAATCTTCTCAATACTGCTGCGTTCACTCACACATCAGCCCTTTACGAAACAGGTCCTGAAATTTCGATCCACATTCGGTAAAAAAACTAACAGCAATCTTCACAATATCATAGATTAGATGATGATTATGATATTGAATGATGGGGTAATGCTTTTTGTTAGCAATCTTCAGAATTTTAATGTAGATTGGTGGTAGTAGTGACAACAATGTTCACAATATAAAAAGTTAAATGATGCTGATCATAAATGTAAACCCGAAGTTTGATTTTGAAGTGTGCATTTCAGGTTTTAACGATAAGTAGTGGTAGATTGATTGTGGTGATGGTTATGGTGTGCGGGAAGAGGGGTCAGATTGGGGCATTTGTGTGTAATTAATAATATTAGTGGTTTGTTGATGTTTCATGAAAGCTCCATGAAACTTAAGGGCGATTAGAATATCTCTTGTAGCTTAGTGAGAGGCTACCTTTGTTTTAAGAGTTTAATGATGCGGTGTCTTCTCTAAATTTTTTAATAAATATTCAGTCTTTCATGTCGTTACTGTGCTTAGTAACTATGCATACAGCATATATGTTTGACTACCGCTTCGGCCAGTGAACTGGTAAGAGGACCGGTTTAATGTCTGGTAAGAGGACCAGTTTAATGTCTGGTCCTATTCTAAAAACACTGGTTAAGAAAAGTCATCCTTTTTATAGGGAAAGATTTGGTAAGATTTTCATCCTACATTCAATGTGGGACAACCAATTACTTATAGTTTAACAAGCAAATGGAAATGTTTGAGATTATGGTGTATATAATCTCATTTCTCTTATTTTATAGACAGGGAGGTGCTTCAAAATTTATCTAACAATCAATGTGGGATAGAAGCAAACTTAGCTAATTTATGCTTTATGAACTTGTACTTGATCCTTAATGATTTGTACATGTCTTAAAATTAAGACATTCAAACATTCTCTCTCCAATATGCATTATATAGTACTAGCATAGTGCCCGCGCGTTGCGGCGGCGACAGTTTATAGCGCGTTATTCGATATTTGTTCGCGCGTTATGGTGGCGTGACAATTTGCGTCGCGTTATTTGTTTCTATTAGCGTGATAAATATACGGTTGGGTAAATGGTCATGAACATAGTAATTTAAAAATAAATATCCGAACACATGAGTAATAAAATATAACTCATAAACTTAGATCAACCACCATTCTTCATCAAAATTTAAATCGAGAGTCTCTTGTATCTGTTCCTTTTGCCCAGCTAGAAAAAATGAAGAATGGTCAAAGAAAATAAATTGTTGCCTTGCATACATTGAAGTTACCATGCTTTAGAAAACGAAAGGAATAAAAATATGAAGATTATATTGTGATTATCATAATGGAGATAAAGGTGTTACGATCGAGTGAGTCTATTAAAGATGGGTGGTCTACTTGTCTAAAGAGCGGAACAAAGGGAAGGATGTAATGACAAGAAATCAAGGATTGAAGTTAAAAAGTAGATCTTGTAAGAAATTCTAAATTAGGTAATACAAAATTTCTTTTTAAAAAATTAGAAAGAAAAAAGGAAGAGTGTTACTCTTGGTTGTTTACATGTTATAATTTAAAATCCTAATGTTCTTGTACTTTGACCCATTTTACTCTAATTACATAAACCAATCTATTAGCATTCATATACACGTACCTTAGACCATTTTTTGACCATTTTATAAAATTATGATGTGCCAACCTACTTGTTAGTTTACACAAAAGGTGAAAATTGTGAGCACATGTGACTCAGAGTTTACACAAAAGTGTTGTATTCGACTTAAAGGAATCGAAATACAATAACCAGGATCAGTCTTGAGTACCACGGGAATATCGAATGCTACAGTTACACCGCACCGATTCACCGTAGGGCCACCGTTAGCGTCACTAGTTACAGTCGCACCGCTAGCTTCACTACCGTCTCCAAAGGTCACCGCTCAAATCGGCCAAGATTTGAACTAGCAATCGGAACTTAAAGTCGTTTCAGAGAAACACAAATTTAACACAACTCAATTCTGCCATTTCTTCACATCAAAGCAAATTACATAGGAAATGAAAATGCAGTTACTACACTACCTAAACATGTTCTACGACAAAAAAGGAATACATGCAAAAACAACTGAAAATATATGGCAGAGGGGAAACAACGTGGGTTGACTGGGTCAAGTAACCACCAGTGGGGATTGTTGGGTCGGGTCATTGATGCACACTCGAATAACCCAACGGGTCTCATGCGAGTTTGGGTCCAACTTGTTAACATTCTCTCCAAGTTGAATGAAGTTTGTCCTCAAACTTGGAAGGTCATCATTAGGATCGAAGTATGGTTGGAGATCAGCAACGTTGAAGGTAGCGGAGACACCATATGAGCCGGGAAGATTAACTTTATACGCGTTGGCATTGACTTGTTCAAGAATCTCGAAGGGGCCATCCGAACGGGGGCTGAGCTTAGATCGACGTTTGGACGGAAAACGTTCCTTTCGAAGATGTATCCAAACAAGATCACCCGGAAGAAAACGAACGTCACGCCGGTGCTTATCGACACGGGCCTTAACCTGAGCATTAGTTTTAGCAATTTTATCAGAAACTTGTTGGTGGAGATCTTTGATGTGTGTAGCACGGGTAGCTGCATCTTGATTAAAATGTTGGGCAGTATCTAAGACAACCAAGTCAAGTGGGGTAGTAGGGTTAAGACCATAAACAACCTCGAATGGACTGTGACCAGTGGTATTATGAGGGGTGCGATTGTATGCGAACTCAGCATTGGGAATGATGTCTTCCCATTGACGAAGGCTCTTAGTAATTAACGAACGGAGTAAGGAGCCGAGTGTACGATTGGTGACTTCAGTCTGGCCATCGGTTTGGGGATGGCTAGAAGTACTGAAGTGTAATTTAGTACCCAGTTTTCGCCACAATGTCAACCAGAAGTGACTCAGAAATTTGACATCCCGATCACTAACCATCGAAGTGGGAACGCCATGGAGACGAACAATCTCACGAAAATAGAGGGAAGCGATCTGGACCGCATCATGCGTGGTATGGCAGGGAACAAAATGAGCCATTTTTGAGAATCTATCAACGACAACCATGATGGAGTCGTGGTGGCGGTTGGTGCGAGGGAGCCCAAGAACAAAATCCAAGCTGACTTCTTGCCAAGGAGTGGTAGGAACGGGCAATGGAAGGAGCTTTCCTTGTGGAAGGGACTGAGATTTGGCCCGATGACAGATTAAACAACGGCGAACGAAATGGTCCACATCGCGATCCATACGAGGCCAGAAAAAGTGTTCTTTGAGAAGGAGGGCAGTCTTTTCGATCCCAAAGTGTCCGGCCAAACCCCCTTCGTGTAATTCCCGGATGATTTCTTCTCGTACACCTTGACGAGGGATACACAGTACTTTACCACGAAACAAAAACCCATTGAAGAGATGAAAGTCACCTGACGCATGATGTTGACAAGATTGATAAATATTACCAAAGTCAGGGTCAAAGGAATACTCATCTTTAATAAAATCTAGCCCGCCAAACTTTGGACTAATGGATTGAAGAAGAATATGCTTACGAGATAAAGCGTCGGCTCCCTTATTTAAACACCCAGATTTGTGCTTGATAGTGAAGGTGAATGTTTGCAGAAATTCCACCCATTTAGCATGTCGGGGTTGTAACTTGTGTTGGCCTTGGATGTACTTTAAGGCTTCATGATCGGAATGGAGAATGAACTCTTTAGAGACCAGATAGTGTTGCCAATGATCGAGTGCTCGGACTAAGGCATAAAATTCCTTGTCATAGGTAGAGTAACGCTTTTTAGCATCATTGAACTTCTCACTAAAGTAAGCAATGGGTCTGCCACGTTGAGATAGTATAGCACCGATGCCAACGCCGGAGGCGTCACATTCTACCTCAAAGACATCATCAAAGCATGGGAGGGCTAGAACCGGAGTGGAGGATAGCTTGTTCTTTAAGTCTTCGAAGGCAGCTTGGGCCTGAGGAGTCCATTTGAATTGTTTGAACTTGGTTATCTCGGTAAGTGGCGCAACGATTGTACTAAAATTTCTGACAAACCGCCGATAAAACGAGGCCAAGCCATGAAAACTTCGGACCTGCGAAACAGAATTAGGAACAGGCCAATCTCTTATGGCTTCAACTTTCCGATCATCAACAGCTATACCCTTGGCAGTAACTATATACCCCAAAAATGCAACCTGTGAAGCAAAAAACTCACACTTTGCCAAATTAGCATATAGTTTCTCGTGAGCCAGTACTTCAAAAATCTGTTTTAAGTGCTCGAGATGATCACAATTAGATTGACTAAAAATAAGGATATCATCAAAATATACCACAACGAACTTGCCAAGAAACGGTTTAAGGGTTTGGTTCATAAGCCGCATAAATGTACTCGGTGCATTAGAAAGGCCAAACGGCATGACAAGCCACTCGTATAGCCCCTCCTTGGTTTTGAAAGCCGTCTTCCATTCATCGCCTTCACATATTCGGATTTGATGATAACCGCTACGAAGGTCTATTTTAGAGAAAACCGTGGAACCATGTAGTTCATCAAGGAGATCATTCAAACGAGGAATAGGGAAACGGTATTTGATTGTGATCCGATTAATAGCACGGCTATCAATACACATCCGCCATTCTCCGTTTTTCTTCGGTACCAACAACGTGGGAACAGCACAGGGGCTTAAAGACTCTCGAATGAGACCCTTCTCAAGTAATGCATCAACCTGTCTTCGAATCTCAGCGGTCTCATGAGGATTAGTCCGATAGGCAGGCTTATTTGGTAGCACAGCTCCTGGGATAAAATCAATTTTGTGTTGGATATCTCGAAGAGGGGGAAGACCCACGGGGATTTCATCAGGGAAGAGGTGTAGGTAAGATTCCAGAAGGGGTTTAACCAACGGGGAGGGTTGAGTAGGAACAATAGAATCTTCATCTTCGAGTTCCAAAAGTATAAGGTCTTGGTGGGATTTAAACTCGTGTTGTTCGGCTTGTAACAGGGTTGTGAGGGAGGGTGTATGGGATGGTGTTTTAGTTGTAGGGGTAAGGGGGGTAAGGGTGATTTTGCGGCTGTGGTGCAAGAGCGTATATGTGTTGCGATAACCATCGTGTAATACTCGTCGATCAAACAACCATGGACGCCCAAGAAGGACGTGGCAAGCATCCATGGGAACGATGTCACACCATACCTGATCATTATAATGTTGGCCAATACTAAAAGATAGCAGGATACGATGAGAAACACGAATGCCCCGACCTTGATTAAGCCACTGGATGGTGTACGGGTGAGGGTGAGGTTCTGTAGGTAACTGGAGTTTGGTAATGAGTGTTTGAGAAGCAACATTGGTGCAGCTGCCACCATCGATAATAAGGGAACAGACCTTCTGTGCAACAGTGCAGCGAGTGTGGAAAATGGCTTCCCTCTGAAGGTTCTCGTCGGGTACAACGATGTTGCTAAGTGTTCGCCGCACGACAAGACATTCTCCATCATCTGGACCCACTACTTCCTCTTCTTCATCATATACTGGGTGATCGGAGATGTTGGAGTCAGGTTCGGAAGATTGTAGAGTGGAGGCTTCGAATTCAGCTAATTTAATGACACGTTTATTAGGGCATTCAGCAGCGAGATGTCCCAAACCGTGACAACGGAAACACTTACGTGGAGCTTTGGGGTGTGGCTGGGATGATTCTGGTAGGGAGGAGGGTTTTGGTGGAATTGTGTTATCCGTTTTGGGGAAGGCAGTAATACGGGTAAAAGGGTTGGGCTTAAAAGGAGTTTTTGGGCTTTCAAACTTCCCTTTAGTTTTTAGTTGTGATTCCACCTTATGGGCCAATGTTGTAAGTTCCCCCAACGAACAGTAGGGTTGCAATTCTACCACCTGCGAAATTTTAGAATCCAAGCCGCCAAGGAATCGTACAAGCGTTTGAGGCTCATCTTCACCTAACCCACATTTTAACAAGAGGTATTCAAACTCTTGAGCATATTGTTCTACTGATCTCATTCCTTGCTTCAAATGGTGTAACTTGTTGAAGCTTTCCTGCAAATAGTAGGTTGGGAGGAACTTCTCCTTGAGCAATTTCTTCATCTTTTTCCAAGTCTTAACCGGTTCCTTTCCTTGTTGATCCCGTTTATGAGATACGTTTGCCCACCATATGGAGGCATACTTCCGAAGCTTAAGAGCAACGATCTTGACACGCTTTTCCTCTGAGGTTTGTTTGTAATCAAAAACCCGTTCCACCGTCCTTAACCACTCGATGAATTCATCCGGATCCATCTTACCATCGTATTCTGGTATGTCTACCTTGATATCGTATTCTCGTCGCCAAAATGGATTATCATCATCTCGTCGGCCTCGTCCATCTGAGTCATAATCATCATCATCAGAACGCCGCCGGGTTGGTGTTCGATCTCGTTCT
This sequence comes from Deinandra increscens subsp. villosa, assembly GCA_039602395.1. Lineage (NCBI taxonomy): Eukaryota > Viridiplantae > Streptophyta > Magnoliopsida > Asterales > Asteraceae > Deinandra > Deinandra increscens. The sequence continues at coordinate 20,256,828 of JBCNJP010000010.1, read as the reverse complement.
CGTCTGCGAGTCATCTCAATTGTGAGATCACGCAGTTGTTCTTGGAGTTCTTGCAATTGGCGTTCCATCGCTCGGTTATCAGCAGTCATGATCTGGGCTCTGATACCAGATGTTGTATTCGACTTAAAGGAATCGAAATACAATAACCAGGATCAGTCTTGAGTACCACGGGAATATCGAATGCTACAGTTACACCGCACCGATTCACCGTAGGGCCACCGTTAGCGTCACTAGTTACAGTCGCACCGCTAGCTTCACTACCGTCTCCAAAGGTCACCGCTCAAATCGGCCAAGATTTGAACTAGCAATCGGAACTTAAAGTCGTTTCAGAGAAACACAAATTTAACACAACTCAATTCTGCCATTTCTTCACATCAAAGCAAATTACATAGGAAATGAAAATGCAGTTACTACACTACCTAAACATGTTCTACGACAAAAAAGGAATACATGCAAAAACAACTGAAAATATATGGCAGAGGGGAAACAACGTGGGTTGACTGGGTCAAGTAACCACCAGTGGGGATTGTTGGGTTGGGTCATTGATGCACACTCGAATAACCCAACGGGTCTCATGCGAGTTTGGGTCCAACTTGTTAACAAAAAGGTCGTATGATAATTCTTTAAAAGTGGGACCTTGGCATATAGCAACATTATTTATTTGATAATTCAGTATAACTGATCCCAAATTCCTCAATTCTAACAATAGCAACTAAAATCATACAATTCAAGAAAACAAAATAAGTATCTATATAATACTATGAAATAAAATATATTACTTCTAATATCTATGAATGTAGATATGAATTACAAATTGCATCCAAATTAATCATATCTTGAATGTTTAACCACAGAGGCATGAAAATAAGAACAAATTTGATTTAAAGAAGCTTGAAGTGTTGGATAATTAAAGGTAATCAATCACACTCACTTTTGGGACGATTTTCTGAATATTATTGAAACTCCAATGATTACAAACGTAGAAAGTTGAAGGAAACACTAAGGGGCCGTTTAGTTGTGGAAAATGTTTTCTAGTTTTCCAATCCTAGTTTCCTAGAAAATGAAATGAGTTTTCTATCTTTAGAAAACACTTGAAAGTTTTTGAAAACGCGTTCAGATTTGAAAGATGAATTTTTATTTTCAAAATTAGAAAACTAGAAAACATGTTCAAATCAACTGTTTTCTATTTGTTTTCTATCTCTACATTTCATTAGATTTCCTTACATATGATAAATTAAAGAACAAAAATATTAAAATAAAACACATAAAGTAAAGACAATACATATATAAAAGATTTAAAATAATAAGTATTTCGTAACGGAGGAGTGGTCGAGCGGTTGCGCGTATAAACCCTAGAAAATGAACGCCCCTTTTCTTTTGTATATATTTGGAAAACGAAAATAGAAATCAGAAAACAATAAAAAAGGTGTTTTCCATTTTTAGTTAAAATTTAGAAAACACTATTTTCTGTTTTCCTGAAAAACGTTTTCTAAAAAATACAATTTGAACGCGTTTTCTGTTTTCCTTGTTTTCTTGGAAAACGGAAATAGAAAACACCCCTGTTTTCCACAACTAAACGCGCCCTAACAAACTTAAGAGATAGAACAAGACTACTGCTACTTTTATTGAAGGAAAAACTAAAAAACTTAAGAGATAAATCTGCTCCTTATGGCCACGTTCAGGAGTAGTTGCTGACCACATCTTACAACCTAAAAATCTTGATTACTCTTTCATAGTTTCAAACCCGGGTCAAAACCAACAGGCTAACCAACAAGGATAACCAGTTAGTTGACAAAGTGTAAACTGGTCCGCGATAAGTGTTTCTCTGAACCTAGGCATAACTGCTGCTTACCCAATGTAACTTGTCCTGTGATTTGGCTTTAAATTATCCAGCACCATGATCAGTTGTGATAATCGATGATGCATCCTGGCCACCTCCAAGCACCACCTATATTTTACCAAATGGTTCTGGCCACCTTCTGCAGTACCCTCTTTTGGGTAAAGTTTTACCAAATTAATCCAAAATCACTATATAGTTACTAAGATAATTAGACTTTTATAATGCACCAATTTTTTAACAAAAATAGTTAGGCAAAAGGAGTTTTAACCCAACCCGACCAACAACAATATGTCTTCCTTTTATACAGCCTGAATAATAGTCCATTGGCCTCATCAGTCTTTAAAAATAATGGAACTTACAGTTCATGAATCTTGCTGATCATTTAGTGCACATCTTTTATAAACTACAACCAGAAGTGGATTTCCTTGAAATATGCAGTGTGACACCAAAAACATGCCTCTAAATCCATTACGGCATTTTTCATTGCCCATTGCTTGGTCATATGGTCAACGCGCCTGAGAACAGCTTGATAGACCAAAAGAATGCCAAATGACAAAATTAAAACGGAAGCAAAAAAAAAAGATGTAGCAAACAGAAGAAGCACCTCCAAAGCTCCGTCACTCCAGTGTCGATTAGCAACACTTTTCAATTTAGACCGAGTTCTTATTAAATCTGTTAACAGAGAAATTTCATTAGAGAGCATAGTTTAGTTGTTGTTACTCTTCAGTTTACTACCTACAACTCTTCAAGTGTATTTTTTACTCTTTTCAAAGGGGGTCACTTGTATGTTCATTGTTCATATAGAGATTCAAAATAAGTTTTATTAGTATGCATCCACATTGTGAAGTGAACTGCTCATTTTCATAGAAATATTTTCAAAGCTGTTATCTCATATAGACCAGTTTCAAATATATATTATAGATCAAGAGAAAAAAAATTCAAGCATAATCTAAACATCAAATCTAGTAAAAACTTTTAGAACACAAAATACAAAAACTTTTAGAGATGGTCAAAACTTTTAGTAACCAATTACCTGTCCAAATTTTCAGTACCAGATATTCAAAAGTTATATGTCATATGTAATTTAAGAAGAAATAAAGATGAAAGTTCCAAATAAGCATTTGATTATGCAATTCCATTGATTTTTTTTTTCAAAAATAGACTGCATTACAAAGCCACTTAATTACATTTTGCTAAGTATGAAGAGTAATTACCAGTGAGGTTTAAATTTTGGGTAAGAAGATCTTGACAAGCTTCACCGATATATCCTACAGATTAATAAAAACAATTATTTAAGCATTCTGGTATGTCTACAGATGAATAAAAACATGTGTCTTTATTAGCTGGTTCTTCTAATATCCACAGTTGATCCCTCATTCTGAATTGACACAAATTTACACATAAATATATGTAATGTTTAAAACACAACCATTTTATGACTTGGTACAATACTGGAGACCATTTTACGTAAGAATCACAATGAGAACACAGATCTTGAGCTACAAAACAAAAGGTTGTTATGGGCTCCAATTGATCCAAAATATAGAAGAACCAAGTCAACACATGTCCACAAAAGACATAAAACAAAAAAAATTCCCAAATAATTCAGAATGTAAAAAAAAATTGAGTAATAAGTTATAACTAATCACCTGCAGGACTAAACTTTAATACACATCTCTTGATTTCTAAATGGATATGGAAATGCAGGACTTTAATCCATCTTAAGAAATGCAAATGCGAATGAAATTTGTTGTACATAACCTGCGCTTTGCATATATTAGGACGAATAACACACAAACACACACCAAATCTGTATGACTGTATATTAAAGTTGATTGATGAAGAAAGTAGCAAAAAAGGCAACAACCCAAAATGGAAGAAGATAAAACCTGATATTGGGTTCAAGAAATGATGAGGAAACAGATTGAAAGAGACAAACGTAGTAGCATCATATCAAGTAGAAGTTGTTCTTGCAGTAGCATCGCATCAAGTAGCATCTTCATGTTCTTTCCGAAGTTCATGTATAAATTTAAAAATCAGAGAGTATACATTAGGGCACGCAGAAGATAATTGAAACAATAGACCGATTATACCTAGGAGAAAGTACCTCAAATTGAAGAACAACGATTATACCTCAAACAACAAAAGCAAAAAAAACAGATCCCATAAAGTAACAAGACAAGGATTATACCTCAAATTGCAAGCCGAAGAAAGTGGAGAAAGAGCAGAAGAATTCGTCTAGGGTTTTTTTTAGAATGCCAGATGGAGATGGTGAACGAAATCGAGAGGGAAATGCGAATTTATAGCAATTCATGAACAATTTGAACTGAGAATGCATATTGGTAATCGAGATGGCGTGATACGTTTCTCAAACGTAGTAATCGAGGGGAGATGCGGCTGAAGATGAAGATGCCCAATCGAAGGAGAGAGACGGCCGGAGAAGATGAAGAGTAACGCAGCGGATAAACGATGGCCAATGGAAGGGAGGGAGCGTGGAGAAGCGGGGTATTCAAAGCCGGCTGTGGATCGATTCGAGGAAATGCTGCAACCGGCGAGGTTAATCAGGCGTGCTTTTCTGTTAAATTCCAACTCTAACCCTCCTTTTTAAACGGAAATTATTGATAAAGATCGAGGGTTTAAGCAGGGTTTAATTTTCATGCTTTAAACTCTTGTACATGGTGTATAACTATTTGTACGCGTCTTAAGGATTAAGCATTTTTCATGACGAAAATGCCCTTTAGGGCAATATATATTATATATAGTAATAGATTATATATATATATATATATATATATATATATATATTATATATTATATATATATATAGGGGGGGAGGATCATTTGAGAACCAATTTGATTTGAGAACTAAAAAGAACTAATTTGAGCCACAAGTTTATTTACATGTATCCTCCCTTCCATGAATTGTAGTGGTCCCCCCCCCCCCTGAAATTTGTGGTTGAGATTTAGTTCTCAAAAGTTCTCAAAACAAAAAGTTCTCATTTGAACCTAACCCTATATATATATATATATATATATATATATATATATATATCTATACTACTATATAATACATATTGCTCATCGGGGGTATTTTCGTCATAAAATTCCTTAATTTTAAGACGCGTACAAAATTAAATGCAGGATGTACAAGTGTGTAAAGCATAAAAATAAAACCCTAAATCATTACCAATTACCTGCGTTAAAAAAAGAAGGGATATTTAAGTCTTTTACTCCATCTTGAAGCCATCACCATCGCATGATGTCTCTCCCCTCGATACAAGCTAACATTTAAACCCACGATTTCTTATTCAATTTACACGCCGTCTCTGCCCCTCGATACAATCTTCAGCTGTCATGCTCTCCCCTTCAATTGGACCGCAATTGGGAACGTATCACAGCTCCTTCTTCTCCTTCTTCAAATTCAAATATGTCACTCTCTCTTCATCTAGCCCCTCTCTTTTTCTCTCTCATATTCATAGTCACTAGCACAGAACTCTCTAAATATACATCAGTATCTTTATCAGGTATGTTTACTTGAGTGTTGTTACACAATTGTTACAGGGTTTTCATCTCTATACATGTGATTTCGTATTGATGTCAAATTTGTTCGAACTGACGAATTTGTTAATCTAGGGTTTATTCACAGATGAAATCTCTATTCTCGAACTGACGAACTTAATTAGCATTTTCTCTCCCACAATTTGATTAGCTTCTCCAAACCAGAAGAAGCAAAGAAAGGTATGGCTTATCTGAACAATAAAAACTTAATTAGCATTTTCACTGCCACAATTGGATGCTCCACGAATCTTTAATTTGTGTGGTACTATTCGAAGTCCAATTTCTTTTGATTTCTTTGTTTTGATCGTAGGATTTAGTCGTGTTTTGTTTCTCGCGGTGGTTTTCGAATTCTAGTTCATTGCCTTCAAACGTGGTGATGCTATTTCCATGTATTTATTTTATTGTGTGTTACTTGTGTTGAGATTATATGATTTATACTACTGTTAACTTTGCCTAATTTCTATCATTTATTCCAGGCAATATAGCGAGTTGTGTGGTGGTGCCAAGACGAACAATGGTTCTACGAGTATTCGAGGCAGAGTTGACCATTTGGTTACAAATGTTGTCGCTGTTAGTATTTCTTTCAATCTCTGTGCCTGATCTATTTGATGAACTATTTTTTTACTAATTATTTTAGTTTATTTTCGATTCTAGAAGATTGCTTTTCAAAGCTAATCCACAAGTAGGAACAGATCAGCCTCCGGATTTAGCTGGTTTTTTTTCTTCATCTAATGCCCCTATCATACCTAATGTCTGATTTCCATTTATTATATCTGATTTTGGTTTTGAAGCTCCATTTCCATCTACCATCTGCAATCGGAGGTACATTTAATTTTAGTTCCGGTGATTCTATACTGATGAGCCACGTTACCTTTGCTTGTGGTGATTAATCTTAAATCAAGTGACTTTATAGAGAGTGAACTAAGATATGGGCTTTTCATCAATTAATTCACCATCACTCTGTAAGTTAACAATTCACTTTGTCATATTTTGTATGGTTTAATTTGTATATATTTGAATGGTTAGATATTTCTTATTGCAATAAAGAGTCGTGGATGGTTTTTGAATCATGTCCTTAGAAAGATTAGCTTAAATGTATATATTGACTTGATGTGATTATGTTATATCGGTTTCTTGGATGTTCTTAATCTGTTGAACATGACTAATATCTTGTTGCTATGAGTCATGTAGGTAAAACTACTTTCATGAAGAGACACTTGATAGGGGAATTGAGAAGAAATATGAACGTGAATGTGTGATTTTTTCATCCGTTTTGTTATTTATCTTTGACCGGCCAGTGTATGTAAGTTTTATTTTTTTTGTTTTTGAAACCATTCGTGTTGAAGTTCATCCCTTGGATTTCTTCACCAAGTGTGGAAAGATACTGTTTTAAGCTATATTGTGTATATTGTGCAGGTGTGGAGCTAGATCATTTGACTTTTGTTGTTTGTAACTTCTTATTATTGTTATGTCTGTCATAAGAATGACCTTTAAAATCTTAATTTTCCAACTGCCTATTTTCATGCGGTCTAAATTCCTTTACAATTATAGGACATGGAGTGTCTACTAAAACTGCCTTTAGAATTATGGCTTAGAGTGTCTACTAGAATGTATCATTTTTTTATGACATTAGGATAGTTTAGAGTAGCATTTGTTTTAAACAGTGGTGTTGGGATCCAAACTTGATGTGTTGATATGGTTCTAATGAAAACTTTAGGTGCTTTTGAATCTTATTCAAGTATCTGTGAAGAACAAAAATACTAATCTGAATTGTTCTATGGTCAAACAAATCTGTGGAATGGGAAGCCACTCTTGCTGTAAATAGCCAGGTATGGTCCTTTAAAGTTCGATTACTTTTGTGTTATGCATCATTTTACAGGTTATTTATGCTTCTGCAAAGAAAGGATGATGCGATCGGGCATAAATTGATGAAGGTTGTTGCTACTGTGAAGTTTGTTAAGGGAGCACTTAAGGCTTCAAAATGGTAAAATATTGGTATATTTACTAATATTTGATGAAGCTCACAATGTGATAAGTATTAATAGTTCATTAAGAAATATTTTAGTCTTGGTTAGATATATTTACACGTGATTATGCAATGCTTATGATAAATAAATTTCTCTATTTTATATGCCTTACTTCATTTTTTATGTTTTCGTGTTTACATTGTTCAAAAGATATATTTTTAATTACGATAGGTTGCCAATAACTCTGTTATCTTGTAGTGGATGCTTTTACACGTGGTTCTTTATTTCTTTTTAGTAAAAAGGGTCATTTGGTTTTTCCATAAAGATGGCCATAGTTGGAGGAGAAAAAGGAAGGAAGAACTATTGAGAAAGCACAAGAACATCTAAAGGTTTTTCTATATTCTTTGTTAAAGTAGTGTTTTTATTCTTTTGACTACATGTCAAATATGGATTAAGTTGAGATTAGGATCCTTTCACAACCGTTATTTACCCAATTTACTATTATATTTTTATAGGT
>JBCNJP010000010.1:20220753-20248446 GCA_039602395.1 Deinandra increscens subsp. villosa | reverse complement strand
GGTTGTCCCTTTGAAGCCAACTAGATATGATTTTGATACACATTTGTATAGTTTGACCTTTGTAGTCAAATCAAATATAATGGTCAGTGGAAGTGTTATGTTCAAAAAACTTCACATACAAATAATTGCTGGTGGCAGCGAATGTGTCACTTCTCTAATCTATAGGCATAATAGGCGGGTAGGCTAACAGGTCATAACGCATAAAAAGTTTTCCTAATATTGTATTTTTTTAGTAATTAGTGTGTCTGATATTTGATTGTTGTGTTGACTTCCTGAAGTCAATATCCGTGGTTAATTATGTCTAATTAATCATATCATTCAAATCACACATTCATTCATATAATAACAGATGGGTGTAGGATGGATCACACATTCAAACCACACATTCAAATCACACATTCATTTATATAATCACACATTCTCAATTTGGTATGTTCTTACTTATCTTCTCTAACAATTTCTTACGAATCTTACTATATCTTTTCAGGCTGTGAAGAAGGGAGACATTGTTTTAGCGTTTTTAATCATTTAATTTTTGTTTTGCATTGTGGTTTTATTTGGTTCAATTTCCACCCAGCTACGTTTGTCGTTTGTTTAGGTTGTGCTTACGATTGTCATTCTTTTTTATTCATAGAGTTTCGTTTTACTTTATTACCTGGTTGCTTATGTTTTTTTGTATGCAGGTTTGTGAGTAGTTTTGGATCTTTTTGGATCTGATTACTATGAAGACAATGAAGATGATGAGAGGAATGAGAAGAAACTGAAGCTGTTTGTTTTGGTTACCCTAATTAAATCAACGTCATGTGGCTTTGATTCAAATGCTGATGTTGATAATGGCAAAACTAACTCCGAATCTGGTTGTATCCTCGATTATCACACGTAAGCCGGTACAACCAAAAGACAACAAATATGTACCTTGGCTTCTATGGTTTTTTGCCTCTTTTGATAAATAAAAAGTAAAGCTTTGTTATTTTGAAATGATTTCATTGTTAACATGTTCTTTTTTCCAGGAATACAATATGATGGTGGAGCTCTGTTTTGCATTGAAAAGACAAGGAATCGGTGCCTTAACTTTTGATATTTCAGGAAATGGATATGGTAAAGACGTGTCATATTAGTTGATTTGACTTTTTGAGGTCAAATGAGCTTCGAGACTTTAACTTCTAATATTGATAAAAAAATCGATCATCTTTTTTTAATACATAGGAGAACAAGGTTGGCCTGTATATATATTTTTTATGTTTATGTTGAACCTTAACTTATTTCTTTTTTTAAAACCCTTTTCAGGTGCGAATGTGGTGGTTTTATATGCATCTTTACATCACGATATACTGATAGTTGTCGATGTCTATCAAGGAGCGATGCGGAAAAGATTATTTGGAAAGAGCAATAAAAGATGGATTTATTGACATTAAATCCGATACATATTAAACATGTATTAACGTTTTAGAGGTGGCATAATGGGTGCACCGGGTGCTTTGAGAAACATACTAGAGTAGCACCACCTACAATTTTATATAGGAGAAAATCACAACCTGCATTTAGAGGATTTGAACTAACAACCTTTTAATTACTTTACTATCATAAATATAGACTTTCACCGAACTCAAATATATGCAACTTGGACTTTATTTTTGCAAGATCAAATATTGAAATCCCAAGTCTTTTAAATTGTTCGCCGTTGTCGAATGCTCACGCATTATAAATTCGTGTTGCATTGCGCTAATAATATCGCGTTGTACATTGTCGTCGTCCCGAACGTGCGAACATGAGATAAATAACACGTTATATACCGTCGCCCGCCGCAACGCGCGGGTACCCCACTAGTATATATATATATATATATATATATATATATATATATATATATATATATATATATATACTAGTATGGTGCCCGCGCGTTGCGGCGGCGACAATTTATAGCGTGTTATTCTTCTTTTGTTCACATGTTATGGTGGTGCGACAATTTACAACGCGGTAATCGTTCTTAGTTTGTTTACGAATACTCTCGTGATATATTGTATCGTACGTCTGTTAGTTTCCTCATTCGTAACATCGGTGTAGTCTATTTATGTCATGATTCTTGCACATCTTAATTAAATAATAAAGAACACACGAATTAGACTGGGTCATAAACTTATAATTTAAAAATAAATATCGAAAGTGTTACGTAGTTACAAAGTTGAGAGGAAGAACCATATTTGGAAATAGAGATTTGTTGCATGGGATCGAGTTACACAAGGGTCGGTATAAAGTCGAAAATCCTGTTTGGTCGCTTTTGAAATCCATAATTGCATCAAAGGAAGAAGTAAACAAAGTTACAGTAGTGGAATAGTCTTTTTGCTACTATATAAACAAATGTATTTGACGGATTCATTTTGATTAGGGCTATGATGAAATACCTTCGGTGGTGATGACGAGGTGTGACTCTAAGATTATCGTAATCGTTGCTAGCAATCTGATCAGAGCCTCTATGGCAGTGACGATTGTTAGAGGGTCTGAGTCTATCTTATTATGTTTATTGATTTTAGCAGCCTATGGATAGAGAACTTATTTTTTGGTTTTAGCATTGGGTAGACAATGTGTTTTTAGCTTATTGTTTCTGAATTTTGTTGATGATGTGGGGGTTATGAGGTAAGGGGTTTAGTGGGAGGTTATGAAGATGAGGGGTTATGAGGATAGGAGAACCAATAGAAAAAAAGAAAAAAAAAACATGAAACGGGAAGCGTTATGAAGGTAACGCCATGAATAATTTTTGCTAACATGGCGCCTAGGGGGGTGGAGAAGGGACACCATAGGGGAGCCATGTTCTAGGGCTGGCAAATCGTGTCTTATTGTGTTAAACAGGTTAGATACGACGCGATTAACACAAGTATCAAACATGAAAACGACTCGTTTAGCACTTGGTTAAGGTTTTGGTGGTTTGAGCATGACAATTATATGTTTTATGTATCAAAAAGGTTAAATGGTGAAACCTAGAATACTAAAAGTAATTATTTTTAAAAAGTAGAAAATTGCATAGTGTATTTTTTTGGTTAAACAAGTCTTATCGCCTTTTTAGGGTGATAACGTCTCACTACGGATAGCGTTATAAAAGGCCGCATGAATAGAAAATAACGTCACAAATATTGGGTATGAAAATTAGCCCCCCTGCCATGCCACAAATGTTTCTTACGGATTTATATTTGACCATTCATGACATTAGAACAGTCACTATAATTAGAACAGCTCTAGATAGTTTTATGATGGATTAATCATTTACAAAACATGTTTACATATTCTTACATAAACTAATTAAAAGAACAAAATTTTAAAATTCCTAACTTGGAAGATGAACGTGGATACTTGTAGTAGAAAAAAGGAGCATACTACTGCTACTTCATGATCTTGTACAAAATAATGCACATGTACTTTGTACTTGGTATTTCATCCCATAGCTTTACCAAAAGAAACATGTTTACAAACAGGGCAGCAAAAATGACTAAGATTGTTATAGCAAAAGGTCTGCCATTCTTTATAAGTATCTAATCCGAATATCTTTGTCTTTTTGTGTTTGCAATTTCTGTGGGTCTAAATGAAAGCTGGTTGATGTAAGTAATAGCCTTAGAATGCTAAACATGTCATAGGATTTGTATCAAAAGTTACCTGCTTCCTTAAAAAGGGGTGCTCGTTTTACCCCTAGCACATGGTTGTCTTCTTTTGGTAGTTTGTTAGGATGAGTAGCCGTGTTAGTTTAGTTATTGAGCTGCACCTGCATGCGGTGGTGTTGTAGTTCCTTCCGGTGGGTTTGTTGGAGTCGGGTGTAATAGAATTGGAGTATCTTTGTTGTCCTTTTTTCTTCAGGAAGGAGTGCGGGTATGACAGCCGGGTCGTCAAAGCCTCCATTGATTACCTCAAAAACCAGCATCATTCCAAACAGAATTGCATGACATGAGGCTTATAAGTACCACATATTCCAATCTAAAGTAACTTAAATCAGAAAAACCCCAAAGAAGATGGATACATAAACACAATTAATAATCTAAAAGTAAAAAGTAAATATGAAGAGCACGAACTTATAGATGTTTAGGATGCTTGTGTTTCTGCTGCAAAATTCTTTAATCCCAAGCTATAATAATCTGATAGAAATGCAAGTATGGATATACATAAACACAATAGAATTTGATATATGCCTTAACTGAGATTAGAACAAAATTGATTGATACCATTAAACAATTAAATGGATTGATACCATTAAACAACATAATATCCGTTCCAAAACAACATTGAAATAGTGCCAAAACATCATTAAAATAGTCCCAAAAAAACCTTAAAACTGACCTAAAAGATGGAAAAATAAGTTTGTTCCACCAAAAGATTAAAAAAAAAAACTAAGATCACAAAGAAAGCATTACAGTTCAATAAATTTTGTAGGGAAACCATAATATACAACCACATTGGGGTTTTTTACATGATAGAAATAAGCTTCTTCATCATCATTAACTTGTTGTAAGTCTTGTTTCAGTTTGAGTTGCACCAAGCGTCCTTCCACACCAGGGAATCTGCTATGTTCTTATGTTGACTGCATAGAGTTTTATAAAAATACTTGTTACAACCTCACAATAACAGTTCATAAACACATCCAAACACCTCATTAACCCCAACAACCAAAAGCATCAACCAAAAGCATCAACCAAAAGCATCAATGGTAATATGCAATTCTACGTTAACCCATTATCACTATCTTCAACTATGAATTGTACGTAAACACATTATCATTAGTCATAATCAAAAAGTGCCAAATTAGAAATAAATTTGCCGCTTTGTGATAAAGTTTGAATAAAAATTACAAAGCATTGAAGTAGCTAAGCAGCATACCTGAAGCCCTCATGACCCAACCTTGGGCTCCTTATGGAGGAAGAATAAAAGTCCAATCTGCAGAGACACAAATGGAAAATCAAATAAAACGAATCAGTTGCTCACAAATAACATCCATAGGCAACCATTTAAGTGTGTTAACAGATTTAGTAACCTCATATAAACATATATCCTCTTATCATCGAATATGAGGTTCCATGGCTTCGTCGATATTACAAGTGTGAGCATTCCATGCCATATGTGTAATCATAATCATATACAATACTAAAAATGTATATGAAATAGAAGACGGTGTCTAAATAAAATAAAAAAATTAGATAGTAGTAAGAGCGAGTAGTGATCCCTCAACCTTAATTGACATGCCAAAGCAGTTAATGGTGTGACCAATAAGCATGATGTGTTGTGAAGGTCCTGATAACATAACATGAAAAAAGAAGAGAAAATAAAAAGAATCACATCCGTCAAAGCAAGCCAACACTTTGGTACAACCTATATACAAGAGGATTACCTTAAGCAAGTCAATCTCTTGCTGAATAGTCAAGCTTGAGAAGGATTATTCAATCTCGTGTTTAATTTACTCCAAAACAAGCGTATACAATTTTAAACTAATAAGCAAACAGAAACTAAAAGGAAAAGGTAGCATACCTCATGATCATTTGTTTGGTTTCACCGAGATTTATTTATTCTTCATCACTTTGGTCCGAGCCCACAGGTTCATCCCTTTGGTCTGGAACTGTTGGAACAGATGAGGATGTTCTGGGCAAAAATGCATCAGGGTGGGAAGGTGAACATTCTGGAAGATATTCTTTTTAGCCTGATGTAGAAGCATAAAGAATAAACCTGCAAGATAAAAAAAAACTCACCTTTAAAGTATTCTTATTCTCTAAATAATTTTTAATTCATGGTATGATAGTTTTCAATCTAAGAAATGGATCGCCTAAAGCATGTGTCCATGCAGATTATAATGTGCAACACAAGCTGAGGGGTTTACGGTGGTATTTTTACAAATAATTTGTGAAGGTGAACGAACTCCATTGCATTGAACAACAAAAATTACCTAATATCCACATGGAATTGCCTATTATCCCCAATCGAATTACTTCCAATTTAGAGCTGCTCTTTTTTTTAAAAAAATTTCTACAAGGATAGATAAAATGAAGAGGGAAAGAAAAATTACCTCTGTCGAATTTCTTGCCATCTGGATCAAGCTGATCAACCCTAAATTGTCTTCAAACAAAGTTTCAACAATCCTTTGGTTGCTGTAAAAATTCACCTATAAAACAAAAGCTTACTTAATTAAATAGACAACATGAAACAATTAGTCGTATGCCAAGATACAATGATCAACATGTTCATCAGTTCTCCAATTACATAAACAAAAATATGGTGGTCAGACATATACGGGGACGCAACAAACAACATATATATTGAGAACAAAGAGAAATCAAATAGAATCTTAGATATTTTGCAAACTTAAGGTACCTGATTTCCTGAGACGCGAACACATGGCGGTGATAACGAATCAGATACAGTGGTGTAGGATTGCGAAACCATATCCAACCAGTAGCGATAGATCGCCACAAAGGAGCAACGAACAGCAGATCGTTCAATCTCCTGAGTGATTTTGGGGGTTAGGGTTTATAGTAAGGACATTAAGGACATGGATTCTCCCGATAAAGCAATCCAATGCCTTTCTCTCGATAAAGCAATCTTCACGCCTGCTCCCACGCCTTCCAATTTGAATCTCCTTCGTTAATCGAGGAAATAGCGGCCCAATTGAATTGAATATCAGTATATTGCCCAACCGAAGGAAGAGAGACTGCTAAAGACGGGATGATCGATGGCCGAAAGAGCGGTCATCGAGAGTAAAAGGGCTTGGATGGCGGTTTTACAAAAATACCCTCGTCCTTTATGCTTTTAAATTATAGACTTGGCTTTAAATGTGATGCTTAAAACACTTGTACACACTGCATAAACCCTTGTACGCGTCTTAAAGTTAAGGAAATTTGATGACGATAATACCCCAGGACCAATATGTATTATATATAGTAATAGATAATAGATATATATAGGGTTAGGTTCAAATGAGAACTTTTTATTTTGAGAACTTTTGAGAACTAAATCTCAACCACTAATTTCAGGTGGGGACCACTATAATTCATGGGGGGGTTTTCCATATATATAAACTAGTGGCTGAGATTAGTTCTTTTTAGTTCTCAAACCCAATTGGTTCTCAAATGATCCTCTCCCTATATATATATATATATATATATATATATATATATATATATATATATATATATCTCAATAATATCAAGTTTCACACACTATACTTCCATATAGTTTTCTAGATGTGCTCATCCATAATATGGTATGATTTAAGCCTCAAAGGCACCACGATATATGTTTAAATCCAAGCTTTTAAAAAAAATAGCAATTTCATGGATTTTTCTTTTGGTTTCATTTTTTTGAAAAAAAGTGGAAGATGAGGACATTTCATCAAGACTTTGTGGTTTCATTGGGGGTTAGATATGTTTAAAATGTAAAGATAATGGGTTTAGAAAGAACTGACAAGGTATTGTGAGTGAACCGTGAGATGAAGGAAAGTAGGTGGCGGCTTGTGGCGTCTCTTGGAGGCTCCAATGGTGGCCTGCGGTGGTGTTGTGGAGCCGATACGGTGAAGAGGGTGGGGCTGTCGTGAGCAAGGGGGAAGAGGGAGGAGAGGTTGAGCTTGAAAGTTTGAAGTGAGGTGTGTGTATGGTGGTGGTGGCTGGTCGACATTTATGGAGAAAGGGGAAATTTTTGTACAATATTTCTTCTCTTAATCCCCTAGGTAAGAACCCCCCTCATGGATGCCAACTCACTCTATAATCCCTATTGATTTATTTGGCATCTAGCCCCTAATGAGCATGTGACTTAATCTTAATTTTTAAACTAAAAAGGAGGTCATATGGATGAACGTTGGTTAGGTTTTTTTTTTTCTTTCTTTTAGGAGGATTTATTTTTATAAAACATGACTACAAAAGGTAATGGTAGGTATATACTTATGTTTCAAAATAATCAACGAAGGTGATTTTGCATATAATTAAAAACATATATATACAACAAGGGTGCTAACAAAATCACGGGTGATGGGCCGTAAAAAAAATAATCATGAAGTCGGGTTGTGTAGTGTTGGGCCGAGACTAAAAAAAAAGTTTGGGCCGGTTGGGTTGGGTAAGTCGGTTAAGCCACAGGTTTTGAAAATGTGGTTTGGGCTTGTTGGGCCGAACTGGACCTAAAGGGGTAACGGTTTTGATTTTGATCAATGTGTAGTGAAACGCGTTTACTTGAGCTAGTCTTGATGATTTTTTTTTAGCGTTAGTTATGTCATTCGGGTTTGAAAACAACATCACCATGTGTCGTATATGGTTAAATAATATGTCGTGTTATAAGATTTTTAAATCTGCGAGTGTTATCAAGAGCAGTTTTGTTCGCGTCCCTGAGCTCGACTATTTAAAACTAAATTGTATTATATAATCACTTAATAGTTTGACGTGTCGTTGAAATTGTTTGATGCCACCGGATTTAAAGTAAAAAATTTTTTTTATATGTTTTCTTGTTATTAAACTTTCATAATTTATTTATGAAAACTTTAGTATATTACGGGTATATAGTTCCAATACAAACGCGGGGATTATTCACGTTGAATTTTGTCGTACGAAATTTGTAATTATCATATAAATAGATCAAATAATGCACATATTTAATATAATAACAAGTCAAAGTAAGGTGGGTTGACCTTGAAAATTTGCTGGTTGTCACATGATAAGTTAAAGCTATTTGATGAAATGAATGATTTCCTCGAGAAATCCAACACTCATTTTGCTTTAACTGTGAATCCTGTAATATGCAACCAGAGAATTGCTGAATTTTAGGACTCAGCCCAAAAATCTGTTGATAGCAACGGGGTTGGTAAAATTGACTCTAGAGTCAATGGGAATGAGATTAGTTTGACTGAACAAATGATCCGGAAGCATCTGAAATTCAATGATGCAGGAGGTTATCCTGATTACAAGTCTGAATTGTACTTGAAGACGTACGAAGCAATTGGGTATGGGGGTGATTTAACTTGTGCGACCGTCAAAACGGGACAACTACCCTATGTTTGGCGATATCTTGCTCATACCATTCTCCACTGCCTATCTCACAACAAAATTGTGTGGGAAGAACTTGCTGCACCTCAATCATCAGCTTTTCATGGATTAGTAAATGGGCTCAACTTTAACTTTTCAAAAATGATATTTGATGGAATGCTGGAAAATCTAAAACCTAAAAGGATCTTTTACATGTACCCCAGATTCATCCAACACATTCTCAATTGTGAATTTCCAAATTTGCACCCTATGCCTAAGGCCAGGACTGCTCCAGATACAAGTAAAACTTTTTCTAACATGCAAGTGAACAAAACTATTTTTCTTGGTAAAGACACATCACACCCTATGCCTAAGGCCAGGACTGCTCCTGAGCAAACTGCTCCTGGTGACAACATTGTTACACCAACAAGTGTTGAGCCCACACCAGACCGACCATCCTCTTCCACTGATATACAATTTCCCACCAAAAGGAAGAGGATGTCCACATCAAAAACCACACCCAAAAATACCACACACACTCCACAATCACCCAAAAGGAAGAGGACTATGTCTCCTTTACCTAGACCCTCCACAGGACTACCTCAGAATGAGGGTGGTATATCACCTAGGCCACATGAAGTAGATTCCCCAACCCTTATTGCAGGGAATATACTGCTGGACTTGGTTCAATCACCCAACCGACATTCTGGTGATAAGGTGACTTGCAGTAGTGATGAAGTAAGTCAGGTGGAAAGGGCTGACACTACTCATGAAGTCCCACTTGACCCTGAGGACAGTGCCAACATCATTGAGACCCGATCCACGGCAACTGTTTCTGTCAGGGAACCTATTCAGGAACCTTTGATTGACAACAGGAATCCCAGGTGCCAAGAAACCATGGGTGTTGAGCATGAACAAGGTCGGCTTGTTTGCTCTTCTTTGCTCAAAGATACTGGAAACACACCAGTTGAGAGCAGCATGACACATACTGGATTGACGGTTCGATGTACAAAACTTGAAAATGAATTCGTAGCTCTCCGTGCAATTGTGAGAGCTCAAGGAGAAGAAATTGAACGGTTGAAGGCAGGACAATCTCTGAAAGCCACTGATAGGTAAGGTTGTCAACCATACGTTGAAATGAAATTCACATGTCAAACTAGATTTAATTCAAAACAGGATCTTGCACAGGGTGTCTTCCTCAGATGTTGTTGAAGTTGAACAAGTTGATCCGGTTAAACAACTTCATCCGGAGGAAGAAGGCCATGTTGATCTGGTTGAACAACTTCATCCGGAGGAAGAAGGCCATGTTGATCCGGTTGAACAACTTCATCCGGAGGAAGAAGACCATGTTGATCCGGTTGAATAACTTCATCCGGTTGAACAACTTCATCCGGAGGAAGAATGCCATGTTGATCCGGTTAAACAAGTTGATCTGCAAACCACAAATGTGGATATAGCTCCTGAAGCTCTATCTTTCATGAGAAAAATGATGATTAGGAATACTCTTAACTGCACTTGTTAAGGAGTGCTCCATCTTTGCCCATCATTACTTCGGAAGTTGCTCCTGAGCAATCGCCTAAGACTATTTCGGAACAAGTTGCTCCGGAAGATAGTCCCAAGGCAGTTACTCCGGAAGTTGGCACTAAGACTATTCCTGAGCAAGTTATCTCGGAAGTCAGTCCCAATGCTGCAACTTCACTTCATGAATCTCCAAAGCTTGCCGATGATGATTCTCTCAGTGAGAGAACCATCTCTGGTTTCACTGACATGGAGAATGATGATCAGAGCACAGGAGGCCAGAAAGAAGACATGGATCCTGCAACAAAGGCTCTGATTGATCAATTGATAAAGGAGAATGATGATCAGAGCACAGGAGGCCAGAAAGAAGACATGGATCCTACCACAAAGGATCTAATTGATCAATTGGAAAAGGAGAATGCTGAGATACAAAAGAAATTTCAAGAACAGAAGGAAAGTGCAGAGTTTGAAGAACAGAAACGACTACTCATAGAAGGAGGTATTTATGAGTATGTCATCAACAATGCAGACCTGATGTTCTTTATCAATGTAGCAAGGAGAAGATCTGATCTGTACATAGAAGAAAGAATTGCCAAAGCTGAAGAGCAAGGTCTTTCAGACAAAGTTGACAAGTACAGAAGGGTCTTGGGAAATGAGTATAGGAAAATTCATATGAAGAAGAATGAAGATAACAGGGTTTTCCTAGCTCAGTTCAGTGTGATGCTCAGAAGGAAGTAGTGTTTCACTGATGCATGGGTTGATGAGATGAAGGGTGAAGACTTGATCAAATGGATGTACATGATCCTAGTCATCCAAGCTAATCAAGCCAAGGAGATGGATGTAAAGAGATTTGTTGATAGCTCTTTAGAACAGGATCAACAAGAGAAGCAAAGTACTAGATATCAAACTCTATCTGAGGAGGATCACTTGCTGATTCATAAATGGTACTTCAAGGAAATCATGATGGAGGACCCAAAAAAATCAACTCTTGCAAATTGCCAAGACTGAGAAACGACTATGATGCTATCAAGAAGAGCCAAATTGAAAAGGAAAGAGTTACTGGTGTGAAAAGGCCACCAGGTATGCATGCTCTGTTTGACTCCTTACATCCTGAAGGTCTCAGCTACCTTAAAGAAAAGAAGAGTAAAGCTCCTGTGCAAACTACTCAGCAAAAGAAGCCGCCAAGGATCAACATTATCAAGGAAATGTTTGATACTGATCCTGATCCTCATCTCTCATCATCTCAACCCTCCACCACAGCCTCACAACCCACTGCTCCCTCATTACCAGGTGCATTTTCTGATCTGAACAGAACTCTAGCCTCACAGCAACCCAGAAGAAACCCTGCAGCTAGAACTAGTAGACCAGAAAAAAATACTAAGCCTGTAACATTAAAGCCTCTTCCACCAAAGTTTAGAACAGACAACTTCACACCCTTTGTACCACAACCTAGAATTGAACATACTCTTCCATCTCCATATCCTCATGATCACCTAAACAAACCACGAAAACCCTCATCTCCACCCAAATCACCAGAAAAACCACCCATTCCTCTTTCCTTTTCTGGAAGAAAGAAAACCATGGCTGCAAGGCTAAGAGGAAGAAGATAGTAGTGAGTGAATCTGAAGAAGAGTATGAACCTTCAGATCCTCCCAACCCACATGTTGATGTCACTCATCCTTGCATTCTAATGATTGAATTACACGAGAGTGAAAACATGCACTACTTCTTCATGAGCAATGGTGAAGTAAGGAAGAAACAGAATTTGAGAATGGATGATTGGGATAAATTGCATCAGATGGATATCATGACCATAATGGGAACTCCCAACTATATGGTATGTTAGTATATATGTTGGCATTTTGATATGGTGGGATGAGATGATTTATAAACAGGATAAATTTTACTTCTTTAGTAAATTGGAAGAAGAGAAAACCGGATGAACTACAATTCCTCAGGAAGAAGAGTTCAAGAGGATTGAGAGAATATGAACTAGAGTTCTTCAGGATGAACCTGATAAACTAGAGTTCTAAAGTTCTTCAGGATGGTTAACCAGTTTTCTTCTATTATAATAACATACACATTTTCATTGAATCATAGCAGACTCCATTTTACTCATAACTGTGATCTTACATGAAGTATATATTCATATGTTATGTTAGTATATGTTGGCATTTTGATATGGTGGGATGAGATGATTTATAAACAGGATAAATTTTACTTCTAAAATAGAGTTCTAAAGTTCTCCCGGATGGTTAACCAGTTCACAATAAAATAAAAATCACATCAGTTCACAATACAATCTATTTGCAACAATCAAATTTAGAATAAAATCAACTTTAATGATTGAGATAAAATCTATCTATATAATTAATGGGGTTAACCAAAACAATACATGAGGAAGAGTTAACAAAAACTTTAATATATATATATATATATATATATATATATATATATATATATATATATATATAGAGTTGGGTTATAATACAAAGTACTTTTTACGTGAGAAGTGTGAGAAGTGGTTGATATGTTAATTTTTAACGCATGATATTGTCTTTTTATTATATTTTAGGTAAATATATGACAATCCTAAAATAAATACACCATCCATTGAATTCCAAACACTACCAAACACCATTTATTAAGAATTATTAAAAGGGCACTGTGTTAGGATATTATTACACTGTGTTTACATTGTGTTATCCTTTAACTCTAATTTTGATAAATATATGACATTCTAATATGGAAAAAACAATGTATAGTGTTATATATTTACCAAAAACATAAGTAAAAGATAACACAATGCATTAAAATCTAACACATCATCTACTTCTCACACTTCTCACGCAAAAAGTACTTTGTATTATAACTCTACCCTATATATATATTGATTTCTATACAAAGATTTTCATCGGATCCTATACAAAAATCTATCTAACTAGCTAAGACCTAGCATCCGCCATATAGTCTTCATCATCAAAGAAGTTGCTGCTGCTGCTGCTGTTATCAAGAAAACGCTTTTGACCAGGCGGCAATCTCGATCCCAACTCAGAGGTGTAGGTGGAATCCCTGTTCCGGACTAAATACACATCCAGCTCTCTCTCCCCCTCTGGTCCCTGGAGATGAAGTTTCATATCCCCTACAACTTCGGCAGTGATGAAATCAGCATACTCAAGCCCGTATTTGATCGACAGAGGTGGGATCCTCCAGTAAATGAGGAAATAGCCAATCGATGTGTGGTTTAGGTATTGCACCATTTGATCCAGATCATGACAATCAAATGTGCAAATGTCGACATAGTCGACATAATCTACCTTTCCCTTCCACACATTCTGGCCGGCGGCATTCCGGTGGAAATCGCCACAGTGATGGACCTTGAGGGTGAACCTCTGACCACCTGTAAAAAACCCAAATGCAGAGTAGAGAGTAAGTAACTAAAAAACATAAAACCCTAAAAATAAAAACGTACAGCCATTGTTGAGTGAAAATACACTTACGGGGAGTCTTTCCGTAGTAGGGTGCTGGTTCATTAACATCCCTAATCCTCCATTGTTTACCAAAGGCAACCATTGATCGATCGGAGTTTTTTTCTTGATGAACAGGATAGAAGATTTTGGTGGCGAAAAAGTGGAAATTTAAAGGCAGACAGGACACGCTACCAGCTATGGTAGGAAGAAGTGGAAAGGTCAGGCCAAGATAACCGTGTATATTTTGTTACCTTTACCACGCAAATCCTGTTTTTACCGTGTCTATTTATTACCTTTAGCAACGCAAGTTTTGTTTATCAATTATTTCTTATGTGATGTGAGTAATTAAATAAGTTCTGGTTAAAATATAACCAATTAACACTTTTGTCTCAATGGTTCTTCTTAATCTTGTAGTTTGTTCCTTTCTTTGACTGACCCAGGTTCAAGCCTTGTTTGCTACAATTTATAATTTTTTATTGTCTAATAGTGGATGACAGGATTTATAAACTGGATAGATTTTAATTCTTCAGTAAATTGGAACAAGAACAAAACCGTATGAACTAACAAGAATAAAACCATATGAACTAGAATTCCTCAAAAAGAAGAGTTCATCTGGAATGAGAGTAGATGAACAGAACGGATGACATTTTTAAACAACTGTTTCACTGCCTTGGCGGACTGAGATGATTTACAATTAAACATGATCAATTTTAGTTATTCATTAGAGAAGAAGAGAATAGAACTGGATGAACTAGAGTTCTTCAGGATGAACCGGATAAACTAGAGTTCTTTAGGATGAACTATATATACTATAAATAACCAAAGTTGTTATTTCTGTTCGTAGTCTATAGGATATTCCCATGTATTTAAACCCATTATCTATTGAATTAAAATTATTTTGGTTGACGACATTTCCTTATAATACACTAATATTTAGTCACACAACCTAATATATGTAGAAGACAACCGGATGTACAAGAATTCTTCAGGAAGAAGAGTCAAAAGACACATCGGATGCATACAATTAATTACATATATAATCCAAAAGATGTGATATCGGTTAATTAATTACAAATATATATAATAAAAAAACAACATAAACTTAAAACATGCTCCCACTAGAGAAATTGTCTGAATCGTCACATCGGCCTGTTCTCCATGGGTAGATGGATATGACCTCCACATCTCCATCGAGGGAGGAGGAGGAGGAGGAGGAGGAGGAGGAGGAAGACACCTCCATATCTCCATCGAGGTAGATGGATATGACCTCCTCGTCCATGACGTGCAGGCCAAGGCCCTAACATCCCTCGGATCATCAGTGAATGGAACCAGTCCAAAATCCAGAGACAACCCTGGGATCCTCAGGTAGGGGTCGAAATCGTTCAAGTCATAACCTAGGTCAGACACCATTTGACCTAGGTCATCGAACGAGAAGGAGTTAATGTCAACCTCATCGAAGTAGCGAACCCTCCCATCGATGTATTGTATCCGACCATTGAGGCTCGCAAAATACCCTAGGTGATAGATCACCAAAGTAAACAAACTAAAATCTTCTTCCCCTGTTCAAGAAAAATAACCAAATTTCAGAGACGCGAATCCCACATTAAAGCATTTGAATTTCAGTCATTTAGATGATTACTCACCGTATTCGGGGCTATCTTCCACATTCAGAGGATGCAAATGCGACATTTTCAGAGAGTGGCATGATAAACCAAAAAATAGAGAGCTGAGAGAGCCAACGGCGTATATGGTGATGATCGACAATTAATTAATTAATTAATGATATGTATCCGAAACTCGAGGTGGTAGATAAAGATTTGACCTCTAGTAATGATGTATATCAGCCGTCGCCACAGATAATTAACTAATTAAAATTGGCTTCTATTTAGTCACGATTAATATATGTGGCCATATGTAATAGATTTTTTGTCACTCACAACCTACTATTTAGTCACACAACCTAATAACAGTGACCATTTGTACTAGTTTTTAGCCACATAACTAAGTAAAAAGCGTGGCCATTGCTCACATTTAGCCACGCATAATATATAATTAATAGTTTTTTTTTTAATTTACTAAGTAATAAAATCTACTCTTCCGTCACACAACATTATTTAAACGTGGTCATACATTCCTTTTTGGTCACACGAATTAAAAATCATAAAAATTCCGTGGCCGTTTGGTGCATTTCGCCACTCTTTATTAAGCGTGACAAATAAGGGCCACATGTTTTTGTAAAACAGTGACTAAAGCGACTGCACCTGATTTTTGTTGTCACATAAACAAAAAAATACGTGGCTAAAAGGGTCCAAAGGCTATATATTTGGCCACGGGTACAAAATATGTGTGGCTAAAACTAGTATTTCTTACATTTCGCCACGTTTTTTACAAAACAGTGGCTATGCGTAAAAAAAAACCGTGGCCAAAGCCACTTTTTGACGTAGTGAATTAATTCTCTAAGAAATTTTTTTTTATCGATCTGTAACTGTAACTGTACACAAATACAGGGATCCCAAGTTAAACGTGTATCAATAATAAACTAAACAAAAAATTTTATGAAAACAGATTGTAATTAATGAAACGGAATAACTTGACAATTACCGTTTACTGGACTGATTGGTCTCCCAAATCACATGGAACTTCTGAAGAATCGCTACCACTGTCTGTTGAAGCTATTCGTTGTTGAAGCTCCACGGAAGATGTGAATGATATGGATGAGAAAGAAGACCTAGTTATTCACTGGAGGCGTTTAACTGGAAATTTCCTGATAAAGTGAGAGAGAAAAGTATCTGATGAATCGATAATAAGTAAATTTAGTTCGAAAATATGGGTGTAATTTGAACTAATGGTGGGAAATTCAAATTTTTTGGTGAATTTTTTTAATTAAAGGGGGGGGGGGGGGGGAATTGTTTAAACTGATAATAAAACCAAAAATTAATTTAAACAACATGTATATTAAGCATAATTAAACCTAAAATTAAACATAAACATAATAAATTAAATAATTAAATGTCTCCACGTGGCTCTTCCGACGGGTTCTTCTTGAAGATGAAATTCATCCTCCCTGAGCTTGAGCCTAATTGATCCTCATTGACGCAAATTGACCCCAATTTACCCTAATTGGGCCTCGTGGCTTCGTTGGTCCTAATTGGTCCTACTTTATCTTCATTTGTCCTCATCGGTTTTAATTGACCCTAATTGATGTGGATTCAATTAAATAAATTAATAAAATTATTCTTAACCAAATTAAATTATCAAAAATTTCCCGCATCCTAATTTCTACTAAATGGGCAAACTCCAATAATTTCCCCTATTTCAATTCTTAGGGTTCATTGTGATCCAGAAGAACTGCCATTAGTATAAAACTGCATTTTTGAAAAACAGTTACCCTTTATTTCTCTCCAGGTTTCTAATTGGCGATTTAAACCTAAACCTTACTCTCTAATTTCTCACAAATGGCACCCAAATTGAATCGAAAGGCTGCATCAAAGCCTACTCAAATGTTCTTCGCCGAACACAATGTTGTAGCGTACTTCGAGAAGTCTGATAAGTCAAAGCTATTTGATGAAATGAACAAATCCTCGAGAAATCCAACACTCAATTTGCTTTAAAAAATCTGTTGATAGCAACAGGGTTGCTAAAATTGACTCTAGAGTCAAGGAGAATGAGATTAGTTTGACTGAAGAAATGATCCGGAAGCATCTGAAATTCAATGATGCAGGAGGTGATCCTGCTCATACCATTCTCCACTGCCTATCTCACAAGAAAACTGCGTGGGATGAACTTGCTGCACCTCAATCATCCGTTTATCATGGATTGGTAAATGGGCACAACTTTAACTTTTTAAAAAGATATTTGATGAAATGCTGGAAAATCTAAAACCTAAGAGGATCTTTTACATGACCTCAGATTCATCCAACACATTCTCAATTGTGAATTTCAAAATCTGCAAAACTCCGATCTACATCTTGAACTAAAATCTTTTACAAGTAAAACATTTTCTAACATGAAAGTGAACAAAACTGTTTTTCTTGGTAAAGACACATCACACCCTATGCCTGAGGTCGGGACTGCTTCTGAGCAAACTGCTACTGGTGACAACATTGTTACACCAACAAGTGTTGAGCCCACACCAGACCGACCATCCTCTTCCACTGATATACAAATTCCCAGCAAAAGGAAAACGATGTCCATATCAAAAACCACACCCAAAAATACCACACGCACTCCACAATCACCCAAAAGGAAGAGGACTAGGTCTCCTTCACCTAGACCCTCCACAAGACTACCTCAGAATGAGGGTGATATATCATTTATGATCAACAGGTATCTCTCCCAAAAGATGAGGTAAACATGATAAAAAAGGGACTTGTAGATGATGAGAAAGCTAAACAAATAAAAACGGATGGAGACATGGCCTTGGCATTCAAACTAGAAGGAGACATGCTACGTTATTCAAATGATAAAGTAATAATGGGGTTAACTAAAACAAAACAGTAAATTGGAAGAAGACAAAACTGGATGAACTACAATTCCTCAGGAAGAAGAGTTCATGAGGATTAAAAAAAGATGAACTAGAGTTTTTCATGATGAACTGGATAAACTAGAGTTCTAAAGTTCTTCACGATGGTTAACAAGTTTTCATCTATAATAACATACACAGCTTCAATGAATCATAGCAGACCTCCATTCTACTCATAACTGTGATCTTACATTAAGTATATATTCATATGTTATGTTAGTATATGTTGGCATTTTGATATGGTGGGATGAGATGATTTATAAACAGGATAAATTTTACTTCTAAACTAGAAGATGAACAAAACCGGATGAACTAAAATTCCTCGGGAAGAAGAGTTCATGAGTATTGAGAGAAGATGAACTAGAGTTCTTCAGGATGAACCAGGTAAAATAGAGTTCTAAAGTTCTTCTGGATGGTTAACCAGTCCACAATAAAATAAAAATCACATCAGT
Source organism: Deinandra increscens subsp. villosa (assembly GCA_039602395.1). Taxonomy (NCBI): domain Eukaryota; kingdom Viridiplantae; phylum Streptophyta; class Magnoliopsida; order Asterales; family Asteraceae; genus Deinandra; species Deinandra increscens. The sequence goes on along the minus strand of JBCNJP010000010.1, from coordinate 20,229,509 downwards.
TCACAATAAAATCTATTTGCAACAATCAAATTTAGAATAAAATCAACTCTAATGATTGAGATAAAATCTATCTATATAATTAATGGGGTTAACCAAAACAAAACATGAGGAAGAGTTAACAAAAACTTATATATATATATATATATATATATATATATATATATATATATAGATCTATATACAAAGATTTTCATCAGATCCTATACAAAGAGCTATCTAACTAGCTAAGACCTAGCATCCAACATCTAGTCTTCATCATCAAAGAAGTTGTTGTTGCTGCTGCTGATGCTGTCATCAGGAAACAGCTTTTGACCAGGCGGCAATCTCGGTCCCAACTCGGAGGTGTAGCTGGAATCCCTGTTCCGGATTAAATACACATCCAGCTCTCTCTCCCCCTCTGGTCCCTGGAGATGAAGTTTCATATCCCCTACAACTTCATCAGTGATGAAATCAACGTAGTCAAGCCCATTTGTGATGGACAGAGGTGGGATCCTCCAGTAAATGAGGAAATAGCCAATCGATGTGTGGTTTAGGTATTTCACCATTTGATTCAGATCATGACAATCAAATATGTGAATGTCGACATAGTCGACATAATCCACCTTTCCCTTCCACACATCCTAGCAGGCGGCATTCTGGTGGAAATCGCCACATTCATGGATCTTGAGGGTGAATCTCCGACCACCTGTAAAAAACCCAAATGAAAGTAGAGAGTAAGTAATTAAAAAACATAAAACCCTAAAAATAAAAACCTGCAGCCATTGTTGAGTGAAAATACACCTACGGGGAGTCTTGCCATAGTAGGGCGCTTGTTCATTAACACCCCTAATCCTCCATTGTTTACCAAAGGCAGCCATTGATCGATCGAATTTTTTTCTTGATGATCAGGAAATACGTTCGTACAAAAGATTTTGGTGGCAAGAAAGTGGAAATTTAAAGGCAGTCAGGCCACGCTACCAGCTTTGGTGGCAAGAAGTGAAAAGGTCAGGCCACGATAACCGTGTATATATTTTACTTTTACCACACAAATCCTGTTTTTACCGTGTCTATTTATTACCTTTAGCAACGCAAATTTTGTTGATCAATTATTTTTATGTGATGGGAGTGATTAAATAAGTTCTGGTTAAAATATAACTAATTAACACGTCTGTCTCAATGGTTCTTCTTAATCTTGTAGTGTGTTCCTTTCTTTTGACTGACCCAGGTTCAAGCCTTGTTTTTTTACTGACCGAGGTTCAAGCCTTGTTTGCTACATTTTATAATTTGTTGATTGTCTAATAGTGGATGACATGACTTATAAACTGGATAGCTTTTACTTCTTCAGTAAATTGGAACAAGAACGAAACCGTATAAACTAAAATTCCTCAGGAAGAAGAGTTCATCTGAAATGAGAGCAGATAAACATTACCGGATGACATTTTTTAGACAACTGTTTCATTGCCTTTGCGGACTGAGATGATTTAAAATTAAACAGGATCACTTTTAGTTATTCATTATAGAAGAAGAAGAATAGAATCGGATGAACTAGAGTTCTTCAGGATGATTTATAATTAAAAAAATCTATTTGCAACAGAAAAATTAAGATTCATGTATTTTTCCGGAAGAACATTTATTCCGGATGAATGTTTATAACCTTCCGGAACATTACTTTCCGCCACACATATAATTTCATACCGTGACCATTCGTCATCTACTATTTAGTCACACAACATAATAACAGTGGCCATATGTACTAGCTTTTAGCCACATAACTAAGTAAAAACAGTGACCATTGCTCACATTTAGCCACGCATAATATATACTTAACAGTTTTGTATTTTTTTTAATTTACTAAGTAATAAAATCTACTCTTCCGTGACACAACATTATTTATGCGTGGCCATACATTCCTTTTTGGTCACACGAATAAAAAAAATCATAAATATTTCATGGCCCTTTGGTGCATTTCGCCACTCTTTTTTAAGTCTGACAAATAAGTGCCACATGTTTTTGTAAAACAGTGGCTCAAGCCACTGCACCTGATTGTTGTTGTCAAATAAACAAAAGAATACGTGGCTAAAGGGTCCAAAGGCTATATATTTGGCCACGGGTACAAAATATGTGTGGCTAAAACTAGTGTTTCTTACCTTTAGCCATATTTTTTTTAAAACTGTGGCTAGGCGTTTTCGAAAAAACCATGTCTAAAGCAACTTTTTGACATAGTGTTATTAATAATACAATGAAAATTGATAGATGAATAGTATACTTTTTGTTTTTCAAACTTTGGCCACGTGACTTTGGTTCTTTGACGCTTTCTACCCCTAAACTTTTACAATTTGTTTTTTTTAACAAAATTGTAAAGTTTTGGTTTTCATAGTTTGGCCACATATGTTTCATACTCTTATGTTTTGTATCGTTTAACTTTTAAAGTTTTTTTTATATTAAGTTTTGTTGTCTTCTATTTTGGCCACGAAACCTTTAACTTTTCTACTTTCGTTTTTAGTATAGTTTTATAGTTTTATACTTTCACTACAAGACTTTTAGACTTTTACGTTTTATACCCCTTAACTTTTTTACCCTCTATCTTTTAAACCTTTTTTTGTTTGTTTTAGGTTTTGTTGTCTTCTACTTTGGCAACGAAACCTTTAACTTTTCTACTTTCGTTTTTAGTATACTTTTATAGTTTTATACTTTCACCATGAGACTTTTAAAATTTAATGTTTTATACCACTTAACTTAGTATATTTTTATAGTTTTATACTTTCACTACAAGACTTTTAGACTTTTACGCTTTATACCCCTTAACTTTTTTACCCTCTATCTTTTAAACTTTTTTTTTGTTTTAAGTTTTGTTGTCTTCTACTTTGGCCACAAAACTTTTAACTTTTCTATTTTTGCTTTTAGTATACTTCTATAGTTTTATACTTTCACCACGAGACTTTTAAACTTTTACGTTATATACCACTTAACTTTTTTTACTGTCGTTCAGTATACAAATTCAACCCTGCAACAACGCGCCGAGGGGGGGGGGGGGGTAAACATCTCGTTCTATATAAATTGATTTGTGGTTCTTATTCTTGTGAATGCATGTGTCTTTAGGTCCTCTGAAATCTTAAATTTTATAAATTTATTTGTGATTATTTTTATTGTCAATGCACTTGTCTTTTGGATATTCTTATAATCTATTCATTTAAGGATTTTGTTCCTTATCAGACCTCAGGTTAACTTTTTGTTCCTTATCAGTCTATAGGCTTAATTGTTATACTCTTTCTTTCTTTGTTAGTAAGTCCAAATTTTGTTTGAGATATATCATATGTCACATACATACTTTGTCATATTTCATTTCTAATTCACTTACTGTTCTTTGTATGTATATATTTAGTACCTAACATCAATCTAGCTCTTCTATATTAACAACTTTTGTAATCTCTAAATCTGTCGTTTTTCACTCTATTCTAAGGTCTTTAATGATTTCGTTCTGCTTCTAACCTATAATTCTTGTCGTAATTGCTATGATTTAAACTGCATCTACCTACTTTAAACTACATTATACTTCCAATAAAAGAATTTGTTTGCCATATTACACATCTCTTAACTGAGTTACAATCTATTCTAACTCAAGCTTCACATTTAACTGTATGCACCAATATTAGTCTACATTATACTTCCAGTAACAATTACTGTTTACCCTGTTCTATTTCTCTTACCTAGCTTATAATTTCTGTTTAGTAGAACTCTACTACACTTGAATACCCATGAACAATTAGTATCCTTACTGTTTTTAGAAACTTATCTTTTACCAATAAAAGTACAAGTATCATAGCAAATAACTTATCATTACCATAAAAATTGTCTACAATATTTCTTCATAATTAACTGTTACAAACTATAAAACTATGGTCAATTCCAAAAAAAATGTAATTATATAAGCAACATATAGAATGAAAAGAAATTATATAACATTCTTACTATACTAATTTTGACAGAAACTTCAATACAATAATTACATAATATGTTATTGTACAACTTTTAGGTCAGCAATGGCTGAGACATTCTGGAAGATACTCTTCAATCCTTCATCAGATTGCCTGGTAAGTTTTTTTATAAATATAATTAAGTTATGCACATCTTTGTTTTTGAATCTTTTTTAATATGTAAACTATACTTTGCATTCAATTTTCTGAACCAGCGAATTCCCAACTGAATTTGCTGAAAACGGTACAATAATGTACCCCCACCACATCCAATCAGGATTGTTTTTACAACAGACAAACAATGGACTGTAAGGATAAGAATGAGCAACGATGACCTATCAGAATTGCTTACTTTCTACTATTCACTTGTGAAGATGACACAACTATACACTTACACGTGTATTCTACAAACTGCTGCAACATACTATGTGTTCCTCCTACTACAACTCTTAATCAGACACATAAAGGAAACATATCAGATGATGATAACAAAATTGAAACTGATAACATTCAAAACCAAGATTCAACAGAAGACACCAATCCCATTCAACGTCCACCACCACTTCTTTTTGATAAGATTGTCTTTGTTCGCAAAAACTTTGTAAGTAACATTATTCATCAGTTTTAACAACATTTTTATAATTTAACATAACACAATACATGCATTACAACATTTACAAGCAAAACTTGCACAACTAGCTGAATTTAATGATGAAATGATACTTAATGTGACCTATGAGGAAAACGAACCTGAATCACGCAAGTTGAACTTTGAAAGAAACATGACGTATACAAGGTATTCCTAAACCAAAATATTTAATTGTATCGTTAAAGTACCTCTTTCAAATTCTGAAGATTATAATAGTTATCACTTTTTCACACCTGCTCTTACCCTTTGTATGCATATGATTTAAATTACCTCATGGCAGATGCTAAATGAATTAAAACAAATTTTTACATAACAATGCATTTCACAATTTGATCATTACAAACACAACATTAACAACTAACTTAATCATTGCAGATACAACATTAACAACTGGAAGTCTTTCGCAAAACATCATGGCATCGAAATCGATCAGAAGATACGCATCAGATATGATTTTGAAATCAAAGCTCTTTTCACATCTAACGTCGAATGAAAAAACTTTGAATTGATAATGATAGTGAAGTAACAATGATAACAAACCACTATAACCTTCTTTTGTTTAATTTCACCCTTTTGGTTGTTTTGTTGTAAGGAACAACTTTAACTTCCACTACGATAACTACTACAACTGATTCTATAATGAATCGTTTTGGCTATCCTATTACTAGCAATTCTTATCATTTACATAGCTTTAACTAAAGAAATTGCATGTTTAAAAACAAGCTCCCCACAACGCGCGGGAGGTATTATAAAAAAATCAATAATAACATTTATTGACCAAACACTTATTTATAATCATATAAATAATATTTTACGTCAATTTTATTTTCGTAGAATTTCGGTTAACAGTTTAGGCGTAATCATTTCTCGTTTCCCTCAATGTAACTCTTACCTGTCACCATCGGGTTGGGTCTGTGATTTTTTCGGGTCTGGACATACAATATCCAACATATGTAACTTAATCTATCAATGTAGGTCTCATTAAACATATAACATATAAAAGACTAACATCAATATGCATTGACCCGGGACCAGGATAAACCTCCTGTCCATCTCAGGGTAAAAGTTATCAAAAACAGGCATGTTGCCTGATATGTTGTCTATAAACATCAAAAGAACAATATTTTTCATATTGGGAACATCCACCAGCAACCCAAAAAGAAACATTGTTTAAAGAAACCATCACACCATTCTTTCATAATCAACCCACATAACATGAAAATATCAAACCTTATCTCCTGTAACCATGTCACCCGCTCCATCATCCTCAACCTCCAGTCTCGGCATCCTTAACCCTTTCTCACCTTATCACCTCCAGTCTCGGCATCCTTAACCCTTTCTTTCACGTTTTTGACAACATCATCCTTGGCAGGCACTATTTCATCCTCAATATTCAGCATCAAAGGTTGCTGCTCCATTTTTCTTCATCTTGGTGGGGAAGACTAAACCCCTTTTCGCCAGCCTCCTTGGTGATTAGAACCTGGGTTTGGAGGACAGAGATAATGGTAGAAGTCTTGGCCTCCGACACTGACTTTGCGAGAATGGCATCATGATTCCTTCTTACCTCCACGGCCTTCTTCTCATTCTCCTCAGCAACCATCCCCAAGTCTCCGCTTACTTCCTGGTTTTCCCATGTTTCTTGACTGGTTTGTCAAGCTCAGCATTCTTAGTCTTCAGTTGAGACTTACCGTCCGATGCTCTCGTTCGACAACCTCCAGGATTTTAGAGAATCGGTCCAACATCTGCACATATAATAGTCTATACTTGTCAACCTATCTCCAACAATTTATGTAAATGTTTTAGGATAAAAAATTAACACCTGGCGATGCCATGTCTCAGCTTGCATGGTCAATTTAGTTGCTTCCATGCTAGAAAAAGCGTTCTCGAGAGCTAATAGGGATTTTTACCATCTCTAGGATGGGGATTCAGTCACAGTCTCCTCAGGATTACTACCCAACAGGCATTCTAGATCTTTCAGGGAAAACTTAGAACTTGATCTTAGACCTACCGAAGGAATCAAGTGTCAATATAATGTTGGAGAGAGAAGTTATAAAAGTTAAGAAATGCCTACCGGAATACATGCTTGACAGGGAATTTGAGGATTCGACGGGACTTTCATAAATGACTTTGGAAATTTTAGGCTTGAATGTTCTCTCCTCAATTGAAATGTTGAGAAATTTCTTAAGATTCCCCAAAATGTCAGGAAGATTGGGATCTAATGTAAAACCACGGAGCTTGTGAGAACAACAGAGAGCCCTGTTCAAAGTTGAAGTTAACCTCTGGTGTAGAATGTGAATACGCTGCAGCGGCTGTTGCTGTCGAGAACACCGGAGTTGTGGGAGTTGAACCCAGGCTGATTCACAAACTGTGCACCAGTACTTGCTGAAGGTGTTGTGCTAATAGTTGTTGATCTGTTGGCATTCATCAGATCTTGCAAGAAGTCATAATGAACATCAGACAACGAAGTCTGAACAGTTGTAGACACATCTGGCAGAGACTTTGCTGGACTGGTTGATGAAGATACACCGGAACGAGGCTTTAGTATAAACTGTGACGCTTTTTGCCTTTTACCTCTTCCACCAACAATTGACTTCTTCCTCTTTTGTAAAGAACTAGAAGCTTTCTGCTTTCCTTTTCCATGAACTACATCGGAGGCAGGAGCATAATCTTCATCAGACTCAGATGAGACTACATCATCGTACACACGATCCTTGTAGCGATCGTTGCTCTTGTTAAGGCTGATTCAGTGCGCGAAATGTTCATCGCTACCTTTTATAAGCTTTACATATTTTGAGTTGATCAAGACACGCACAAACGGATTGTTTGTGTCAAACAAGTCTTCGGAGTCAGCCCCAAAGTTCATAAACTCCTCATCATCATCATATTCATCTTCTAGGATATTCACCGCAGGTGTCTTAGTCACACTGACAGCTACAGGAAGTTCCTGTGCTGAGACCACCAGTTCAGAAATTGGCGGTTGAGAGACAACAGGTTCAAACACGGGATTTATTGGTTCCTGTACTACTGGAATTTTTCTTTTAGGTCTTTTCACCCTTCCTTGTTGTGGAATTTGATTTTGTTCCACAATCCAGCTGTAATCAAGTTCCTCTGAATCACTACCTTCTACATGACGAGGTGCACCATGTGCTGGTGCCACGTAATCAGCATTCACTAAATGACCAATCAAGCGCTTCAATTTAGGCTGAAGTTCTGGTGCTTTCTTTTGATAAGACGCCAGAGCACCCACACTTGCTTACGTCATATGTTTAAGTTCCATCTTCTGGGTTTCAAGCTTCACCAAATCCGGATACCGGTCATTAAGGATCATCTGAAGAAATCTTGGATAGATAGCTGCTTTCTTTTGCCTTAGAGTTAGGTTATCTCTCATGTAATGAAAGATCAACCCAGCAACATTATATGGTCGGTTCATCACCAAAGCATTCATCAAAGACATCATTGTTTGTTGAACTTCATCGTGCCTGGATATTCCGTGTCCCAGACATACCAACAACACATGCACCAAGTATTTGTATGGAATGCTCAGCAAAGATTTGTAGACCCATTCTTTACTTGGATCATCGGTGTAAATTCGCTTAAGAAACGCCACGTTATCTTCAGGAGGAAATTCCAAAGGTGCAGTTGTTGTATCAGTTTCCAACTTCAAAACCCTGCGAATATCTGCATTAGTAATCGTCTGCGTAGTACTCCAGAACTCCAGAATAATATCATGATATACATCACAAGATTGAGTGATGGCATAGTGAATCCTTGATCGCTTCAGAAACTCAAAAATCCCGGATCCGCCAAATTTATCAAGCTTGCCTCGTGCAACACCAATATGTGCACAAGATGTTGTGTTTGTCACCGATCTTTAGTTCGTTTGCCATATCTGAAAACACATAAGATAAAAAATTCATTAAATTCCATGTTATTAACAGACATAATCACCGATTTCGTCAATTTTTTGTCATTTGCTTAAACGAACAACTTTTTGATCAAAAATGTTAACCCACCGAACTCCGTCCGAGCCTCATCCGAACTCCAAGTTCAGAGTGTGTCGTCCGAGCCTCGTCCGAACTCCAAGTTCGGAGTGTCGAACTTCAAGTTCGGAGCCTGATGAACTCCAAAGAATTTGAATTTCAAAATCAGTGAAA
>JBCNJP010000010.1:20170002-20220253 GCA_039602395.1 Deinandra increscens subsp. villosa | reverse complement strand
ATCAACCAAAGGTCGTGGACGTATTCGGCCTAGTTATGCATTAGCTACTAAGTTAACACTTATAACGTAACTAACGGGTTTGTCTAACGGAGCTTGTAAGTTAACACTTATAACGTAACTAACGGGTTTGTCTAACGGAAGTTAACCTTGAAATTCTCGGGTGTCACATCATCTCTTTGGGATAACTCTGTTTTTAATCGCTTCAAAAACCCAAAATTTCTAGGTTTTTAAGTCGAACCGTCAATGAGAATCATCGGCCTCTAAATCGATGTTTAAAATGTTTTAGATATGTTATTGAACTCATCTTGACAATCATTCTGTTGTAGTTGGTATTCTTGATGAAATCGGGACTTAAAAAAAGGATTTACAGAAACTGGAATTCCAAAGGTTGCGACCAGCGAAACTGCTGGTTCGTCCAGCGAAACTGAACGAAAGTTCACAGTCTCGAGCGAAACTGTCTAGCGGTCATGCCCAAACTTCGCTGACAGTTTCGCCGTGATACGCAGCGAAACTGTTGTTTCGCCTTCGGCGAAATTACAGTTTCGCAGCGAAACTACAGTTTCTCGGCGAAACTGACCTAGTCAGTGTCGCCGAGACCAATGTCGCGAATCTAACTGTTTCGCCGTGTGCGACACTGTGGTCTTCTTAGCGAAAATACAATTTCGCAGCGAAACTAACAAATTTTTCAAATATTCAATTTAATTCATTTTAAATTCTTTTCAACTCACAAAATCTCCATTTCATGTGCAGACAATGTCTAATCTTAAACACGATCCTCGAAGCAATGTCACTGCCTGGTTGAATGATCACCTCGATAAGTCTACCGGATTCTGAGACTGCATAAAGTGGCTCAAACAATCCTGCATCCATTACGCCATCTCACATTCAACGATCATCGACGAAAGGCACATAAAAGATTTCTGGTTGTCTGCTGAATATGACGTTAAAGCTACTCCTGAATGCATTCGTGCAAGGGTCATGCAGAAAGACATCGTGATTACAATGAAAGTCATAGCTGAAGCTCTTAAGCTGGAAGAGGATGTTGGTGAAGCACCCAAGATGAATGATATGGATGTGTTGAAGGGATTTGAAAGACATATGGGTTATGAAGGTGGCCATCTGTGGAAAAATAAGAAGGAGATTAAAAAGTCGTATATGTCTAAAGACTGGAGATATATCGCTCACGTCATCATTTCCTGCATTGATGACAGAAAAGGTGGTTCGGATGGCTTGAACCTGAACTGGGCTGAGGCGATGTTGCTGTTATGCAAAGGAAAGAAAGCAAATATTCCTCAGAGGATTTTTGATGCTATGGTTGCCAACATTCAAGCCTTGAAGAAATCCAGATGGCTCCTGTACCCAAGATTCCTGGAGATGATTATAGAACATCTAGAACCTGAGTTGCCAAAGCAAAGTACAGCTCTTGTTATAAATCCAATGCACTCAAGGATTCTATCAGATTGTTGTGCCGTAAGAGATGATTTTTCTGGGTATACCACCTATCCAATGAAACATATGTATTCTGAAGAAAGATATGAATACATCAAGAAGTTGATCGAAGACGAAAACAAAAGAAAAACTCAAGGAAAGGTAAGTGAGAGTGTAAAGGGGAAACGGAAACAATATGTGAGGGGTTCGGGGAAAGAAGCTGTAGATGAAATTGAGGATGAGCTTGAAAGTCTATCTCGACAAGGAAAGAAGACCACACAAAAACAAAGCACTCCAACTGAAGATGAAGCTAGAGCGACAAAGAAAAGAAGAGTTGATCAACGTTCCGAATTGGATGAAGACATCATCCGAGGTGTTAATGCCTCCTTGGCTAACGAACTCGGCATGATAAAAACAAAGATGGTGAACTCAGAGATGAGAGAAAAGGAAAAAGATAAACAGATTTTGAGTTTGAATGAAATCATTGGAAAACAGTCGTCTCTGATCAAGACTTTGCTGGTTGAATTGAACGGGATCAAGAAGCACTTAAATCTGCCAAACATAATGAGTGATGCCGAAATCGATTCTATGACTGATTTTTCAAAGGTCACAACTGAGGCGGCCGGAGGCAGTGGAACCGGGGGAATGGGTGCTAGTGGTTCGGGTGCAAATGAGGCTGGTGGTAGTGGTGCAGTGAACATTGAAGATCTTGACCACATTGATGTAAGCGACGCGAATCTCTTCAGCTTTGAATCTGATAAACAGCCTGAGATCGTTCAAGCAAAATTTCATTTAATCGATGAAGATGAGGATGAAGCTGAAATTAATGATCACACAGAGCCAGAGAGCTACTCATGGAAAGAACACTCTATTACTTATCTAGCAAAGATAAGCTCTGTTAGTGAAGAGGTTCTCGAGTTCAGGAGAGAAGAATGGTTTAAGAAACCCGAGCTCGAAGATCAGACCCCTTTGTTTCAAAACATGGCCCAACCCAAGAGAAAGGAGTCTGATAGGCACATTATCAGCTGGAAATACAGTGAAGCGGTTCATGCCTTCATGATCAAGCGAAGAGGGGGGAGTATTACCTATATCCGTAAACGAGAAAATTTCAATACCTTGCCCAGATGGGATCTGAGAAGGCTGGCAGAGCTCCCCCTCATAGACGAAGACAAAAGCGTCAGGGCTTCAAATCTTAGAATAATGCTTCAGAAGGCAACAAAGGACGACTTTGTGTCGTTTGGTTTCATGAAGGGTAAAAGGGTAAAGTCCACAACAGAAATTGATGAAGCTACCGGGAAACCGAAGGTCACCCTAAAGTTCAAAGCAGCCAAGACTATGACCAGAATCCGAATTCCTGATCAGCAACTGTCGAGGCTGCAAACCTTCCAGAAGTGGTTCTATGACAATCTGACTGGCGAAGCCGTTATACGAATTGGAAATGATGCTGAAATAAGATTATTTGATCCTATGGAAGTGTTTTCTTTCAGCAATGATGATTTAAAGACTTTGTGCGAAAATCACATCAGACATGGGGCAGGAGATGACACCGCAGAAGAGGCAAGCTTATTTATGAGAGTTGCCAACAAGGCCCGGGGAATTGTCAGGGAAATAAAAGATTTAGCACTGAAAGTCAAGGCTGCTGAAGATAAAATGGAAGAAGATCGGGATCTGGAGAATCAGATGAATAAATCATTGAGCGGTCTTGGAGAATCTTCTACTCAAATCACAGAGCCAGAGACCGAAGTCCCCGTTGCTGAAAAGCCAATAAATTTGGGGGATCCAGAGTCCGTTTCCCCAGGTGCTACTGAAACAATTATTGTGGGGGAATCTGATGTTAATGTCCCAGTTGCTGATACGTCAATTACCTTGGGGGAATCAGGGACTCCTGATCTGAATAAGGAGCCGAACCAGAATGAAGCCGATGCTGACAAGTGAAGATCCAGTGGCTGAATCCCTCCCTAGGGGGAATATTGAAGATCAATGTAGGGAGGAATTCATTATTTTGTTTAGTTTGATTGTAATAGATTAGTTTCTTGTAAATGTTATGTTTTGGTAGGCTAGCGAAACTACCGAGCGAAACTGTAGTTTCGCTCGGTACCTAGGTTAGACTGTCTCAGTGACAGTTTCGCTTGGCCAGCGAAACTGCCAGCGAAACTGTTCACTGGACAGTATATAAACGCAGCCTTGTGCAGCCATTTGTAACTTTCTCAATCATTGTGAACCCTAATACAAGAAATCTTCATTTGGTGAGTTTTGGTGACGGCTAGGAGCTTATTTCAGTATATTGTAGCTAGTTTATCATTTCTTATCCATCCTTTGGTTCATATTGAGATTGTTCAAGGCTAGAAAACCATTTTAGTCATTGGAAATCACATATCTTGTTGTTTATTTGGTTTTCTTCTCAAAAACATCATTATTTGCACTGATAAAGATCAGTGAGGACCAACAGTATCCATAAAACCTAAGAATAGCAACTCGCAACTGCTATATATTCAGCTTCATCTGTGGATGTAGCAACGAAAGTATGCTTCTTACACTGCCATGATACTAAACGGTCGCCTAGAAACTGACATTCGGCCGTGGTTGACTTAAAGTTGATCTTGCAACCGCCGTAGTCTGAATCCGTATAGGCCGACAGGTCAAACTTATCATCATGAGGATACCAGAACCCGAGATCTGAGTTGTGATGACTGAGAATTTTTTTTATTTCTTTTCTTTCTTTTGTGACCAACTTGTTAACCACGTTATGCATTTTTTGGGACGAAAATTCTTCAACAAGGGGATACTGTGACAATTCGTCCTTTCAGGTCGTTTCTCGGCTTTAATTAAACTCATACTGTGATAAATGTTGTGTGGATATTTTTGTGTTGACTTTAGCAAATTAGGGTTTTGTATAACCATCACTACGAGCATGCACGTAAGTTTAAACGTTTGATATTCTATGATTTCATTTTATGATTTTATGTGATATATGTATACATATTCATGAGATTTATTCTATGATTTTATGTGGCAACATGTCATGAGATTGTACGTATCGTTTTATAAACTTATGTGAGTTATTGTGTATGATTTTATGCAGATTTAAAATAAATAAAAAATTACGAGTTATTATTTACCATTTTATGTGGTCATCTAAGGTTTATAACCTTATAAACGTCACTCATTAATCATGTGTTGATATATATATATTCGTCCAGTCATCGTCTAAGTTACCTTCCGTTAACCCCGTTAGTGTTCGTTGTTGATTGAAAACTTAGAAGGATCACTTGTGTTAAATTCTAAACCTCCTTTTAACTTAACAAAACTTGGAAGGGCCTATGTGTAATTTTCTAAACTTCATAATTTAGTATGACAAATTAGGAGGGACTATTGTTGTCAATATGATGAATTCAATTTAAAGAATTCAATGCTTACCAAAAAAAACGTACGGTTCGTTTCTTCCCCTTCCGTAACCGACATCCTTAATCACCGACCAAATGATGTATCCCTTACCTATTCCTCTCGATCAACTACTTTCTGCAAACCCTCAACCCTATCTATTGCTCACCACAAATCAAACACTGCTCTCTCTCGTTCTCCTCTCAGGTCCGTAGCAAACACCACACCACCACCAATCTTCACTTTTGCTCGGTCGATCACCAGACAACAGCCACTGCTCCACCACCACTATAGCACCATCGAGCCCCTCTCTCCATCCAGTGGCATCAACGATGGGTTGGGAAGCGACCGAGTTCAAAACGAGACCGAAATCGGAGTTGTGGGATTAATGTTCGGGACGTTTTCGGTATCAAAAACTCATCATCTAACATATCCTACTCAAGGTAACGATTCTGCCATGTAAATCGCTTAGTTTTATGTGCATCGTTTTTAGTTTTCACGTTTTCCGGTGACCGGAATAAAACTCCAATCACCGGAGTTTTAAAGAAGAAGATGGCACCGCGACGGAAGAACATAAAAAACTTCAAGTTCTGTTTTTAAACGAAAAGCGGCGCTAGCCCAGTGGCTAAGGCGCTCGCCTGTTTCTTTGAGGTCGCGGGTTCAAGACCCAACCTCTACATTTCTTTTTATGTATTCTTTTAAAACCTGATTTCATGCCACTGTTGCATATAAAAAGATTCTGGTCGGAACTTAAACACAAACGGGCCGCAACTTGCCCTAGTGGCTAAAGCGTTGGGATGGAAACCAGAGGTCACAGGTTCGAATCTGGTGACCTCCAGTTTTTCCTGTTTTGTTTTATTTTAACATTTTTGGGACTTTTCTTGACATAAAACCAACTACCCATCATTCTTAGCGTTGTTTCGGACCCGTAGGATTTTCGTAGACGTCACTAACTTGTTCGTTACCCCATTGATTAATATAAATTGATTTTTTTTATATATAAAATATTTTATTATTTGACGGTGATTTATAAAAGAATACACATTTGGAAAATATATAAATATACGTATTTGGAAAATATAAAATAAACGTTCTAGTAACCCTTATACTTATATAAAATTCTACGTATACGAATAATGTATTTTGTCGTATAGGGGGTTAGAAACCCTCTAAACGTTAGAGTTGTGTATTTATTGAAATAAATAAAAATATATATAAACATATAAGTACATTTGAGTATACGAAATTGTTATAATTATATAAATGGTTATGTATATATTTAAATATATATACATATTTTATTATTCGATTTCATGAACGTATATTATTGGTCGATAATATACTTTTTCGTCGACTTTCGCAATTACTTTGATTTTGGCTATATGTCAACCTCCGACTCGTTTTTGTTTGTTGAGCCTTCGTCATGTCATAGTTTGACATTATTTAAATTTCATCGTTGGTCTAGACTTAGCCACTTTCAATTGAACACACAATTACATCCATATGCTCGTTAGGTGTTTGGTAGAGTACACAAGACCTGCTAGTTGCTACATGCTGTTATTATTTATCTGGAACTGCTGTGCAACCTAAGGTGAGTTTCACGGCCCAATTTTACTGTTTTAAATCCTGTTGGGGGAGATTAACATGCATGATTTACACAACTGAGATAATTAGACTTTTATATATCACTTGAAGTACTTGTAGCACACTATACAACAAAGTCCTTCCTATGGTACCGTTAGTATTAATGCCGATAGCGGGAAATATATTGTAGTCCTACTGGGTCTGACAAACCCCACCCGGGTCAGTCGCGCTGACACGATTGGATATCGAACGGGTGTTATATTCGTCCTAAACACAACAAGGCAAACTGCATAAACTGTAAACAACTGTTAGCTTCGGTGACCATCAACGTGCGAAGTTTCATGTATATAGCCTAGCTAGCTATTTGATATATATTAGTGATTATGCTCTTACAACTTGACTGTTGTTGAACAGTCAATCTTAAACTTAACTTGACCGTTGTTGAATGGTCAATCTTAAACACAACTTGAACTGTTTTTGAACAGTGGCACTACTTTCAACTTTAACTGTTTTGAACTGATAAACCTGTGAACTCACCAACCTTTGTGTTGACACTTTTTAGCATGTTATTTCTCAGGTTGCGGATGTTCGAGTATCACGAGTACGCATGCATGAGTCTTGAAACGCTTTTAATGTCTTTGAACAAGCCACGTCACTTTGGGTGACAAAGATTTTAAATAAGTACTTTTATTGTATTTACGCTTCCGCATTTGTAAAACTCTGAATTTGTATTTTAATGAAATATGAAACGTTTTTATTAATTATTGGTCGTTTGGTGTAACTAATGGACGGCGATCCTGGTTTGTCACGCTCCCTGTGGCGCGTTATCGCGCGTGGGATTTTTGGGGGTGTGACATGAGTTACCCTTTAGATAAGCTAGAATCCTCTTGACTGCTTCCATGTGAGAAACCCGAGGTGCTTCTTGGTACCTGGCACACAAACATACAGCAAACATAATATCAGATCGACTAGCTGTAAGATACATCAATGAACCTATCATTGCCCTATACCGAGTTATATCTACTGTTTCACCCTCTTCGTCAGGATAAAGGCCATGCGACAGCTGAATTGGAGTTCCAGGAATGCAAACATCTCTAACTTTGAATCGACTCAGAACATCTTTCACATACTTCGTCTGATGTATGAAGGTTCCCTTGTCAGAGTACTGAAATTGTAAGCCCAAGAATAACGACATCTCCCCCATTGAACTCATCTCGAACCTGGTTTGCATCAATTTTTCGAAATCCTTCGATAATTGTTTGTTTAAGCTGCCAAAAATGATATCATCCAAATAGATTTGTACCAATAGCAGATCCTCCCCTGTTTTCCGACAAAATAATGTTGAATCAACCAACCCACACTTGAATCCATTGTCGAGTAAATAAGTGGACAACGTCTCATACCAAGCTCGAGGAGCCTGATGGAGACCATAAAGTGCCTTGTCCAGCTTATATATCTTGTCCGGATAATCAGGATGAAAGAATCCCGGAGGTTGCTTGACGAACACTTCTTCCTTGACTTTGCCGTATAAAAACGCACTCTTAACATCCATCTGGAAGACCTTGAATCCACGATGTGCAGCATATGCCAAAAAGATTCGTATTGCTTTGATTCTGGCAACCAGTGCATACACCTTGTTAAATTCGATATCTTCTTCCTGAGAAAACCCTTGCACAACCAAACGGGCTTTGTTACGGACTATCACTCCGCGATCATCTCTTTTGCATTTATAGACCCACCGTGTTCCGCACGGTTCTTTGCTTCCAGCTGGTAAATCTATTAGATGCCACACTCCCAACTTTTGAAATTGTAGCAACTCCTCTTGCATTGCTTCCACCCACGAGCCATCAAGCAAAGCTTCCTTAACATCTTTAGGCTCAATCTGAGATAGAAAGCATGAATGAAACGCTTCGTCCTGAATTCCAAATCCCAAAATAGTTAATAATGCACTGCTCTCGATTTGATGTCTCGTGCGCACTCCTTCACTTAAATCACCTATGATATTATCTTGTGGATGAATGATGTTTATCCGGAGTGACTGATGAATTGGAACTACAACCGTTTAAGCCATACCTGGAATGTGATCTTCCTCAATCACCACATTATCAGTTGAATTAACTGTAGCATCACTTGTAGTCGCTTCAACTTGTGGATCTGATTGTTGAACAGGAATCTCAACCTGATGTGACATGGCTTCATGAAATTCGTTATCATCATCAGAAGACATATCGTTAGCCATAATTGTCGAATCATTTGATGTTTCAGTCAAGTAATTATCAGCAATAGGTACTTCCGGAGTCGGCAGAGTCATAATATTCAGAACCGGAGTATTGTCTTGAAGATCAATATAAACTCGAATAAGCTGATCATCAGACATTTCTGGTGTCAATTCAAGATGTTCAAAGATAGATTTGTAGTCAAACATCCAGTCCGATCCAACACCTTTGGGCAGTAGAGTGTATGATTGAAAATCAACATGTAAGTATTCTTCCACTCTACCAGTCTGCTTGTTGAATACCCATTTCTTTGGATGTGAGTAACCAACAAACAAGCCTTCAAAGACTTTTTCATCAAACTTGCCTGCCGACTTTAACACGGTACATGGACACCCAAACGGCTCCAAGTAACTAAGATTCGGCTTATGATTCTTGAGAAGTTCATAACATGTCTTCCCCAGCCGTTTAACCGTAAGCACTCGGTTAAGCACATAACATGCCATGTTGACCGCTTCCGTCCAAAAATGAACTGGTAATTGAGCACCGGCCAACATTGTTCGTGTTGTTTCAACGATTGTACGATTCTTTCTTTCTGCCACGCTATTTTGTTGAGGTGTTTATGGCATACTGAATTCATGTACGATGCCTTTATCCATACAAAACGTCCTCACGGCAGAATTCTTAAACTCCGTGCCATTGTCACTGCGAATGACTTCATACCTTCAACTTATATAATGACTCAAGAGTAGTAATGAAGTTGAGAAGAATTCTTGAAGTTTCATCTTTAGAATCCAGAAAATCAACCCATGAGTATCTTGAATATTCATCGGTTACCACAAGACAATAACAATTCCCAGAAATACTTTTACGATTCACAGGACCAAATAGATCCATGTGAAGTAATTCCAACGGGAATTCAATGGAATGATACTTCTTCAGTGGATGTGATTTTCTCTTCTTCTTTCCCTTCTTGCAACTCACACACATATCATTGAACACAAACTGCTGTTTCGGAACCCCTTCAACAAGATTCCTACGCACCAACTCGTTCATCTTGCGATAATGGATGTGACCCATGCGACGATGCCATAGAATGGAATCTCTCTCTGAAGCTTTCGATAAGAAACATTGACCCACAACAGTTGCTTTGCCTGTATTCATGTCGAGCATATATAAATTCGAAAAACGAGGTGCTCGCATCACAATAAATTCATCTGGAATCTTGTACTCAGGCTTCAGTATCACACATTCACTCCCCGTGAAAGCAGTTGTGTATTACTTGTCACAGATCTGGGAGATGCTAAGAAGATTGTACTCCAATACTTTGACGTACTCAACTCTCTCGAATGTGACTGCACCGTTTGACAATTTACCAATGCCGGTGACTTGACCGCCCTTGTTTCCAGCAAATGTAACTTTACCTCCATCGAAGTACTTCACATCATCCAACAAAGAGATATCACCAGTCATGTGACGAGAAGATCCGCTATCAACAACCCAAATGTTGTTCATGAGTTTTCGCGAAGATCCCTGCATAAATTAGAACGGAAGATTAGTTTCGGGACGTACTCAAGCTAGAAGCTTTGGGTCGACCCTCATCTTCCACAAAATCATCACCAGCCATGGAAGAACCCTTAGGTTTCCATGCATCACATGAAGAGCCTTTGGATCCAGAAGTAGAGTTTTTATGAATTGATTTAATTTTTCCAGAATCATTTTCTGATTTCTTTGCAGTTTTATGTTTTTGAAATTCAGATGACTCATCAAAACAATGAACTCTACCCTTATAATCCACAAATCTGACTTTCTTTTCGGAAACAGGTGTTTCAGTCTGATATCCTTTAGACATTTCATCAGATTGTTCTGCATCAGACTTGTCAGATTTAGGCTTCTTCAATGGACAAGTCCAATATGTATGACCATGTTTTTTGCATTTAAAACATTTTCGTTTATCAATCAAAGCTTTTTCAATCGTGTCACCATCCATATCAAACTCAACAACAAGTTTTTGTTGTTTTTGTGTCTTGGGTTTCAAACCCTTTTGGTTTGACACACGATGATTTCCAGAATCATCATTACATCCAGACTCATAACCTGTTACCCTCTCTGGAACATTACCATGGTACATAAATTGACTTCTAACATGTGGATTTCCAGAATAAAAATGATCCTCATTATTCTGATATCTTTCTCTCCTCCTACCAAAATCATTTGACAACCATGATCAACCCACTTTGGACCCCTTCCAAATATAGGATGATCTGGTCCACAATCAAACTCATCATAAAAGCTTCCATTTCCCCTCTTAATGGGCACACTCCTCACCTTAGGATCATAAGCAGGATCAGACTTCCCCGAAAATATTTTATCTATTAAATTGGGATTGACCATATCCAAAGGAAATTCTTTATCGCTATAGATTTTATCAGAACCTTTTAAGCGATAGGTCACCCAATTTTTCTGATGTGTCAAATTTGGTTTTCGGAGTGGGATTGCCAGCCTTGGCTTTTTCAGGTTTTGAAACCTTAGAGGAAGAACCTTGTTCAAAAGATTTTTTCTTTGGCTGGAGGCACAAACCCAACTCCACCATGTTTGACCTTTTTACCTTCAATAGACTTGCTTCTAACAATCTGTTTCTGTTCAAACTCACTCAGTTTCATCAGCTCAGATTTGATGGTTGAAAAGTCATGTTTTAAAATCAAATTTTGATAATCTGACTTAGAAACATTTGAACAAGTGGGTTTGGAACATTCAGTTTCTGTTTCAGATATGAGATCATCAATTTTATCAAAATCTGAGACATCATAAAACAGTTCATCAACCGTAGAATCCAAGATAGATTTTCCGGTTGAAGTTTTGTCAGACTTCGAATTAATTGATTGATGATTACTCTGCTTGTCATGAGAAGAAACTTCCACTTTTTCCTCATATGAAGGACCATTGGTTATAATGACAGGAGGGGGGAACTTGGCTCAAATTACCAGAATTATTTTCCTTGTCAGAATTGTAAAGAAAGTTGGTAAATGACGATGAAACTTAAACATAATCAATCTTTTGTTTTAGTTCAAAAATCTCAATTTTTAGATCTGCAACAAGTTTTTGACTATCAGCCAAGTCCTTTTGTGCGGACACAAGAAGTTCAGATTGGGTTGAAAAATCAAATTTTTGTATACGTAACTGCTCATGAACCGACAACAACTCCTTAGTGGTTCCTTCCCATCTTTCCTTATAAATATTCTTATCAGATCTTGCTACCGATAAAAGATCATTTAGTTTTGTCTTTTCATCTAAGAGCGTACTCTTAGCGGTAGCAAATTCATCACAAGATTTGCACATCGGAGGATAAGAAACTACCTTAGAAGTATCGGCCATAAGAGCAACCGATTCTGTGATGTTGTTTCTTTTTAAAGTACCAACCTCTTGTTTCAGATTTTTGTTTTCATCAATCAATTTCTGCATTTCTTTTTTTAGTGCAATCATCTTGTCAACAATCACCACAGCCTTTTGCTGAGCCCTCTCATATTGTTGCTTCAATGGGAGAAGTATAACAAGGATGAGAGTGCATATTCCATCATGACTATGGCTTTGGCACCGGAGATTGCAAAAGGGTTTAAGAAGTATAAGACTGCGAAGAAGCTATGGGATGCTCTTGTTGTAGCATATGAAGGTAATCCTGACATCAAGGCTAGCCGTAGGCAGATGCTGAAGCAGAAGTTCAACTTGTTCAACCATGTGCAAGGAGAGTCCTTTGAAGCACAGGTTCAGAGATTTGTATCCTTAATCACCGAAATGGCAAGTTATGATGTTGAACCAGACCAGGAAGACAAGAATTTGAAGCTCTTAAACAGCTTACCCAAGAATTGGAACACAAACATCTCAATCATCAAAGATAACAAGAAACTGAATGTATTAACTATTGATGAGCCTGTAAACAAACTTAAACCAAAGTTGATTGATGACAAGCAACAGGAGCTGAACCATCTGAGTTCACTGAGTATGGCTGGAAAATTAAGTCAGGCTCTCTTGACTGAAGATATGGGATCAAAGCAAGCTGGAAGCTCATCTGGAGGTGATTCAAGTGCCAACCCAAAGTCAACTGCATTTGTGGCACGATCACAAGCTAGTTCTGGTTCAAGTGGAATGATCAACTCTGAAGAGGCAAATGCCACCAATGATCCCAATTTTGCACTTGGAATGGGATTCATGAACAACTACGATGCCTTTATGGATGGAACTTTGGTGCCTGCTGAGATGCTCTCTGGTGATCTAAATCAGATAAACCCTGAAGACGTTGAGATGCTGGATGTCTCCTGGCAGATGGCCATGGCGGTTTTTCGTGCAAAGAAGTTTATGGCAACGACTGGAAGAAACGTCTGGAAGGATCAAGACAAGATCAGAATGGGTTTTGATAAAAGCAAGCTGAGGTGCTTTAATTGTGATGAGTACGGACACTTTGCTAGGGAATGCAAAAAGCCAAAGAAGGAGAGAGCAGAAGAGAGGAAAGCAGGAGATGGAAAAGGAAAAGCTGAGGCAAAAGCTTTGGTCATCCAGGATTGTGGGGAATACCAGTGGGCTTCACAGGTTAGAGAACTCAGTCTGACGGGTGATATGATTGCTCAAATGGAGAAGGATGCTGATGAAGAACATGCTTTTGTGGTAACTGATGAGGAGAACCTGGTTGAAGACAAAGAGGCATTTGCTGCTGAGGTTGACAACATTGAGGTATGTACTAATCCCACTTGTGCACGCTTAATTCCTGGCCTTAGACAACTTTGGAAAAATAGTGAGATAGAACTATTTGACATGCAATGCTCTAGAAGTTCGTTTAAGGGTAGATGGGAAAAGAGTGAGGATAAGGTCAAAGCACAGAAACTAGACATAGAGAAATACCAAGCACTTGCCAGTGAGAGGTCTGTCCTGCATGACAATGCTAAGTTAGAAATAGCTGAGCTTAGAAAACAGGTAGATGACCTTACACATAAGAACAATGAGTTGCAAGTAAAACTAGATGTGAACCAGTTAAGGAACAAAAGAATGATTGAAGCTGGTAAGTCATTATCCACATGTATGACTGAAGTGCGGATTGGTAAGGATAAAGGTGGAATAGGAATTAGTTATTCTGAAAAACATAAGAATAGTGTTTCCCAACCTATGCCTAGAGATATTATAGGTATGATCTTTGAGGAGGACCAGGTAGATAGATCTACATCTGAAATGCATGAAGCAGGACCTCCCATAGATAGTGTTTTGGTTGGAGTGAAACCTATGACAGAAGAGGAATTTGAAAATGAGAAACACATGATGTATGGGTTGGGTAATCAGAACGAAACAATGGCATCCACAAGTAAATCGGGTCAATCCCAGGAACCATTAAACGATAATGTTGGTCCTTCTGACACCTTTGTTTCATGTGCAGATGAAGTAGGTATTGAAGATGTTTCTGGGGAGGATAGTGAATGTTTGAAAGTCAATGAATGTCATGTGTCTAGTAGTTTAATTTCCAATTTACCTAAGGATGATGTTCTAGCATCTGTGTCTGAACTTAAAGAGTCCAAGTCAAAACAATTAGTTGTGTCTTTGTTATCAAAACATATTTCTGATTCCAATGAAAAAGTTAATGGTTTTAAAATTCGCGTGCCTAACACTAAAGTTGGTCGTGAGACTAAACCCAAGGACTTTGTTGCTTATCCCCAGGTTGTATCGACTTTCAACAGAACAAACAAATCTAAATCAGAACAATTTTGTTTAATTACACAACCGGAAAAAGTTACAAAACATGTTATACACAAATGGGATGATAAGCCAGAATGGAAGTCGTCTTATCCAAGACGCTCATACCTCTGTAGTCATGTCAATGGGCCTAGACTCATGAATTGTTTTCAATGTGGAAAACCAGGACACTTTGCTGCTAATTGTGTGAATAGACCATTTCAACCATACTATCCGCAAAACCCACGGACTAGTATGTTGGAGAAAATGATGACAGGAGAAAAGCAAAAGCAAAAGCAACAAGCTTTGTCTCAGGGGAAGCAGTGTTTAGAACCAATGAAGACTCAACAGTCTAAGGTTTCAAACACAAAGGCACCAGTGACAAAGCCTGTTGTTGAAAAGTGGAATGTGGCCAAAACTCCAAAACCAACTTATATATCTAAAGGAGTTTACAAAAGGAATGATAAGATAAAACCAGAACTTGTTGAGAAACAAGTGGCTAAAGTCAAAAGAGTTAATAAACGTAATGGCAAAGCAAAGGTTGAGCAACAGGTTTTAAAACAAAAAGATGTCACTCAAACAAAACAACTTGTTTACACAAAACTGAAACTTGAGTGGACACCTGTTAAAAAGCCAGCTGGTAAAAAGGCCACATCACCACAAAAGAAACCTGTGTCAGTCAAGAAATCACCAAATGTGATGAAACCACAGAAACACCGTGTTTGGAAACCAAAAGACAAAACTCAAAGCTTGAGTGTGACTGAATCAAAAGCAGGATTGTCCCTCAAATTAGTTAACTACCTTGACTCCAAAGGTGTGCACAGATATGTTATGGCCTGGGTACCTGAATCTAACTGATCTTTGATCCATGTAGGGACAGCCAAGAGGAACTGTCAACAATCTCTGGTACGTTGATAGTGGTTTCTCCCGACATATGACCGGAGATCTGTCACTTTTGGAGGATGTTCAAGATTTCAACGGAGGAGGCGTTTCGTTTGCTGGAGATGTAGGTGGTAGGATCAGTAAGAAGGGAGTTGTGAAGAATGGCAGATTAACCTTTTCTGATGTACATTATGTGGAGGAGCTGTCGCACAGTCTGCTGAGTATCTCTCAGATATGTGATAGAGATTTTTCTGTATTATTCAACCGCAAGGAGTGCATAATTCTCAAGCCCGGAGTTGTGATTCCTGAGGAGTGTATTTTGATGCGCACACCAAGACGTGGAAATTCTTATCTACTCAACATGGGTAATCCTCCGACATCAGAAGAAGCCTGCCTTATCTCAAAGCAAACTGAAAATCTGGCGTTAGTGTGGCATCGTCGTCTGGGACATGCTAACATGAAGAATCTGTCAAAGCTGGCAAAGGGAGAGCATGTAAGGAATCTCCCTATTACAGATTTCTCGTCAGTTGAGAAGTGTGTTGCACGTGCTAAGGGGAAGCAGCACAGATTACCGCATCGTTCCAAAACTGTTAACTCTGTTTCATTGGTATTGCAACTACTTCATATGGATCTCTTCGGCCCTATGCAAGTTCAAAGCATCAGCAAGTTCTCGTACTGTCTGGTGATAGTGGATGACTTCTCTCGTTTTACTTGGGTTTTCTTTCTATCATTCAAGCATGAAATGCCAGCGCTTGTGAAACAGTTCATCACTCTTATAGAAAATCAGTTGAGCAAAAGGGTGCAGGCTATCAGAACAGACAACAGAACTGAATTTAAGAACGCTGAATTGAATATGTTCTGTGGAGTAAAAGGTATTGAAAGGCAATACAGTGCACCATACTCGCCTCAACAAAATGGTGTAGCTGAAAGAAGAAACATAAGTCTCATTGAAGCTGCTAGAACTATGCTATGTGATGCAAGATTACCAATCTTTTTCTGGGCCGAAGCAGTCAACACCGCTTGTTATGTGCAGAATCGAGTACTTTTGAACAAGCGGCATGAGAAGACGCCTTATCAGATTATCTATGGAGAAAAGCCGAGAGTGGGATACTTCAAGACTTTCGGGTGTCCTTGCACAGTCCTAATTCAATCGGATGTGGGGAAATTCAAAGCGAAAGCTGATGAATGCTATTTTGTGGGATATTCTGCAAATAGTGCGTATCGGGTCTACAACAAAACCACCAAACTGATAATCGAGGCATTTGATGTTGACTGGTTGGAAGACAATCCAACAGATGCAGGAATTGGACCGGACTGGATCTTCGATTATGGGACTTTCTTTAAAGGGTTTGAGTACTCAAACATGTTTCCTAATCTGGAAGATGAAGACATCATTGCTCCAGCTCCTGAAGTGAGGCCATCTGCTGAAAATGTTAGAGACAGTGTATCAGAAACAGCTCCTAAGGATGATGTTGTGGATGTTCCAGAATCGTCACGAACACATGATGATCAGAAGGAGCCCGAAACCCAAGGTATGAATAATAATGTTAATAATACTAACCTGCCTGTTTCTGTTTCAGTGCCAAATGTTCAAACCACAAGAATCCACAGATATCATCCACTCAGCAATGTGGTTGGGCCAGTGACAGCAGGAGTCACAACTAGAAGCCGTACAGGGAACATAAATCACTGCATGTACTCCTGTTTCATCTCCCAAATAGAGCCTCCAAATGTGATTGTAGCTCTCAAAGATCCAAGCTGGATGGAGGCTATGCACAATGAGCTGAATCAGTTCTCAAAATTGGGAGTGTGGCGACTGGTTAAAAGGCCAGAAGATAAAAAGGCTATACCCACAAGATGGCTGTACAAGAACAAGAAGGATGATACGGGTATAATTGTGAGGAACAAGGCGAGGCTGATCGTTCAAGGGAACAGACAGGTGCATGGAATTGATTATGATGAGGTGTATGCACCGGTAGGTAGATTAGAAGCAATTCGTATATTTCTTCTCGTGGCTACATATCTCAACTTTACGGTGCATCAGATGGATGTCAAGACAACATTCTTGTATGCTGACATGAATGAAGAAATTTATGTGGGACAACCACCGGGGTTTGTGGATGAGGAACATCCAGATCATGTATATCTGCTGGATAAAGCCCTATATGGTTTGCATGAAGCTCCACGGACATGGTATGAGACTCTCTCCAAGCATTTGGTGGAGAATGGTTACATCAGAGGAGTGGTTGATCAAACCTTGTTTAGAAAGAAGGTGAATGATGATATCATCATGGTGCAAGTGTATGTGGATGACATCATCTACGGATCTACAAATGAAGAATTGTGCACCGAGTTTGAAGACATCATGAGAAAGAAGTTTGAGATGAGTGATCAAGGAGAGATGAACTTTTTCCTAGCATTACAAGTGAAACAAGATGAATCTGGGATTCTTATTCATCAAGCAAAATATGTGAATGAGATTCTAGAAAAATTCAAGATGCAGGACTCAAAGCCAATCTCCACTCCCATGGATTCCCGGCCGTTACTGAAAGCAGATGTTGGTGGGGAACCAGTGAGTGAATTCTTGTATCGTTCCATGATCGGGTCTCTAATGTACTTAACAGCAAGTGGGCCAGATATCATGCATGCAGTATGTGTGTGTGCACTTTACCAGGCTAATCCTAAACGTTCTCATTTAGCTGATGTTAAATGTATTTTTAGGTATCTGAAGGGCAAGCCCCGGCTTGGTCTTTGGTACCCAAAGAATACTGACTTCCAATTGTTTGCTTTACTGACAGTGATTATGCAGGCAGTGATCTTGACAGGAAGTCCACAACTGGTGGATGTCAGTACTTGGGAGACAGACTCATCTCCTGGCAAAGTAAGAAGCAGCACACCATGGCAAAGTCAACTTCCGAAGCTGAATATGTGGCAGGATCAGCCGGATGCTCACACGTAGTATGGATCCAAAATCAGCTCACTGACTACAGTATGGAATTCACTAATACTCCAATTTTCTGTGATAATGTTGCTGCTTTGCAAATTGTGAAAAATCATGTTCAACATTCCAAAACAAAGCATATAGACATCAAGGTACATTTTATTCGTGATTGCTATGATAGAAAGTTGATTCAGTTGGAAAAGGTGAGCTCAGATCAAAATGTTTCCGACCTTTTCACAAAATCCCTTCCTCGTCCAAATTTTTAAATGTGTGTTGAAGACCTAAGGATGATTGCCTTCGAGGAATGATCTGATCAGACTTGTTTGTGTATAGTTGTTTTTCTTTTATAAAAATTAAAAAAAGTAAAATAAAATAAAAAAAATAAAAAAATAAAAAAATATTTTAAAATAAATAAATATGTTTTATTTCAAAAGCCTCATAAAAAACAGGGGAAGAAATATCATTGTTTCAGATCATTGTTTCAGAAAATCTAAAAAATATTTGTTTGAGGTTTTTATGATGTCTTTTGTTTGCCTTGAGTTGGTAGGAAGTGATATAAATTTCCAAGACAATCGGAGACTGACACGTGTAAGGCTGAAGTGAAAGACGGCTCAAAGATGATGTGTCGGTAAGCTAAATCAAAACTCAAAAACTATGACCATCCAAGTAAGTGCAGTAAACTTAACTTCTATATATGTTTTGGTTTCCATCCTAGTTTACATAGTTTAAAAAATTGAGTCCCAGCAAAAATGGGTTGAGAGTGGTATCCACCTAGTATTCACTCTCTCACACGCCGTGTTCTGCTGTTATGACAACACCTCATTCAAAAAAAAATGAAAAGAATGAAAAGAAAGAGAAAAATGAAAAATGAAAAGAAAAAGAAAAACAATAAAATAATTATTTTGTTTGGTCTTCTCTGCGTGCTTATGCGGCCGACCTGATCACCAACTGATAATTAACGAAATAAGTGTTCGTCATGACGGTGTTGCATGGTTCCTCAAGTTGGGGGTTTGTGAATCCTCAATAAACTCTGAGGTTGGGTAGGTTTTGCTATGAACAATTGGGTGTGGGGACAGTTAAACATGACGGTAATTATGTGCCATAACTAAGCACTTAAAATTTTATCTGGATGTGACTTTATGTGGTTTCAAAATTTTTGGGCAATCATCTAGAGCGTCGAGTAACGGAAGCTAAAAAAGGTTCCTCAGTCAAAGATTCGTCTGGTTTGATCCATGAAAAACACCAGCTTCGAGGCAAGTGAATATTTAATTATGCAATATGGTTATCTGTGTTTTATGGTTTATTTTTGTCAAGTCTTTAAATTTTTAAAATTTAAATTTTTATGATCATGATCAGATACTCGGGGTATGAGTCTGAGGGGAAGTTTTGCAATTCTCAAATCTTCAAAATTAACACGTTGTTAAGAGAATGAATCATTTTTAGAGGTTTGGGAGTGTTTGTATGACTTTCAAAACTTGAGGGGAAATGAAAAATTTTTAAAAACAAAACTCACATTTCCGGTTCATTTGGGATTTACGATCCCTCTCCACTGTCTGCGTTTACGATTCCTCACAGAAACCCTAACCACCGCCGCTAAACATCGCCGAAAATTCGTTCCCGACCACTTTCGGTCATCTCCTCCACAATCAGAACTCACCCATAACCTCGCAATCGATTTCCGACCACGAAGCCATCAAAACCCCTTTCAGAACAATTATTTTCGACGGTGCATTCATAGATTTAATATTTGAAACCCTAACTCGTTGTCATCTATTGATCTTACTGTGTTCGAGTCGATTACGAGTGATTTTGAAGTCGGTTTCTTGTTTGCAACAGTTAGAAGGTAGTTGATGATGGTTTATTTGCTTGTTTGTTGGGTATTAATGTGTTTACGAAGTTTTTGCATGTTTGTCCGTGGAGGTTACTGCGTTTACGATCGTCTCATCGGAGAAGACGACGATTGGTTTTTCCGATCGTCGTTTACGACTCAAGTTTACGATCATTCGTTCATGATCGGGGTTTACGACTGGAGATTCCGATGCTGTTTACGATCCCGTTTACGATCGGGCATTATGAGTTTATGATTGGGCTAAGTGTTTTCGACTGAACCGAGTTTGAACCCAATCGTGAACTCATTTTTGAATCGTAAACCCAATTATCGGATCGTAATCATGAATAGTGGATCGCAAACAAAATAAAAAAAAAATTTAAAATCATAAACACCTAATATTCATAGAAGTTCATCAAACTTAATCGTTTTTAAGTTAAAATTAATGGTGTTGGTGTTTGTGAATTTTGTGAGTCTAAATCAAATATTTTTTTCTTGAAAGTTTAAATTGAGATTTTCCGAACTTAAAATGTCAAATTTGATATTCAATTGAACTTCAAGAAGGTGTTAATAAACATAATTGCACTTTGATACGTTCAAGCCTGATGCATTTGTCTCGTTTTCTCAGATGGCAGACGATATGCTTGATGAAGAGATACATTTTGAGAGAGAACACTGCATCCCGGCCTATCTTGATGACCCACCAGAGAGGCATATGCAGCTATTTTACTCTTTGGTGGCAGGGCTGAACATTTTCAAGATAAACCATCCTCTTAGAACGAACGTGCTGATTGATGAGCAACTTATAAGAGAATTCTGGGGTACAGCGAGAGCGAGTGAAGATAAGACAAGTATCACCGCAACAATTCAGAATCGACAGATTGTGATTCTTGAAGAAGACATCCGAAAGGGGTTGAACATCAATGACAGAGCAGAAGATCCTATCGAATATTCAAAGACCGCTGTGTTAGAAGGTGCTCAGTCATTGGGATATGAAGGGAAGTTCCCTCCAATTTTCAAGAAGTTGCTGCCGCACTACTGGAGGTGTCTGGCACATTACTTGCAGAAGTCCTTCTTGGGGAAGCGAACGAGCTTTGATCAGCTGAACAAGCTACATGGGACTGCTTTCGTTGCTCTGGCCTTAGACTGGAGTTTCAATTATTCCAAGATGATGCTGTTGGATTGGATTGGCAATGCTGACTTAAGTGCCAGAGAACAGTTCCTCATGACGCCAAGGTTTGTGCAGATGGTTGTTATGAAGAAGTATCCCATGATTGATGAAAGAATAGAGAAGCTAGATATCAAGATAATGGATAACGGTGTGTTCGGCTTGCAAACACAAGATCGAAAGGGAAAAAAGTACTTTTCAAGGATGACTGGAATGGTCAAAAGGAGGTGCTTTCCCCGAAGTCGCAAGAGAACAAGAAGAAGAAGAATCTGACCCTGAACCAGAGGTGCCCCCAGTCAATGCATCTCTGGCAGAAGACCATGATATAACAGCAACTCCGGCTGTGAATGTGCAAGAAGAAGCTGAGGTCATACCCTCTGATGAAGAAAATATAATGGATGATATCTTCCCTGAAAACGAAAGATTAGATGATGATATCTATAGGGATTTGGGGCCCATTAGCCACAAGAGATCTAGAAGTGACTTGAGTTCATCCACAAGCAGTGAGGCAACCCCTCCAGAGCTAAATGTGAATGTAAATGAAGCTGACGTGGTTGAAGAACCTGTTCCGATGCATGAGCCATTACTGAGAAAGAGATCTGATCCTAAAACTCTCAGGTTCAAGTTTCTGAAGTCAAGTTCAAGTCTGATGGTGTATGACCGTACAAGTGAGAATGTTCAGGATGTGAGCACACCTGAACCTGCAAATGTGGCAAGCACACATCAGAATGAAGCTCAAGTTAATGTTTAAGAACAAGTTCCAAGCCAGACTGAAAGTCCTATCCTGAATGAGCATAGCCCAGTTCATGACGATAGGCAATTCTTCGATGTGGATAGCATGTTTGTTGATCCAAGCCCAGTGAGAGTGAACTTATCTACTGATTTGAGCCAGCCTCCCGCCATACCAAGCTTTCGTCCGTATCCAACTCTTGTCGGAGAGACTGCTCAAACTGGTGATCTTCCGATAGATCTACGATTCAGTGCTGATCCACACATCAATTATCTATTATTACAAAACCGAAGAAGAGATCATGAATTAAGAGAGCTGAAGGAGGAGAACAAGAAGTTAAAAGAGTCAGAGAGCAGAAATGAGGCAAGCATTGCATTCCTGTATGCAAGCTTCTTTGAGTTGAGAAAGAAGCTGGAACTTTTGGAGAAGCCAAGTAGCCAAAATGCTCAAAATCCCACTGAACAGGGCTCTTCTGAAGGTGCCCAAACTATTGAAGAATTGAATGATGATGAAGGAGATGAC
Organism: Deinandra increscens subsp. villosa; assembly: GCA_039602395.1. NCBI lineage: Eukaryota > Viridiplantae > Streptophyta > Magnoliopsida > Asterales > Asteraceae > Deinandra > Deinandra increscens. The sequence continues at coordinate 20,197,864 of JBCNJP010000010.1, read as the reverse complement.
ACCATTGTAATGGCTGACTATGTTCGTGGTGGAAGAATCATCTCTAAGGCACCAGAAAGTCACGACAATTGGTTCAAGGAATTCTTTCAAGGATCTGCCCCCCCCTCAGTACACAATTGATGTGGGTGAAAGCTCATCGACAATAGGGGGAGCCGTGAAACTATTCTGTGCTGGCATTATGATACCGAGAAGAAGCTTTTTGCTGTAATCCGTGATGGCTACAGTCCAGTGGAATATTACAGAACACGAGCCTAATTTCACTCCTGGACTGAGCCTGAGATTAGAAGTTTGTTGAGAGCTCCATACATAAACAGATGGAGGAACACAGAAGGAGATCTAGTTCGGAACAATCTGATGAGCCACTTGGCGGAAAATTTTGTGAACTTTGATCTGAAGCAGACTAGATGGGTTGAAACTGGAACTGACCCAGTAACTGGTGATCCAATAGGTGAAGCAAGGCGACCTCCCACCAAACGCACAAGAGTGATAAACATGTTGGATGAAATTGAAGATGGTACACTGGTCAAAAACTTTGACTGTTGGTTTTATGATCCAACGACACATGAGGTGGTGGTGCTTTGCAAGAAGATGAGGCAGTTCCGCTTCTACGATCCGGTTGACCTGCTTAGGTTTGGTGAAAAAGATATCAAGCTCCTCGCCTCCCGACCTATTCTTGGTGATAAGAATGACCTTGAGAATGCTATACGGGTGGGGATCTTCCATGGAACCGCAAACCGGATTGTGGCAAATGAATGGTGGTCAAGCAAGATGCCGAATACGTTCAGATTTGATTTCCTGCTGCCGTAGACGGTCTAATGGTTCATGCCTAGGGAAGATTGTTGGGCTATATATTAGAGGCATGAACATTAGATGTGGGCTTACTTGTTAATGGGCTTAGTGTTCACGATTTGGGCTTAGAGAGATTACGATTAGGCTTGCTTGGGCCGGCTCCTAATGGGTTTATGATTAGATTTTAGGGATTTTTAATGGGTACTATATAAACCCATAGTGTTTATGATTCAACTAGCTTTGGTGATTACGATTTTGGGGTTTCTCTCATTGTATACGATCGGTTTCATTAAGCTCAAGAAAGTATTTTTCATCATTCAAGATTTGATCTTTGTTGATTATCACTTCATCAAATCTATTTCTTCTACTTTCTTCTTGAATCAATCACTTACGAGGATTCCGCACTCGTTGGTGATATCAATATCGTGTTTTGGTAGATTTTCTGGACCAACATGTTTTACCAACAAGAGAACAACATCTGATTCAACTTGGTTAGACAAGTTCGCCATGAATGAAAATTTTTCTTTAGAAAAAGATTGATGATCATCCTTTGAATACGATACACTTGCTTCATCATTGAATCCAACTTGAACTCCATCAATTTCTTCGCCATGAATTTCATCTCCATCTTGAGTAGATTCTGTCATGGTGTCTTCATCCTGCACATGTGTCACAACCAATGCAGATGAATCAGCAAATTGATTACCCCAGTTATAAGTTTTGTCTTCTTGAGACACTAGGGCTTTTGTAGGTTCAGAATTAGGTTTAGAGTTTAAAGAACTCCCTGAATTTGATGCATTGTTGGTTCCAGAATCATTAGACTTGGGAGCAAACTTTTGGTATTCTTGCTTCTTAGGTTGAGAGCATTCTCTAGCGAAGTGTCCGAAATTTGAACAATAATAACACCTCACCTTTGACTTGTCAAAACCAATTCTTCCTCCAGAATTCAGGTCTTTTCTACCAGTCTTTTTCAAAAATCTCTTCACCGTCTCGCAAGCATGGCAAATTGCCAGTTAATATCCATCAGCTCCAAGTCATCTGGATCAACCCGATCATAATCCTCCTCAGTCAGTTCTGCATTACTTACCTTACCAGTTATAACCCCATAATATGATGATACCAATGCAGATACAAGAGCCATATAGTCTTCTGTCGTTGTAACCGACATGGCCATCTTACTAGTATTCATCAGGTTACTTGCTGGAATCGAGACGTTACACCCTCCAGAACTATAATTGTATTCATAACTGTTGGAACCCATTCCATTTCCTGAGTTAGACACATTTCCAGGTAAATTTCCAGCTACGAAGGCCGTTGCTGGTGTAGAACTTATCATTTTACCCGATTTACCTTAAATTGTTGCCGCGTTTGAACCATAGTACACATCAGGATTCTGGACTTCTGCAGGTGTTGTATTCACATTTTTCATCTCTAAGTCTCTTGCTTGCAGCTTACCCAACAATTTCACAAATGTCAAATCTGGATAATCTTTATCATTCATAATCATTAACACATATGATTCCCACTTTGATGGCAAACCTTCAAGTAATTTTTTCTTAAGTTCCTCATCGTCCTTCTTGATTTAAACGTTATCCATTTCAGATAACAAATGGCAATACCTTGAAATCAAGTCCGGAACGCCTTCACCATCAAAATGTTTGAAATTGTCAAACTCCTTGTTTAGAACTTTCTTTTTACTCTTCTTGTATTGTTCGTGGCCTTCACAACGTTCTTTCAATGTCGTCCATAATTCATGAGAATGTTTATAACTCTTAAATTGGTGTAGCAACTCCTTAGGAAGTGCTTGAGTTAGAAGACCATATGCTTTTTGTTCTCTTGTGTAATCAGTCTTTTGATTAAGATCCAGGTTTCTATGCATTATAGGCACATTATTTACTCCAACAGGATACACATATGGTGCATCCAAAGCTATCCATAAGTCTGGATCGGTCATTCCAATGTAAGCTTCAAACCTTTTCTTCCAATTTGTATAATCTTCAAACTTAAGAAGTTTGGGAACTTTTGGGTAGTCCCAATTTCATTGTCGTAATTCAATAAAGTCTGCATCTGTGTCTGAATCGCAGCAAATGATTGATAATCGAACATGTTGAAAAGTTTCAAGTTATGATTGGTCCGAACGTGCACCGAACCTTTATTAAACTCCGAACGTGCTCCGAACCTACTCCGAACCTACTCCGAACCCAAAAACACAGTCCGAATGTCCTCCGAACTCTTAGTCTTCCTTGAAACACAGTCAAACCTCCGAACTCTCACCGATCTACCTCCGAACCCTTACCGATATACCTCCGAACTCTCACCGAAGCAGAAATCTCACCGAACTCCCTCCGAATGAGCTCCGAACTCTCACGAACGAGAAAGATGTCCGAACTTCACTCCGAACTTCGGGATCGGAGCGGTTACACCGAACTTGAGATTCGGTCAAATGAGAAAATTTTGAATCTCATAGAAATACACAACCACTCGAGCTTAGGACAATCAATCGAATGAAAAAGGAAAGAAACAAGGAACTTGATCGTAAATCATGATGTTTTTGACGCTGTTTTTGAGAAACGAAGATGAAAAACGAGTTTTGAATCACACAATTGAACTAAAATCGAACCAAACGATACCAGAAAGCTCTGATACCACTTAAAAACGCTGGAGTGTAGGATCGGCTTATTTCGACAACAATTATGTAATAGAAACGAGAACAAACGGTGTAAATAACAATGCTCAATCTCTCATTAAAATCGTAACAGATTACAGAGAGAATCAGAACACAAAACACACAGTTGCTAAACACTCGCTGAAAAAACTAGTTACAAAAGACACAACTACAACCTATATATAGACATCGGCCGGCCGAACTCCTATGCTTGTCCGAACCTCAGGTTCGGCCAAGGTTCGGCCGGGGTTCGGCCAGAGTTCGGCCAACAACAAATTAGGTTGTAATCTTCAAGTCTTCAACTCTTTGTCTGATCCAGCTCGTTGCCACATAATGTATAAACATTAACTCCGATCGTTGTCCAGATCTGCTTAAAGGATCACAGTTATGTCAACAATAATTGATGTACTCGTACAATTTCACAATCTCATTATTTCAACACCTCAAGAGGATGAAGCTCATCTTGAAGAAGAACCTACAAACACACAAGAAGAGGCACTTGAAGACTTTTATGAACTGGATGATGAAGTTCATCTTGAAGAAGAACCCGCTGGAAGAGCCATGTGGAGACATTTAATTAATTAATTAATTATGTTTATGTTTAGTTTTAGGTTTAATTATGTTTAATATACATATTGTTTAAACTAATTTTGGATTTTATTATCAGTTTGAACAATTCCCCCCCCCCCCCTCCCCTTTTAATTATAAAATTTCACCAAATAATTTGAATTCCCACCATTAGTTCAAATTACACACAAAATTTCGAACTAATTTTACTTATTATCGATTCATCAGATACTATTCTCTCTCACTTTATCAGAAAATTTCCAGTTAAACGCCTCAGCGAATAACTAGGTCTTCTTTCTCATCCATATCATTCACATCTTCCATTGAGCTTCAACAACGAATAGCTTCAACAGACAGCGCTAGCGATTCTTCAGAAGTTCCATGTGATTTGGGAGACCAATCAGTCCAGAAAACGGTAATTGTCAAGTTATTCCGTTTCATTAATTACAATATGTTTTCATAAAATTGTTTATTTTGTTTATTATTGATACACGTTTAACTTGGGATCCTTGTATTTGTGTACAGCTAGAATTATATATCTATTAAGAACCAATTTATGTTACTCTGGTCATTACTAGGAAATGATCCTAGAGGACGTATATAGGAATGTTTCCAACATTTTTTGTAGGTTCATGTTAGAGGGGTACAAAATAAAGAAATTGTAGTTTAAATCCCCAGTAGAAGAATAGAAAAATGTTGATGTCATGCATCTGCTACTTTGCTAGAAATGGTAATTTGTTTATATCCACTGAAGACGTGATGTGTTCCACTCTTCCCTTTAGATGTCTTTAATTTGTGTATAACATATCAAATAATTAATCAATAGGGTCTTTATGTGATATATTAATAATTAACAACTAATTTAGATATGATGAATCAATAGGGTCTGCATGCTTTCCTATTTATGTACTTTGTTAAAAAGCATCTAACTACATTCTATTAATTGTACAAAATTCAAGGATCGATCCAACAACACAGATGGTCAATTGGAAAAACTTGAGTTCGAACTTAAAGAGGAGAGACTTCTTAGGGATGAAAAAATGAACAAGTTAAGGCCATCTTCCTGAAGATTGAAGAATCGGATATAAAACTTGATGTACTTATACCTCATCTATATGCACTCGGAACACCGTTACCACAACAACTTAATGCTCCGGCATAACAGAGGTAAATTCTTTACATCACACCTTAATCATAGTATTCTCAAGTACCTTATAATAACATACACTCTTGTTCCTGAAGAACACAATCCGAATGAACTATTGTTCCTGAAGAACACAAATAGATGCAAGTTTCTGGTAAATAAGAATATATACTTCATGTAAGAACACAGTTATGAGTTAAATGGAGATCTGCTATGATTCATTGAAAATGTATGTTAATATGAAAAAATAGAGTATATACATAATCTGTATGAATAAAACTGGAACAACTTATGTTAGATTAAAAAACATAATAAATACTTTCATGATAGGTCCGCGGCATTATTCTGCTCTCACTTTTTACCAATTTAAAAACATTGTTCTATGTAAATTCTAAGGAGATTTTTGTTGGATCTAGCCACAGCACTAATCATACTGACCTACACACAACAGTTAGTATTTGTCAAACTCATTATCGGTTTGATTGCTCATTTACATAAAGTAATTAATTGAACTGTAGAGCGTGAAATTAGTGGTCTATCAACCTCGTCTTAAGCGGTTAAAAACACAAAGGTAAATATTTGCCATTCAAGTTTCATTCCGTTCTATAGTTTCACAGTAATCTGTTTGGTAATGTCATGTAGTCCCATTTTAAATGTTATTTGGTACCTCAAACACTTGGACTAGCTAGGGATTGTTGGAAAAAATGGTGAGATGTGTACCAAATAAAGTTCAACTGACTTTGAAGTTGATCCGGAACTTAATGTGATGTTCATCCGGATGTTTTGAGTTCATCTAGATATCTAATGTTCATCTGGAAATCAATTGAATTGTAGGACCTATGACCCATACTGCTTGCAATAAAATGGCACTCCTCAGTCCATATCTATCATGGTGGTAAGTATTTCAAAATTGCTATATATATTATGATCAATTTCCATCCTAATTATCAATTATATGTTTTGGTATAGGAAAGAATACAAGAAAAATCGTCCTAATTAAGCTCAAATCTGGAAAGTTGAAGATGAAGACCACGTGGTAATGTTGTTGCCTCCCGGATTGAAAATTAAATTGAGAATAATGCTTGTATGTAGTGTAATTTTCTTTAATTTTGTATTTGTATTTCATTTGTTTTTGACTTGTAGTTGAATTTATTTGATTTGTAATTAATAATTTGTAATAGGTTTTAAATTGGCCACGCGTATAGCAAGGACCCATCTGATTTCAACAATATTTTGGCCACTTTTTTTTTCTTCCCAAATATATGTGGCTAAAACAGAAATATAGGTGACCATATAATAGTAAAGGCCACACTTTTTAAATTTTAACGTGGTCGTTACCACCCTTTGGCCACGCGTATTGGGACAAAATATCTTATATCAACTACCCTTTGGCCACTTTTTATCCAAATATATGTGGGTAAAACACAAATATACGTGAAAATATAATATTGAAGGCAACACCTTTAATATTTTAACATGGTCATTGCCACCCTTTGGCCATGCGTATTGGGACAAAATGTATGATTTCAACTACCCTTTGGCCACTTTCTTTTTTCCAAATATATTGTGGCTAAAACACAAATATACGTGACCATATAATACCAAAGGCCACAGTTTTTATATTTTAACGTGGTCGTTGCCACCAGTTGGCCACGCGTATTGGGACAAAATATCTGATTTCAATTACCCTTTGGTAACTTTTTTTTCCAAATATATGTGGCTAAAACACAAATATACGTGACCATATAATACCAAAGGCCACACTATTCATATTTTAATGTGGTCGTTGCCACCCTTTGGCCACGCGTATTGGGACAAAAATTATAATTTCAGCAACCCATTTGGCCATGTTTTTTTATAACATATGTGGCTAAAACACAAATATACGTGACCATATAATACCAAAGGCCACGCTTTTGATATTTTAGTGTGGCCGTTGCCACCCTTTGGCCACGTGTATTGGGACAAAATGTATGATTTCAGCAACCCTTTGGCCGCATATTTTTATAATGTATGTGGCTAAAACACAAATATATGTGACCATTTAATACCAAAGGCCACGTTAAACAAACACATGTGGCCATTGGGACCCTTTGGACACACTTTCCGAAAGAATTGTTTGATTAAAACAACAAATATTGGTACCCTTTAGCCACGCTTCTAGGTGGCTTCAGCTGATATATTGTAACGTGGCCGTAGGATACATAAGGTGACAGGACCTTTGGTGTCGATTGAAATGGGAAAAAACGTGACCAAACACCTTTGGTCACAGTTTTTTTCCGTGGCTAAAGGTGAATTTTGACGTAGTGTTAAAACGACTCTTTTTGTTGAACCACTTAGAGGTCGTTCCCTGTAATCTTGACTATGATACATTAGTTACACGCCCGAAACAGATTTTACAGAGTGTGACAGATTGGTATCAGAGTCGAGGTTATAGCGAACTAGGTTGCATCAGTAGGACCTAGTCTATAACCTTGCTCTGTTAGACTCATTTGTGTGTGCATTTCATCCTGCACCCACTTGGTATCTATAAGTGCTTAATTTCTTAGGGAACTTTTTTCTGACTCTGGATATTATCACAACTCTGCCTACCCCCACTACCACTATTTTGTCTGATTTCTAAGGATGAGTACGTACACTCACCCTGGACAGCCGAGACATGGACGTCACCATCATGCATATAAGCCTAAGACACTGATGTCGAATAGAAGAAGGGGATGCTTTACACATCTAGATAGACTAAAACTAACCCTTCGAGAGTGAAGGACACATCTGAGCCATGGATTGGCTAGCCACCCAACTGTAAATGTTGCTACTTCTACTGAGGTTACGACTAGCATTTCCGTCTCATATGAACAACTCTGGTAATATCGCCCACACCATCGTGCGAAAAACAACCCGTCAACGATACTCGTATCTAGGAAACCTACCCTCCTATCACATTTGGAAACAAACTCCCTTCCTCCTACTGAGTGATAGCAACTAGCCTATCCCCTTCTTTAAGATCGGCTACCTGACATCCTCCAGTGCTGGAAAATCTAAGAGAAATCTTTTGAGCATTCACAAGGGTTGGAGAAACCATCTACTACTACACATGTACCATCACTCGCAAGGGAACTGCCCATCCTCTAATCAGTTGCTGGTGACTCGCTTGGCACGTCACGATCACTAGGTTCACTCTCTACGGGATTACATTAATGGCCTGCCTCATAGCTCAGAGATTTAGACGTTTGGAGAACGTATTATATGTGGAGGACGAGGCCTATCTAGCGGACTAGGACCTTGGCATAATGCCTGCCCACGTGAGTGACTCACGGGATGAAGTCACCTCCCTAAACCTGCTAGTAGAGCATACTAAGTAGCATGTCACCATGTTTAAGCAACCACTGCCCGCTATCGAGGACAGCCCGATTGCCTTTATATTAAAGTCAACGTTTACAATTACGAAGAATTGTTTACGCAGCTATAGTGATGTTACTGACCCTAAAGGAACGAAGTTCAGGAAACTCAAGGTTGAGTTTTAAATTCTAACCATAACAGATGCAGACATAACTGATTATATGCATTGCTTTCATGAACTACTCACCTATGCCCGAATAGGGTCATATCACCATACGGAAAGGGCGAACCGTAATCTCAGAGACTTCCACCTTAGTTTAAAAACTTGCAATGTTATCCAACTCAACGACGCTCAAGAATGACATTCTTTTGGCTCCGTACGGACTTACCAAGCTAGACTAGAAGTCAATTCAACAACAAGGAACCTACACTAAGAACCTACGACAATCCTGTCTGCAGTATAAGCAAGTAGCCCAACCACTCTAGTATGGACCATTGAGCGTCTAAGTAGTGGTCAACGATTGAGCTCTGACAACATATTTCGGATGTGGAGCTACCAGACATCCTAGGGAGAATCATCCTAAATTAGAGAATAAGAGACTCTTAAAACACTCTAGGTAGATTACTTACCATCGACATGAGAGATGCCCGACGAGGTCCTAAGATTCCCGCGAGTATGTTCATCTTAATAGTCGTTATGCTTCTATTCTACTTGATATTGGACCTGCCAATTTAGTCACTTGATTAAAATCATCCCCAGTACGTTAGACACTAAATAAATTATACAGTGTTAGCTGGAAGTAAGTTAATCGAGACTAGAGAGATTATCCGAGGTTGTTCGTTGAAACTATCGAAACATTCGTTTGACATCGATTTGTTGAATGATGAAGCTTTGTGATATTCTTGGATTGGTTATCCACTAATTGTGTTGAGATTGTCTGCATCGAGAAGAAGTCAAAGATGAAGCAGCGTGAAGTGTTCCCTGAACATTTACCTGGTCTACCAACAAATAGACAAGCGGAACTCTTAATTGATTTTGTGCATAGAGCCGAAATAGTTGCACGATCACCCTATCGGCTTGCACCCTATAGTATGCAAGGGATTCCTAAACACACTATGAAACACCCGAGTTACAATTTCCGATAATATCGTTAAGGATAATGCTAACGGAATTTGGTCCCAGAAATTTTTTATGAATTAGTGGTGATTTTTATCATTAACACATACAAAAGATATCATTCCAAATTTTTCACCACAACCTTAAAGTATTTGAAAACACCACATGATCTTAACACCCTACTATGTTCAAAACGACGACATGCATTTGAAGTTCGTGTTACGACTTCTAAAACAAGATCATTAACAAAACAAGGTCAAGCATTCGGTTCTTGTTCAACTCCGGGGAATCCAGCTATATCTTGTTTTTACCTGCATTTTTCCATTAACCCGTTAGTGCAATATACGTTAGGATCGATAATAAGGCGTTAGAATACAAGAGAAAGGCCAAAATATCACATTTTGGCCTGAGGCCAGCGTAAGCTACGGTGGCCACCGTAGCTTACGGTGGCTCCTGGTGTCTTACGCTGGCCAAAATCTGGCCTACGGTGGGATTTTTATGCTGAAGCCAGAGTAAGCTACGGTGGCCAGAGTAAGCTACGGTGGCTTCAGCATAATCCTCTCTTTTTGCTACTAGATTACCCAAGTTTCATTTGGGGTCTTTTCTTTTCATGATCTCAACCTCCCAAACAACTTGTATACCTATCTTTAAGCAAATTCACCATACCTAGATTTATGTGGCTCTCACGAGCAAGTTACTTACCGGGTTAGTTTTGTATTTTCGACCCGTTTGACCCGTTGGCTTTACCCAATAGTTTTACTTGCCCATCGTTATCCCAATGCATTCAACCTGAGCTATCACACACTTTTGCATACACATTCCTACTACTAACTATGAGCATTGTATGGGTTGTGGAAATCTCCAAGTAGTGGTCAATGGCGTCTTATCGTTCATGAATGTAACCTTTGTATCATTTAGGAACGACACCACTTGACAACTCAACATGGTTCCCACGACCTCATTCAAGATCAATGCCCTTGACACGTTTTGCAACCTTATGCAAGCCTTTGGCCCACTATGGCTCTTATGAGTCATTTAGAAAGCACAAGTATGCATTTCATTGCCAAGTTTACTATCGAATCATAAGTTCATAAAAATCAATAAGATTTTCAAGGTTATAACATGTAGGAATACGTACCTCGCGAGCTAGATCCTTGGCTTCCACCGGTGCTCGTTAGATGTCCTTTCCCTTCCTCTTGTTTGTCTGTGTGGTCACTAATCAAGTTAGGACCTAACATTTCAAATACAAGCATATAGAGATCCATTGACATGGATCAAACATCACACAACTTCAACTACGCATACAAGATCTAATTAAGCAAGTAATTTGGCATGGCTTCACCTATAAGGCTCAACCATTCATAGTTTACATCCCCTATAAGCATACAACCTAAAATCTAGAATTTTGATTATATTTGTGACATCCGAGAATTTCAAGGTTTACTTCTGTTAGACAATCTCCGTTAGTTACGTTATAAGTGTTAACTTAGTAACTAATGCTTAACTAGGCCGAATACGTCCACGACCTTTGGTTGATCACCAAACCCGCCCATATGTGTTATGTGTTCATTTACTTATAGTTATTATGTGCAATGTGATTTAAATACATGATTTAGCATTGTGAATAGCATGACAACCCATGAACTGTACTTATCTTGCTTAAAATGTAAACTGGTCACTTTCGGGTTTCCAGCGAAACTACCGGGCGAAAGTATAGTGTCGCCCGACTAGTCTACCCTCTGACTACCAGAGCCAGTTTCGCTTGGCCAGCGAAACTGCCAGCGAAACTAGCCTCTGATATATAATATCTTAATAAACCCTAGTTTCACCATTTGCCTCCTTTACACAAAAACACACACACACTCCATCTTTCTCCTGGAAATCTGGTCAGTCGAGATTCACACCGAGCCATCGAGATCTCAGTCCCGAACCATCATCCATCAAGCTTGGAGATCGAACCGTGAGTCCCAAAACCACCATTTTTATGTTTTCTATGTGTTTTCTTAAAAAGCATGCTTAGATCTTTATAGAATCACTTGATCTTCTGATATGTTGTTTAGGAATGATAGATCTACAATAAAGTCAGTAACTTTACGTGTGAAATCCATCCATGATGAAGATTTATGCTAGATTAGGTCATTTTAGGTTAAAATGTGTTTTTGGTGATTTGATGATGAAAATGCATGTTTAAGGTGTTAAAGCTTACTGATTTATGTTGGTAAATGATTATGTATGCTAGATAATGAATTACATGTGATATGGAAGCTGTTAGATTGATTTTTAGGCTGATTTATGTGTTTTTCGCGGCCAGCGACACTGTGTGTTCTCTGGGCGAAACTGTCCAGCGAAATTATGTATATATTCATCTAGCGATACTGCCTAGCGAAACTATAATGTCGCCCGCGAAATTAAGTCGACCTGTCCGGACGAAACTACCGAGCGAAATACCCTGAACAAAAGTTCAAACCAGTTTCGAGCGAATCTAAGCTGGCGAAACTGTGTCAACAGTTTCGAGCGAAACTAGCTTAGCGAAACTGTGTCATCGGGTATTCCCTAGCGAAAGTGCTGCCCGTGCACATAGCGAAACTGTGCAGCGACACTAGGCTAGCGAAACTGTGACCTGACCAAAATCCAAACTTGTGCAATTTACTTGAATGCTATGCCATGACTTACATGATTTTGCTATGATGATACATGCTTTGATTTCTGATGTATGTGAACCCTTGTTTATGATCAACCATCGGTGTCGTGTGTCGTTATGTCGTGTCATAGTTCCAACGTGCTATGTTATGGGCCATAGTGACGTCAAGATTAGACACAAAACTAATACTTAAGACCTAAACGTGTTCATAGGTCTCCATTAAGCAATACTTGGATTAAATATCAGTGTAGCTGAGCAACCTAAGGTGAGTTTCACAAACCCTTTAATTGTGAGCCCATTTGGGACACAACGAATGAACTCAACGATAAACAACGCTGACGTTTTGAGGTATTACAATTGGGATACCTGTTATGGAAGTTGGAGTGTTTTATGGGAACACTTGCAACTGTCCATCCTTGGGGTTTCTATTGAAACCCGGAAACGACCATTTGACACTTAAACTCTTTTTGGGAACTTCAAATGAAATCCAGGAAAAACTGTTTTAATATGACTAGTGTAGGTTAAAGTCTAAACCAAATGATATCACATGATTTCTAAGGATGCCTTAAAACTTAAAAAGTCCTCAACCTAGTACTGTTGATCTGAGAAGCGAGGGGATGTTGGGTAGATCTACTGAGGGTTTGACAAACCCTGCTCCGCGGTACACAAATGTGTAACCAACCGGCTGGAGGCCGAACGGAGTTCAATGTCAGCCTATGTTTAGTTGTGGGCCTCCCAAATGGGACACAACTGGAGGCACCAACCATCGGCAAATGCCGAACTCTGTTACGTCAGCTTTCAGCCCTAGTACGACTCCTTAGTGCATGGAAACCGGATTAGCTACCCGCGATATCGGTTGACCACTTTAATCCTTTACTTAACTAGTGCATATTCGAAAATTCAACTCTTGGCAATTGCCTTGCAAAACTATTACTTATGTATATGTTGATACATACGATTATGAGACCGGGCCAATGCATGTCATGCCCACCATGAACTCACCAGTCGTTAGGTTGACACTTGTGTGGTTTTCACTTTTGCAGATCGCTGAGGAGTATCCGCCGAAGGTTGGCATGGCACTTGAAGATCTCTTATTTTAAAACTTTAACTTGGGAACTTAATAACAATTCATGTTTTGTAATTTAAGCACGTGGTTAGTGCTAAGACACTTATGTTTACTTTCCGCTGCGTACTGCTAAACTGTTTTGATCATTAATGTTTGGACTTTACTCTGATTTGTTTAGTATTTGTAACTAATGGTTGTGGTCCTGGTTTGCTCGCACCCCTTAACGGTATAAACTCCGTTAGTGGTTAATTGGGGGTGTGACAGATTGGTATCAGAGCCATAAGTTGCAGAGAACTGGAAACATTTTTGAAAACAATTTGGAAACTGCAACTTGAAACCTTAGTTACAAACGAACAAACAAAATTCCCAAAACAAAATTTTTACGTGCCAACCTGGGATACTCGCTCTTCTGTGTAAGTAAATACTCCATATGTAGATATATATATGTAAATATATATAGAGACCGTGTCTGGGTAGTCTAACGGAAAAACCTTAGGAAAATTTTCACACACGAATACGAAATGCGAACGCCAATGCGCACACTATTCCGGGGAAAGCGACAACGAAACGATGCTACACGCTACGTCCTGATTTCTACTACGATGACTACGCCGACGGTGACTTTTATGGGGAAGCCGACTTTCGACGATAGTACTTACGACTTACGGCATTCTTCTACGCCGCCTCAATTTTGCACGAAAATTTTTGGACTAATAGTGGGATAACGGAAAATGGTTAAAATACATATTATGGGATATGTATGGAACATAATTGTGACTGAACACTGGCTACTTTAACTGTCCAGCAAAATGTCTGGAAGAGGACACGGAAGAAGCAACATCAACAAGACGCCTGCACAGCTGCAAGCAATGATTAATGAACACGTGCAAGCCGCGGTGGCAGCCGTCCAAGCTGCATACGCCGCACAGGGAAACCACCACCACTGCATGTTCAAGTCCTTCATGGACTGCAAGCCGATGACGTTTTCCAGTGAAGAAGGAGTTGTAGGACTCCTCAGGTGGATTGAGAAGTCTGAGAAGGTCTTCTCTATGTGCAACTGCCCTGCTGGAGACAAAGTGAAGCATGCGACTGGTACCTTTGAGGGAGCTGCTCTCTCCTGGTGGAATGCTGAAATTCAGATGATTGGGTTAGATGCGGCCAACGGCATGGAATGGGGAGCGTTTAAGGAGTTGGTTATGGAGGAGTACTGCCCTTGAGATCAAGTCAAGAAACTGGAAGGAGAGTTTTTGAACTCCAAGATGTCTGGGTCAGAAATTGAAGAGTATACTGCTCGTTACCACGAGTACGAGGTACTGTGCCCCTCGATGGTTGATGCTGAATTTAAGCGCATTGAGCGTTATCTGGAGGGTCTCGCGCCCCAAATCAAGAGCCTGGTGACAGCCAGCAATCCAACAACTGTGCAACAAGCCATCCGTCTGGCTCACAAGTTAACCGATCAGGAGATCGAAAGGGGTACTCTACCCGCAAAAGCCACTGAGAAGACTGCCTTGAGTGGCAAGCGTAAGGCTGAAGAAGAAGCTCCAACTACATCTGTGAACAATCAATCTGTTGGAAATCAATTTGGGAGGTCCTCTAACTCCCAATATCAGAACAAGCGACCAGACAACACAAGGTCCAATTTCAACAACAGTGGAAGTAGCAATCGCCAAGGTGGGAATGGAAACTACAAGGGTAAAGCTCCGTTTCTGTAACAAGTGCGGAAAACACCACAATGGTATGTGTAACAAAGGTTTGGAATGTGGAAGATGTGGGAAACCGGGGCATGAAGCCAACAACTGCTGGACCAACTTGCAGAAGTTGAACAACGGCGGTCAGAACCAAGGAGGAAATAACAACAGGGGAAACGGAAACAACCGTAACGGGCAAGGAAACAATCAGAACAACAACAATGGTGGAGCCCGTGGCTGTTATGAATGTGGTGCTCAAGGCCACATGAAGAAAGATTGCCCGCAATTGCGCAGGCAAGGTAATGGTAACAATGGCAACGGTGGGAACCCGGGCAACGGGAATGGTAATGGTGGAAACGGTAATGGTGGGAATGGTAGAGGTCGTGCCTTCGTCATGGGTCAGGGAGAAGCTCGCAACGACGCCAACGTGATTAATGGTAAATTTATATTGAATGGTTTCTTTGCTACTGTGTTATTTGATTCTGGTGCTGAAAGAAGTTTTATTTCCACTAAGTTTGCTAGACTAATAAATGCTAAACCGATTGCCTTAGATGCTACGTATGTGGTAGAACTAGCAAATGGTAAACATCATGATACGACGCAGATAGTTAAGGACTGTAAGTTAGAACTAGCTGGCCATACATTAGGAATCGATCTTATGCCTTTCCCGATTGGTAGTTTTGACGTTATAGTAGGAATGGATTGGTTATCTGAAAACCGAGCTGAAATCTTATGTAAAGAAAAAGTGGTTCGTATTCCACTCGAAGAAGGTGAAGTGTTAACGGTTCAAGGTGAAAAAGGTGGAGCAGTCACTGGTATTATCTCGTTTCTCAAAGCTCAAAAGTGCCTTCGTAAAGGTCACTTCGCGATTCTTGCAAACGTCACCGATTCGACACTTCCCGAGCGCAGAATCAACGATTACCCGATAGTTCGCGACTTCCAAGATGTATTTCCTGAAGAACTGCCTGGTTTGCCTCCATTTCGTCAAGTGGAGTTTGGGATCGACTTAGCTCCTGGAGCCGCTCCGATTGCACGCGCACCTTACCGTTTGGCGGTAAGCGAATTCAACGAACTCTCCGCACAACTTCAAGAGCTACTCGACAAAGGGTTTATTCGTCCAAGTTCGTCTCCATGGGGAGCACCGGTTTTGTTTGTTAAGAAGAAGGATGGAACGTTCCGTATGTGTATTAATTACCGAGAGCTTAACAAAGTTACTATTAAGAATCGGTATCCACTTCCTCGAATCGACGATCTCTTCGATCAACTACAAGGTTCGAGCTACTTCTCAAAGATTGATCTACGGTCTGGATATCACCAACTTCGTGTCCGTGATGAGGATGTCCCCAAGACTGCTTTCAGAACTCGGTATGGACATTACGAGTTTCTAGTTATGCCGTTTGGGCTAACTAATGCACCTGCGGTGTTTATGGATTTGATGAATCGAGTGTGCAAGCCGTACCTCGATCAGTTTGTGATAGTCTTCATTGACGATATTCTGATTTACTCCAAGACAAAGGAAGAACACGAGATACATCTACGACTGATTTTGGAATTACTCCGTAGGGAACAGCTTTATGCTAAGTTTTCGAAGTGCGATTTTTGGATTCGCGAAGTCCAGTTTCTTGGACACATTGTTAATCAGGAAGGAATTCATGTCGACCCGGCTAAAGTGGAAGCTATCAAAAATTGGTCTACTCCTAGAGCGCCGACTGAAATCCGACAATTTTTGGGACTTGCCGGATATTACCGAAGATTCATTAAGGGTTTCTCGCAATTGGCTCAACCCTTAACAGCATTAACGCTCCGATTCTTGCGTTACCCGATGGAATTGACGACTTTGTAGTCTACTGTGATGCATCCATTCAAGGACTCGGTTGCGTGTTAATGCAACGGGACAAAGTAATTGCCTATGGGTCCAGGCAACTGAAGGACACTGAGAAGAATTATACAACGCATGATTTGGAATTAGGAGCCGTTGTTCATGCACTCAAGATTTGGAGACATTACCTCTACGGAACAAAGTGCACAATATTTACTGACCACAAAAGCTTACAGCACATCTTTAATCAGAAGGATCTCAACATGCGACAACGACGGTGGGTCGAGCTACTGAATGATTATGACTTAGCAATTAAGTATCACCCGGGAAAAGCCAATGTTGTGGCTGATGCACTAAGTCGAAAGGAGTACGAAAAGCCTCGACGAGTACGAGCGCTGCAACTTACCATTCACACGGGATTGCCGGATCGGATCCGCGATGCCCAACAAGAAGCTTTAAAAGAGGAAAATTTCGCAGCTGAAGCACTGCGAGGGGTGGATGGTAACTCCGAAATTAGGTCCGACGGACTCAGATACTACAATGACAGAATTTGGGTTCCTTTACTTGGAAATCTCCGTGAGCTCGTGATGGACGAGGCTCACAAATCAAGATATTCGGTGCACCCTGGATCGGATAAAATGTACCAAGATTTGAAAAACTTGTATTGGTGGCCGAACATGAAAGCCGACATTGCGCGATATGTGGCTATGTGCTTAACATGCTCAAGAGTTAAGATTGAATACCAAAAGCCTTCTGGATTATTACAGCAGCCAAAGATCCCAGAATGGAAATGGGAGGATATCTCCATGGATTTTGTAACAGGATTACCTCATCGATCGAATCGACCAGATGCGATTTGGGTTATCATTGATCGATTAACCAAATCTGCACATTTTATCCCGATGAAGGAAAATGACAATATGGATAAGTTGACAAAGCTGTACATTGATCGAATTGTGGCACGTCATGGAGTGCCTAAGACCATCATCTCAGATCGAGATCCTCGATTTACTTCCCGACTATGGCAATCTATGCAAGAAGCACTGGGAACCAGACTGGATATGAGTACAGCTTATCACCTGCAGACCGATGGTCAGACGGAACGAACTATTCAGACTTTAGAAGACATGCTCCGTGCTTGCGTTCTCGACTTCGGTAAAGACTGGGAGGCTCACCTTCCGTTGGTGGAGTTCTCCTACAACAACAGTTATCATTCAAGTATCGGTGCAGCACCTTTTGAAGCTCTTTATGGCAGAAAGTGTAGATCGCCCGTGTGTTGGGCTGAAACGGGTGAGAAAGGACTCACCGGACCGGAACTCATTCATGATACAACTGAACGGATTGTTCAAATCAGAAAACGGATAGCCGCAGCACGTGACAGACAAAAGAGCTATGCCGACAAACGCCGTAAGCCTTTGAAGTTCGAGGTAGGCGACAAGGTGCTATTGAAGGTATCTCCCTGAAAGGGAGTGATACGCTTTGGAAAGCGTGGAAAGTTGAATCCTCGCTACATCGGACCGTTTGAAATCATTGGGGAAGTAGGCCCGGTGGCCTACCGTTTACAACTCCCTGCCGAACTCGATGGAGTTCACAACGTGTTTCACGTCTCTAACCTGAAGAAAATGTCTGGCTGACAACACTGAAATAATGCCTTTGGAGGAATTGGAAATCGACGAACATCTGAGATTTATCGAGCAACCGGTAGAAATCATGGGACGCGAGGAGAAAACCCTCAAACGTAGCAAGATTCCGATCGTCAAGGTTCGATGGAACTCAAGACGTGGACCAGAATATACTTGGGAACGAGAGGATCAGATGAAGAAGAAGTATCCTCACTTGTTCGAGCAAACGTCCACAGAAACTCAAGGTATGATTTAATTTTGGGGACCAAAATTCCTTTAACAGGAGGAGGATGTGGCGACCCTAAAACTTTTGCTTTCTTTCCCCAGCGACGACAGCCGAGGCTGCAAACGCTACGACGCAAGAATAATTTTTCGGGACGAAAATTCCAATTACAAGGGGATGATGTGACATCCGAGAATTTCAAGGTTTACTTCCGTTAGACAATCTCCGTTAGTTACGTTATAAGTGTTAACTTAGTAACTAATGCTTAACTAGGCCGAATACGTCCACGACCTTTGGTTGATCACCAAACCCGCCCATATGTGTTATGTGTTCATTTACTTATAGTTATTATGTGCAATGTGATTTAAATACATGATTTAGCATTGTGAATAGCATGACAACCCATGAACTGTACTTATCTTGCTTAAAATGTAAACTGGTCACTTTCGGGTTTCCAGCGAAACTACCGGGCGAAAGTATAGTGTCGCCCGGCTAGTCTACCCTCTGACTACCAGAGCCAGTTTCGCTTGGCCAGCGAAACTGCCAGCGAAACTAGCCTCTGATATATAATATCTTAACAAACCCTAGTTTCACCATTTGCCTCCTTTACACAAAAACACACACACACTCCATCTTTCTCCTGGAAATCTGGTCAGTCGAGATTCACACCGAGCCATCGAGATCTCAGCCCCGAACCATCATCCATCAAGCTTGGAGATCGAACCGTGAGTTCCAAAACCACCATTTTTATGTTTTCTATGTGTTTTCTTAAAAAGCATGCTTAGATCTTTATAGAATCACTTGATCTTATGATATGTTGTTTAGGAATGATAGATCTACAATAAAGTCAGTAACTTTACGTGTGAAATCCATCCATGATGAAGATTTATGCTAGATTAGGTCATTTTAGGTTAAAATGTGTTTTTGGTGATTTGATGATGAAAATGCATGTTTAAGGTGTTAAAGCTTACTGATTTATGTTGGTAAATGATTATGTATGCTAGATAATGAATTACATGTGATATGGAAGCTGTTAGATTGATTTTTAGGCTGATTTATGTGTTTTTCGCGACCAGCGACACTGTGTGTTCTCTGGGCGAAACTGTCCAGCGAAATTATGTATATATTCATCTAGCGATACTGCCTAGCGAAACTATAATGTCGCCCGCGAAATTAAGTCGACCTGTCCGGACGAAACTATTGAGCGAAATACCCTGAACGAAAGTTCAAACCAGTTTCGAGCGAATCTAAGCTGGCGAAACTGTGTCAACAGTTTCGAGCGAAACTAGCTTAGAGAAACTGTGTCATCGGGTATTCCCTAGCGAAAGTGCTGCCCGTGCACATAGCGAAACTGTGCAGCGACACTAGGCTAGCGAAACTGTGACCTGACCAAAATCCAAACTTGTGCAATTTACTTGAATGCTATGCCATGACTTACATGATTTTGCTATGATGATACATGCTTTGATTTCTGATGTATGTGAACCCTTGTTTATGATCAACCATCGGTGTCGTGTGTCATTATGTCGTGTCATAGTTCCAACGTGCTATGTTATGGGCCATAGTGACGTCAAGATTAGACACAAAACTAATACTTAAGACCTAAACGTGTTCATAGGTCTCCATTAAGCAATACTTGGATTAAATATCAGTGTAGCTGAGCAACCTAAGGTGAGTTTCACAAACCCTTTAATTGTGAGCCCGTTTGGGACACAACGAATGAACTTAACGATAAACAACGCTGACGTTTTGAGGTATTACAATTGGGATACCTGTTATGGAAGTTGGAGTGTTTTATGGGAACACTTGCAACTGTCCATCCTTGGGGTTTCTATTGAAACCCGGAAACGACCATTTGACACTTAAACTCTTTTTGGGAATTTCAAATGAAATCCAGGAAAAACTGTTTTAATATGACTAGTGTAGGTTAAAGTCTAAACCAAATGATATCACATGATTTCTAAGGATGCCTTAAAACTTAAAAAGTCCTCAACCTAGTACTGTTGATCTGAGAAGCGAGGGGATGTTGGGTAGATCTACTGAGGGTTTGACAAACCCTGCTCCGCGGTACACAAATGTGTAACCAACCGGCTGGATGCCGAACGGAGTTCAATGTCAGCCTATGTTTAGTTGTGGGCCTCCCAAATGGGACACAACTGGAGGCACCAACCATCGGCAAATGCCGAACTCTGTTACGTCAGCTTTCAGCCCTAGTACGACTCCTTAGTGCATGGAAACCGGATTAGCTACCCGCGATATCGGTTGACCACTTTAATCCTTTACTTAACTAGTGCATATTCGAAAATTCAACTCTTGGCAATTGCCTTGCAAAATTATTACTTATGTATATGTTGATACATACGATTATGAGACCGGGCCAATGCATGTCATGTCCACCGTGAACTCACCAGCCGTTAGGTTGACACTTGTGTGGTTTTCACTTTTGCAGATCGCTGAGGAGTATCCGCCGAAGGTTGGCATGGCACTTGAAGATCTCTTATTTTAAAACTTTAACTTGGGAACTTAATAACAATTCATGTTTTGTAATTTAAGCACGTGGTTAGTGCTAAGACACTTATGTTTACTTTCCGCTGCGTACTGCTAAACTGTTTTGATCATTAATGTTTGGACTTTACTCTGATTTGTTTAGTATTTGTAACTAATGGTTGTGGTCCTGGTTTGCTCGCACCCCTTAACGGTATAAACTCCGTTAGTGGTTAATTGGGGGTGTGACAATATTCTAAGAAATCAGGTTCATTTAGGCATTTCATCAAACACCTTAAGGGCACCTTTTCATACATACAAGTAATCCCATCTTTGAACCTCCCTAGTTCCCAATTAACATACAATTGGTGGAATTCCCTTCCAACCCAACATTAAGCAACCAAAATCATCATATCATATACATGCATTTACCACTAGACCACATTACAACAAACTTTTGGGTGTCCACTTGTTTAAGAGTTCATCTTAAGCAATTGGTGACCTAAACACCAAATTGATGATCACCATGAATTCTATATGACAAATTAAGATCCTAACATCCAGAGCATGCAAGATCAAGCATGAATTTCGAGTTTTCCCAACCCCCAAATTCGTAACCTAGACATGCACATGAGGAGGACTCACTTACTTGACCCTAAGATGGGTTTAGGTGTTAGAAAACACCTCCAATTTCACTGATTGTGCAGAAAATCACAGCTTGAACCTCCCAATTGCAGAATTTCGTGTGGGATGAGAAGGAAGGGGGCTGGGGTCGATGTGCAGGTCGTGAATATGACCTCCCCCCCTTTTCCCTTCTATTTTGTTAATAAGAGAATTAGCAATTGGCAGATTTTACCCCTCAAGTTTATTGTTTTTATAAAAACATTATAAAACAATATTTTTTACACATTAAACCCCAACGTTTACTATTTGACACATATTCGCATGCTACGTTTTTTTTTTATTAGTCTCGGGGCTAGGGTCTAGCATAACGTTAACGGGCATTCTAAATTTATGAGTTTGGGATGTTACACACTAGTACAAAAATTAGATACGGTGACACACAAAAGTCATCACCATAGGTACTTAGTGACGATTGTTTTTTTCTCGAAAAGTGTCACCGAAGGAACAGCCATTACACGCTACATATGGTGACATCGAAAATGCGTGACGTAGCAATAAAAAATCCGCCACCGTAGACTAGAGGTGTCACCAAAGGGTAGTGATTACTTTCCAGTTTTATCAAATAATGTCAATATAAAGCGTTTGTAGTGACATATCTTTATAACTAATAATTTAGTGTGACTACTGTTTAGGTTTTAGAGATACAAAGTTTTGTTATATGTGACTATTTCATAAACGTTGATGTAGAAATAGTTTGAAGTGTGTGACTATTTCATTGTTTTTAGTCACACAAAAATGCCTTAAAGTGACTATTGGTTGCTATATGGTCACAACTAAACACCTAGTTGGTAATATAAAGTAACCATTGCATATATTTAGTGACATAATGTTCCCAAATGGTCACATGTTTTTGTATTCACTGTGACATTTTGATAACAATTGGTCACATAACAAATATCTAGGTGTGACTATTGTTTAGGTTTTAGAGACACACAATTTTGTTATGAGTGACCATATCATGAAAGTTGATGTAGAAATAGTTTGAAGTGTGACTATTTCATAGTTTTTAGTCACACAAAAATGTCTTAAAGTGACTATTGGTTGGAAAATGGTCACAATTAAACACCTACTTGTTTATATAAAGTAACCATTATATACCTTTTAGTCACATAAGTGATATATAAATGTGACTAGAATTGTTTTTAATCAGATTAAGTATTTGTAAATGTCATTTTTGGCTAACCTTTAGTCACATTATTTTTAACATTTTGTTATTACATTCCCATATAGTCACATGTATGTTACATAAATACATCACCATAACACACTTTTAGTCACACTTTTAGTTTCTATATGACTGTTTATGTATTTTAGACACAATTAATTACATAAATTATAACTATATGTTGTTAATAATAACATAGTTGTTAATATAGAGTGACCATTTCATACCGTTTAGTGGCATAAAACAAATTAAATTGAGATGGGAAACATTTTATGGTCACATTAATTAGTTGTAAGTGTCACTTTTATTAGCTTTAGTCACATTAGTTTTGAATATTAGTTTTCACATTTTCCTTATAGTCACATATGATACATGAATACATGACGGTAAACAGTTATAGTGACAGTTATATTATTCTATGTGACTGCTTCTTTGTTTTAGATACACAATTGTTAATATAAAGTGATAATTGTATATTTTTTAGTGACATAAAATAGAATAACATAAAATGAGACCAAAAAGGTTAAATAATAACATTACTTACACTATTAAAATAAATTGAAATTGTTCCACAAATATAATTATCGTGTTTAAAAAAACATAAATACATCTTAATCTAAATCATCCTAAAGCTTAATCTTCTTAGTAACTTTCTTCATCTTCGTGATGTCATCCCTAAACTGTCTTTTAATCTTTTTCGCCTGGACGTTTTCATCTTCATTTTGTTGATTCGGTGTAGTCATAATTAGTTCATGCATCAACAATATTGAAACGGAAAAATGAAAACAAATAGTATATGATAACTAATTTTATATGAACAATAATAAGAATTTAAAACTAATATCCCATGTTTAAACTTGAAGTCCATCCTGAAATCCACTTAGTGAATTAAAAGAGTCTTCATTGATGGATACATAAAAAAGGCACCAATCTATGCATATTATATTTTTTTCATGTCTGCTACAACTTCAATAATCTAAGTCATACCTACAGTTGGTTATGAGTCATACCTGCAGAAACCAATTTGGTTTCAGTCAAGTCAAAAAGTTATTTCAAAATATGGGTCATACCTACAGAAATCAACTTGGAAATTTAAGAAAATATGACTTTAGCAGTAACATTCCTGCAAAAACGTAATGGCAAGGGATAAATATAAAAATATGTTGGTTTTAAAAACCGAAACCATAAAATATATACTATTCATCAACTTGATAAACTATATATACTAGGTGGTGACCCGTCGCGTGTTGCGGCGGCACCACCGTACTTATATCACGTGATCGCTCCATCATGGCTATTGCTGTAGGTAATGAAACAAATAAAAAAAATGTCCAAATGTTTAAAGTTTGCAACCAAGACACGATTAGACATGGGCTCTTAATGACACAAATGAAAGAACTAGGTGGGCATCAACATTTTTGAATCATGTGTCGATAACACTATCTTTCTATCTATAAATATCAGACTCACAGAAAGTAGTGGAAAGACACATAAAGCTGTAGCAAAGAGGAGCAAGCAAGAAAAAGAAAGAAAAAAATAAAGACAATCATCAAAAGGGTTCACCACAACACTACTATTCAAACATGAGGCAGTGAATTAAGACGACATTGCAAACATATAAAACCACAACTGATATAGATAGGTAAATAATAACTCTACAACTAAGAAAAAAATAAAACGGCCCTAATTTAGCTAACTGTCACAAAACTGAAATGGAAACATGATATTTTAAATATTTATGTTTAATTTTATAAAGGTCATCCCTACAATATAATTAAACGTTTTCAAAGTATATGGACCAGTGAAGCCAAATAAATATAAACCATACACCAATCCAAACATTTACTTTACCCAAAACACATGTACTTTAGCCAACCCATTGGTATTCAATTTCAAAACCAAATAACTATAATAAGACTGAAACAATAAAAAAATAGTTCGTAACATAAAAATAGCTTTAAATAGCCCCATAAGATATCAGTAAAAAGTCAAATAATGAAGATAATAGAGACTCACATTGATATGATTATGTAAATTTTGGCTGGATATAATATATATAATACTCAAATTAGCATAGTTCTAATTTAGCCAACTCAATATTGACATTTATAACACTCATGGTCACAAAATTATATGTCAGCCAATTCATCAGATTTACAGAGATTCATATAACTCAAAATCATTAGTATAAAATTAATAAAACTCATACTCATTAGTGTATACTGGCCCCAATTTTTGAATGGGACCTTGACATACGCCTAGAGCATATGTTATCAGGATAATCAAGTATAACTTTGCAAGTACCCTAGACTCTTCTAAAGCATGGAGATATGCTTTATCAAATTGTATCATGAATTTGTTGATCAAAACACATCACAAAGTATTTTTAAGCTAAAATACACACCAATCACTAAAATATACTTGAAAGTGTCAAATAAGTTCTTTAAATTCACCTCTGGAAGCCAAAGTATGAGATAAAGATAGGCTTGAATTAGGAGATGCATAAAGATAAAGAACTTTAATCGCATACCATGCTGCAAAAGATGAACAAACTCATTGCAAATCCTCATCGGAGAGACAGAAACCAAAATTTCGATAGAATTAAAAAAAAACCCATCAATTGAAAAGGTGAACTAACTGGATAAAGGTTTACTTATAGGATGCAAGGCTGATGAGATATGAGAATGGGTAAACCTACAAACTTAAATCAAAATTAGCACAAAATTTTTTGTCTTCAACAACTTAACCTTACAAACTAATTTACCGTCGGAAATTAAGAACCCTACAAATAGCCTGATCTTCGAAGACCCTGTCAGTAGAAATTAAGGATGACGGAAGATTAGATATAATAGAAGAACAATACCTGAGATTGTTACGGAATCAAACTCGTCCCTTATCAAAATCTAACCAGAACAAATATGAAATCACCACAATGGTCCATACGAAAACGAAATCGAAGAGGGCAGAACAAAAGAAGACACAAAACCGGGTAATAAAACCCTAATTTGCTGCAACTGCTTGAAGAAGAAACCAGAATTGCAAAAGGATCTGCAAACTTGAAACGTAACCTTGACTTTATCGGACTTGGGAGCGATCATCTCAATATAGGGTTTGGATTCCATCGATTTAGAGGCGGAGATGGAAAGAAGAGACGACGACGGCGGGCAGAAGAAGAAACGTGTGGTTCTGAGAAAGGGGAGCAGGTATAAAGATGAGGATAAAGAGAACGTAAAAAGCGTGGTAGGATTGAAAAGGAAAAATAGAAGGTAGGGGGTAAATATGAAATCGATTTGCTCTTCGTCTCCACGGTTCGGTTGACAGAGGATAGATAGACAAAGAGGGCCAAAGGGGTAGATAGATAACTCATAGGCGGCTGACGGAGGATTTTTTTAAAAAATTTGGTAAGCGAGAAAATGACAATTAAAGAAGCGGGAAATGAAAGTTTTTAGTCCAGTAGCCACGTATTAACTAGGGGTGTAAACGAGCCGAGTCGAGTTTAGCCTCAGCTCGTTTAAATTTATCAAAGCTCGAGATCGAGCTCGAATCGCTTAGAGTTTTATTTTTAAAGCTCGAGCTCGACTCGTGAAAAATAGTTTAAGCTTGAGCTCGGCTCGTTTATTATTAGTTTTTATTTATTTATTTACTATTATAAGTAAATTTGTATAAGTTAAAAATATATTATTTATATAATAATAATAATATATAATATTTACTTATTTTATCATAGTTTAAGCGTGAGCCGGCTTGAGCTTCGTGTTTAAACAGGCTCGAGCTCTTTTATTTAAACGAGGCCTATTTCAAAGCTCAAACTCGACTCGGGCTCGTTAAGGCTTAGCTCGTTTTGAGCTTTTTATCAATTCGATCTTGAGTTGCTCGTGAATGGCTCGGCTCATTTACACCCCTAGTATTAACATATTAATATTAACTAAGTTAGAACCCATGTATTACATGGGTTGGATAAATACTAATTATTAAAAATAATACTTTTTTATGAATATTTGTCTATTAGATGTCATCAACCATTTGTGTAATAAGAAATAATGAATATTTAAAAATTATAAACTAAAAGAAAATAAAGATTTAAGCAATATAAAATTATATATTAAGATACTTGTGCATAATCAAGCTTAATTGGTATAATCAACTACGATTGGATATAATCGAACTCAATTGAACATAATCGACTCCAACGAGATATAATTGTACTCAATTGGGCATAATCAAGCTTAATTGGACATAGTTGAACTCCAATTGGATATAACCAAACTCAAATGAACATAATCGACTCTAACGGGATATAATCATACTCAATTGGGCATAATCAAGCTTAATTGGACATAATCGAACTCTAATTGGATATAATCGAACTCAAATGAACATAATCGACTCTAACGGGATATAATCGTACTCAAATGGGGCATAATCAAGCTCAATAAGACATAACCGTACTCAATTGGGAATAATCAAGCTCAATTAGACATAACCGAACTCATTTGGGCATAATTAACTCAATTGGACATAGCCGAACTCCAATTGGATATAATCGAACTCAAATGAACATAATCGATTCCAATGTGATATAATCGTACTCAATTGGGCATAATCGACTCCAACTGGACATAATCGAACTCAATTGGATATTATCGGACTTAATTAAACATAATCCAACTCAATTGGATATTATCGACTTAATTAAACGTAATCGAACTCAATTGAACATAATCAAGCTTAACTGGAAATAATCAAACTCAATTGAGCATAATCAAGCTCAATTGGACATAATAAAACTCCAAATGGATATAATCGAACTTAAATGAACATATTCGACTCCAACGAGATATAATTGAAG